>JAUNZM010000209.1:4200000-4607500 GCA_033459285.1 Clamator glandarius
GAAGAAAGTTGAGACAATCATGCATTAGGCCTTAGGGGGTTGTATCTGCTGCCCTCTTTGCAGCTGCGGGTGTGTGGGAAGAAGAGGGGGAAGAACAGTGCATTGCCACTGCCCACCAAGGTTTCCATGTCATAGAATCATAGACTTATAGAATGGTTTGGGTTGGACCTCAACACCATTCAGTTCCAGCGTCCCTGCAGTAGGCAGGGACACCTCCCACTGGATCAGGTTGCTCAAAGCCTCATCCAGCCTGGTCTTGAACACCTGCAGGGATGTGGCATCCATGACTTCTCTGGGTAACCTATTCCAGTGCCTCATCACTCTCACAGTAAAAAATTTCTTCCTAATATCTAATCTGAATCTCCCCTCTTCCAGCTTAAAACCATTACCCCTTGTCCTGTTACTGCATTCCCTGATGAAGAACCCCTCCCCAGCTTTCTTATAGGACCCCCTTTAAGTCTTGTCTCATTGCTCTGTTACACTCCAACATCTCTTACTTGGCTTATGCTTCCTAAGCTGCCTAATTGTTGCTGCAATAAAATGTTGCATCCATCACTGCAAGCTATTATTTTGCCCTCCTTGGGTTTTAGCATCAACCTATACATAGAATCATAGAATCATACAACAACCAGGTTGGAAGAGACCCACCGGATCATCGAGTCCAACCATTCCTATCAAACACTAAACCATGCCCCTTAGCACCTCATCCACCCATCCTCTGTTTTATTTGAGATGTTTTAAGCCAAGAGTCACCTGCGTAAAAGTGAGCAAATTTCTTTAATGATTGCTAAAAGTATTTGATAATTTTGATATACAGTGTGATTTCATGAACTCACATGAGCGCATTCTTACTGTATTCCATGAACTGACACTACTTATCAATGATCCGCTCTTATTAAACAAGAAAGAAGCTGGTAGTGGTAATTTTCTTCAATATCATCACTGCGTTAAATTAAGAATAGCCTTTAGCTTTAAGAAGCTCACAGGAAAGTGATACAAAAATAACCACGCAAGGTTTGGGTAGGAAATCACCTAGTACAATGCTCTGGACCATATCACATTGTTCTTGACCGGATAACTTCTGCAGAAAAGCTTCACATCTATGTGTAACTCACGTTGATGCTTTTTTCTCCCCTGTTGATCAGTTTAGTGATACTGGCGTTGTGTAAATTGTTTGCATCCAGCAATATGGCTGTGGCTTATTTAGAATAAAAGCCTGCAAATACAAGTTTACAAAGGTTCTAATGCAGGCTAAGAAACATGTGGTGACTCAAAACATAAGCTGCATTTTTACCTTCTCCAATTCCTCTTCGTTCCGTGAGTGGGAGGAATAAAAAGGCCAACTGACAGACTTAAGGTTCAGCCCCACCCTTCAGGGTACTTCTGTCCATCAACTATTATTTTTTTAGCCTATAGATACAGGGAGCTGAGTGCAGCCCGAAGGCATCCAGCAAGCCTCTGTTCATGCTTGGGTTTGGTGCTATTGAAAAGCAAGGTAGGAGCAACAGCAGAGAATCTCAAACTTGCCCTTTGGCAACTGAAGTCAGGCCATGCTGGTTTCTGTCAGCTGCTACCTTTTCCCTCACTAGAGACATGGGTCAGGTTGCCTATGCACAATCAGGGAGCTGCTCTATCCATTTCCCAGCTACTCCTGGTGCATCTCACCCTCCCAACCAATCGCAGCAGTGATTCTGTAGTCCACTTGTTCAGCTCCAGCTTTGCTGAAAGCTGGGGGTTGGTTCCTCTTGCAAGATCACCCAGACCATAGTTTGTCATTAGGGAGTGGTCTTGCTTGTCTCGATGAGTTAGATTCGTGGGGTGTTCTTTTCCTTTTTTCCCTCTCCCTTTTATAAATTATTTCTAACCTGCTCTAAAGTTATCATGTTATGATTGTCTCATACACAACACTTCACATTTTCAAAGAGGTAAAGTACAAGGGATACTATAAATTTATCTTATAATTTCATTGGAGTTGTAACAGATGTGTACTTCAAATATGTGCTTTTCTTTTCAAGATCAGTATTGAAAGTCTTAGTAATTTCAGAGGAGCTATGAGAAAAGTCTTTTCTTTTATCCTCTTATATCTATAGTGTACCTGGGGGATTTTTGTTACTACCCTTTCACAGACGGACTACTGGGATACAAAATGTCAGATGGGGTCTAAATATTTGTGTACATTAGGAATGAAAAGTAAAAAGGGTGGCTGCAACCCTTAGCTGGCTGTGTGAATAGGGTGGAAAGGAGAGGCAGCTGCAAGGCTGGGATTTCAAGAAGTGACCCAGGTGGTGTTAGTGAAGAGGTTACAGCCTCTCTTCCAAATTTTCCTTCTGATAAATGTGTGCCTGGATGTAAATCCATTCAAAGGAAGCAGATGTAGTGAACTGAGAAAATTTGGTGGCATTCAGGGATATGTAAGAGGCATTAAAGTGAGTCAAAGCCTGAAGGATCTTGGAGATTAAAGATATGGATTAGAATCTAGTTTTTCTTATTTTCACAGAGGATACATTAGATATTCAGATTTGACGTATATAAGACAGGTTGAAGCTGCAGACTCCAACGTGTTGTATTGATGTAGCCATATCTCTACAAACAAACAAAAAAATTAAATAAAATCACTTGTTTGAAGAGTGTGCATAAGAAAAGCTGATTGATAAAAGTATATGCATCATATCTGTGTTAATTTATCAACCCTGAACAATGACTATTGATTTTTTTCCATGAAAAAGAATAATTAGATCCTGTCTCTGTGTATGGAAACTCCCTTGCTCTCAGTTGTTTTCTTGTCTGCCTTGTGAAGTGTAAAAATCACTGGTTTTGCTGATCAATCAATGTAAACAAAGGTAAGCCACAGATAAACATTAATATTTATTTTGTGAAATTACATCTATGCTGCTGAATTTAATCCAAAAGCTTCTGTGAAGTTTGGTCTTATATGTGTCACAGTGAAAGCTGCTTAGAGAGTAAGAGTAGCTTTGACACAATAAATGTGTTCTGGCAAAAAATCTGGTTGCAGAAATGATTTTAGGATTTTCTGCATCTCTTTTAGCAAACTTAGGTTAACAGAGATGTAGTAGTAGAGATGTTTATAGCAGCTTTAGCTTAGCCTCTGATTTCTAATATGAGAAAGGAAGAAAGAAAGTACTCCCATGAGGTTTCCTGAGTTACTGTTTTGATGGTTTACCAGTTACTGTTCAAATGGTCTCCAATGAGGGAGTGAGAGAGTTTACTGTTTGATACTGACGATGGGAACACTGCTCTCATGAGCAGATGGAGAACATGAGGAATAGCAAATAGCTGGGCCGAGCATTTTTAGATATTACTTTTTTCTTTTCTCCCATCAGTAGAAGTCTGGAAGTGTTTTCAATGTGTTTTCACAATTCAATCTTGTCTATTTTTTTTTTTTTTTTCAATTTTGGCTGCTCACTACAGTTTATAGGATGTGTCAGCAGAGCTGTTATTAATACGTCAGCATACGTTACAGGCTAAAACTCACAATGGCTCAGTGGGACCTAGATTCAAAGGCTGAAAGAAGTGATGATCTAGTGAAAAATGTCCCAGGTTGGGATTTAGGCGCTGACTGCATGTGTAATATGGACTTCAATGTTTACAGCAGTACAGGGACTGCTACAATCAGTGTTTCTTGTGTGCTTAATCATGTTAGAGATTATGAGGAACCCTAGTGGGGATAGGGAAAGTATTTAAAATGGATTCCTGCTAAGTGGGCCAGTTGCACATTGTAAAAGGTTGGGAATGGGATGTAGGGTATGAAGAGCTGCTCAGTGCTGGATGCAATTCTTGAGTCTGTGCTTGGCACTTGCCAGAGCTAGGGAGGAGAAGCATCTGCGTTAACCCTGCAGCATGTTGGTCAAACAGTCAGCTGCTACTGTTTGGCTGACAGGTGGTAGCTTGTTAAAATGTGGTTACACGAGTATTCACAGCTGTTTATTCACATAAAAAGAGCAAAGAAAGCCATTAGGGTTTGGTGTTGCTTGAAACCCAAACCTAAATGCTGACAGAACTTCAGAGCTTGTGCTGTTTGCCCACAGAACTGAAAAAGGAGAAGGGATATTGTGAAGGAGATGTGCAAACAGTTCTGATGCTGGTGGGATCTGCAGGAAGAACCTAGATTATTTCTCCATGGCTATTCAACTGTTAAATCAGATTCTGATGGAAGATCTTTGTACAAGCAGTAACTTGGCTGTGCTCTGTTGCAAACATTCTGGGGTTAGTTGTCAGTAATGGAGGGCCCTGCTCTTTAGCTTGGATCACACTATGTTTCTGGCAGTTGCTAAATGCTCTGGTTTAACTAGGACTCTGGTTGTCATATGTCTGTAGATGAAGTGCTGCTTTGTAGGACACTAATGTCCAGTGGAAAGCAAATTATGTTTGGAAGTGTGAAGCAGAGTACTGTCATTGGTGCATGACCGTTAAAAACCAGAAAATCAAATCCTTCAATTATTCAATAACTGCCATGAGCTTAGGTGCTTTGGGCATTTTAAAAACACCAAACTGATAGTTTTTTTCTGAAGATGCAGATTTCTGTTCATGCAGCAACTGGATCAAATACATCTTGGATCTGTTTATGAAAGCTATTCATCTGTAATCTGACTTTAAATGTGACAGTCACTTGATTTAGACTAGCATGGTTTACTTTGCATTTCTAAACCACACTGCAGAGATTTACTACCACTAAGGATTCCAGTAATTTCTGCAAGTTGTTATTTAACAACTTTCTGTGTTGAAAGCTCACAGGTTTCTGCTTTTAATGCTGTAGATATGAAAGAGGAAGATTGAGGACGTTATGCTTGAATTAGGTCATTCTTTTGCGTAGTTCCTTTACAAAAATTCTTAGGATCTGATAAACTACTTATCCTAAGAATGCATTTTTTGTCTGTTTGCAATATGTTGATGAGCCAGAAAGTCTCCAAAGAATTTAGGACATTCTCAGCAATAAATTAATCCAACTGTGGAGAAACAACAAAAACTTTTTTGCTAAAATACAGAAAAAAATATTTTCCATTCATATTCATTGTATGGTTTAGAATGGCTTATTGGAAACCCAGAAATATATATAGGTCAGCCGTGTACAGAGTGGTGAGATTTTCACTTTCAAGGCGTTGATCATTTCTACACTTAAGATGCATAGAAGTCTTAATTTTACTTGCACAAGCAGTACTTCACAAACACTGTTGCTGTTTTTTTTTTAAATTAATATGTACTCTATTAATCCTTTTGTAGTCTGATATCTTGGTTGCATCTCGACTTCTTTAGGTAAATTAAGTAATTTTTGAGGCAAAAACCTTCCTTTATAAAAATGAATGCTTCTTTGCAGAAAGTAGAATTTGCAAAATACTTTTAAAAATGGCATACAATTTAAAAATACCTATTTTGAAAACTCCACTGAGAAGATACGTGATGAGAGAAACGAAGACAAATGCCCCTGTGAGAAACTGATGTTTTTGCTTATTATTTGGAGTCAAATAGTTACTCCCATTCTTAAAGGTGCACTTGTTTTACATTCCTTCTGTCTGTAAGACTTCTCTAATATGACTTGGACTGCCACTGTGATGTCCATGCAACTAGCCCATACATACAAGTATTTACACACATCGTATGTGCAAATGTGTATTTGTTACACTGTTTAGCTCTGTCCAATTTATCCAAAGGAAGGAGATAAGAGAAGATAGTTACTTTCCAGACAGGGCATACATGATAAATAGTCAAAGTCTAGCAAACTCAGATTGTTTCTGGTTGCAACTGGTTGCTTCTGGTTTTTTTTTCCCTTCAGGCTACTGACTCCCAAGGCTACGTGCTCTTTCTACTTCTACCACATAGCTTTCTATTAAATCCAGATGGAATAAGGAAACTTGGCTAAATGAGTCAGTAGCACTCAGTGAGTTCAACAAACGCTGAAAGAAATTATATGTATGTGGTGCTGGCATCTTAAAATTTCCTTCCTGTGTTGGGGCACAACAACCCTAAGCAGAAGTACAAACTAGGAGAAACCTGGCTGGAAAGCTGCCAGGAGGAGAAGAACCTGGGGGTGCTGGTTGACAACCGACTGAACATGAGCCAGCAGTGTGCCCAGGTGGCCAAAAAGGCCAGTGGCATCTTGGCTTGTATCAGAAACGGCGTGACCAGCAGGTCCAGGGAGGTTATTCTCCCTCTGTACTCGGCACTGGTGAGACCGCACCTCGAGTACTGTGTTCAGTTCTGGGCCCCTCACCACAAGAAGGATGTTGAGGCTCTGGAGTGAGTCCAGAGAAGAGCAACAAAGCTGGTGAAGGGGCTGGAGAACAGGCCTTATGAGGAACAGCTGAGAGAGCTGGGGTTGTTTAGCCTGGAGAAGAGGAGGCTGAGGGGAGACCTTATTACTCTCTACAACTACCTGAAGGGAGGTTGTGGAGAGGAGGGTGCTGGCCTCTTCTCCCAAGTGACAGGGGACAGGACGAGAGGGAATGGCCTCAAGCTCCACCAGGGGAGATTTAGGCTTGAGATTAGGAAAAAATTCTTCTCAGAGAGGGTGGTTAGGCATTGGAACGGTCTGCCCAGGGAGGTGGTTGAGTCGCCGTCCCTGGAGGTGTTTAAGGTTAGGGTGGATGAGGTGCTTAGGAGCATGATTTAGGGATTGGTGGGAATGGTTGGACTCGACGATCCAGTGGATCTCTTCCAACCTGGTTATTCTGTGATTCTGTGATTCTGTGATTCTGTGATTCAGTGCTCATGCTTGTGGTAGCAGTGCTAGGGCACACAGCAGAGACCAGTGACTAGGTTAGAGATCAGTTTATTCTCCAAAACTGTTTTGAACAGAGCGAGATGATTTTTCGATAAAATGCCAGCTACATTGTCTTAGTAGCAAGGAACATTGAATTGTGGAGAAAAACTAATAAGAACAGGAAGAAGATTTTTTTGAGAGACCTACTGTAGATCTGCTAACAGGCTAGCAGATTTTTTTACACATTCCATGCTTGAGAGGCTGCTCAGTCTTGGAAATCCAGCATGCTTTTTTTTTATTTATTTAATTGCCTTTCCTCTTTTGTCATAAAAGTCCCCCTCTTTTTGTATTTATGTCTTTCAAGCTGAAGATTGCTCTATCTCTTTAATTGTCATACAGCCAAGATCCATTCTATTTTAGTCGCTCACTGTGTATCAGTCTCTCCAGCTCTCTGATAATGTTTGCTCTTTTCTGGATTCTTCATTTTCTCCCTTGGTCTTTCTGATACTTACATGGCTATAACTACATGTAAAATTCATAGCAGGCACACAGAGATTAAGATCATCTGTAGACAGATTTTCAGCTCCCTTCTTTCTGACATGATGTGTTTGTGAAAAGAACACAAAACTGTTTTGTTTGTAATTTAAACAATTTGTTTAGTTTTTTAGTATGGGCTCCTCCAGGCATTATAGCTTTAAGATGGATCAGAATAAATCCTTGGCCTTAGCCGCTCCTGTTTATGCCAGCTGAAGGCCTGCTTGTTTTATTTTCTGTAGGCTGCTGCAATTTATAGCTGTGGATTTGTTTATTTTTTGATGTCTGTATGTTCATGTTCCTTCACTGATGCTATTTATCACTTTTCTATGGCTTTGACAAAGAATTCTGTGTAAAGTACTCCATCCTCCAGTGAGGAACCTGTTAGTCTTACAGCCAAAATAAGTCAGAGCTACAGCTTTTCCAGCTGAACCTTTGGGAATAAGGGTAGAATCAGAAACTTAAATGTCAAAGTGCTCCATGACTGTAACCAGGCTATATACGGTAAAACACCACAAAGTAATACTCTAATTTCTAGGCCACTCCTGAGACTTAGAACTGTCTTACTATTTGAGGGAGTTTTCCCTTGACCTGGGCTCTGGTTTCTTAAAAATCCTGCTCAAGTAGGGCCAGGCGATGTTCTAAGGAGGTTCCTGGGCTCCCTTCTAAGGGACCATGTGGGAAGCAGCTTTTTGATCCCCTAAGTACAAGGACAATGAAGGTGCACATTGCATTTTGGTGTTCTGAACCACTGAATGTCAGGTTTATTAGATAATATTGCTGTGCTATACTGAGAGCCTGGCAAGTGTGAGGTGCTACTTGGATTTTGACTCTTTGTTTTCCATTTCAACAGCTCCAGGTTTATTTTGGTGCCTCAAACAGGTATTTCAGATTTTTTTGTAGGCTTTTTAGTTGACTTCAAATTTGTTAGTAGAACAGAAGCAAAAGACAGCTTTTGAAGACTTTCTGACGTGAATGTGAAAGTACCAGTATGGTCATCTGAATACTGACACTTGATAGAACAGGTTTTTGTTTTTCTCTTTATACAACTTCTTGCAAGGCAGCTGTGTTTTTTTGTGCTGGATTGTCTTCCTCTATGTGACTCTTTACTATTTCATTGTGTGAGAATGAAAAGATGTAATTTTGTCAGGCTCATGTTTGTCCTGTGAAACATATCAGGGAACCCATTTCCTTTTATACATGCTCGGTGTGCCATTAAAAAACTGTTGATATATGCTGCACAATACTGTGTACACAACTTGCAAGTGTTTTATGAAAATGCAAAACTTTCTGGCAAACTTTCTTTTTCTCTCAGATCTATTTTATAGTCCACATCCTGCCAATGTTGTATGAGTACCTAAGTTTTCAGAAGCAGTATATTAAATCTTTTTGTCACCTAGTTTTTTGTCACCTATGCCTCATTGGCGTAGCCTTTACTTCTTGAACTGACTTGTAATAGGGAAGAGTACTGTTCATAGTACTTGGTAGGGAAAGATATGAGGACTGTAAAAGCTGTTTTAAGTATGCTACCTGTTCTGCATTATAAGATGGATAAAACCTGCAACATCACAGTGAATGTGAAATTACAATAAGGACTCAACGTCGGGATCACCACAATGTCTGATGAAAGAGCAACATATCAGGTTGTTTCCTGGTTCTTCTCTTGAAGATATATTTTGCTGTGTCCTTGATTTGCAGTAGATCGCATCAATGGTATGGGTAGGGTCAAAAAAGCCACCATTCCCAGCTTGCTGCCTGCCCATCCCATTGTTAGGGACTGGTTTCAGCATTGTCTTGCTGTGATAATCTTCATTAATGCTAGGAGAAAAGCTGAAGCGCAAAGGGTCACAGAATAGTCCAGTGCTACTCACAGCGAGTGCATAAGGTGAAACACAAGACTGTCTAGAAGTGTTACTGGTACAAATATAGCAGTGCAGCGTCTAAGGCCAGCACCATGCAGATTAACTGGAATGTATTTTACTGAAAATGCTCAGTCTGCCTAGGAATAATTCATGTTAGAGCTTGGTTAGGAAGGGTCTTTAAAAAACTAAATAAGAATGCAGTTGCAACACAACGGCTGTGCAGTCTAACTGTCCCTGTAATGTGTATCAGATGAAAAAAAGTCTCACCTTTGCCTGTCATACATAGGAAAAAGATTATTATGATACTTTTAAAGACACCATTTTAAGACAGACCTGTGAGAAATGGTCTTTTATTTCTGTTGTTTTTTTTCCATTTTGAGACACTGTTTCCAGATCACAGTGACACAAAAGAGCATGTATTCATGAGTATTACAGATTGTCTTTGAGAAAACATAGCTGAAGGGAATATAATCTGGAGAAAGATGCCTCATAAATTCCACCCCATCTCATGACCCATCCAGCAAAGTTGGTTTTGTTCAGACACTGATCAAAACCCAGGCAAGGAAGATTAACAATAGACAATGTGAGCATTTACACAGAGCTCACTAAGGAGTGGGCGGAGAACAAAAATCTAAAGAAAATTCAGGAACAGCGCTGAAGCCCGACATGATTAACAGAAGTATGTTTTCGTGATTAGTATGTTTTCAACGGCTGAAAGCTTTTGCTGCTTGCCAAGCACTTTGTGTAATTCAGTTGGTCAGTTGGGAAAGCTGGCCAAACATTCCTGCATTTACAGAGAAGTGCCACATGTCCCTGCTGTGTGCAATGTTTGAAGATGTCGAAAAGTTATTTTTCCTGCAACATCTGTGAACTATGATTAACAAATAAAGAACCAGAAGAGTACAGAACTGACTATGCCATCCTTCCCACTGATAAACTTGCTCTCACTTACCTACACTGGTGACATTCATGTCCTGACGGCAGCAAGAGAACAGGTGATGTGGCAAAACTAGGCAAGCAGAGCAACTCAAGCTGAAATGGTAGAGAAAGGGAAAAAAGGAAAAACAGGGAAGGCAAAAAAAAAAAGCCTTGTACCAAAGCAGTGCTATTTTTTCCCTTGGTTGTTATAAAAAATCTCCACTAGTAACATCTATAGCAGGGTTTTATAGAACAAAATCTGGATGAGGAGGAATTTAGCCTGTTGTGTGCTTATGGTTATAGTGACTTTTACACACAAAGACGAAAAGAAGCTGAGCACTGCTCAGCTTTTATATTTCCTGGGTGCAGAATGAATCTTATCTGTGTTTTTATCTCAGCATGTCTGGCAGAGAGAAGGGAGCTTGGCCTTTGGAGTCTGTGCATGGCTCAGCCAAATGCTTCTTGTCAAATGAAGTTCAGGGAATGCAAAGATTCAGCACAAAGAAATTACATTCTGGGGCTGCCCTTTTGCAGGTGCAGATCAGGGTGGCTCTGTCTTTTGAAAGACATATATACGTAAAAATGTATATTGTACACATTTCATTTCATTTTCCAGCGTTCTGTGGTGGAGATATATGGAGTGTGGGAGTGTGCTTTAGGATAGCTTTTTTTTTTTTTTTTTTTTAAGTAGCAAAGCCAGAAAATCATCTCTGGAAATGAAAATGGGTCTCTATAGGTATGAAGCATGCCAAATACCATTGCCTGGTTTTATTCTGTATTTCTGTTTACATTATCACTAGCATGACACTACTTTTTTTAAATTACCTTATGTCCTGCAGGATAAGATAGTAACGTTATTTCCCTTCGGCTTTCAAGCTGTAATTAAGTTGGGGTTAGTTTACCATTTTGATGAGAACTCCCTACACAATTCTCTGTATCGTTCATAAACACAGATTCCTGTTTATTCATACTGAGAGATCTGGTAGTATTGTATTATACTAACATCTGCCTCTTCAAACAAAATGCACCTTTTTTAAAAATCTGTGAATAAATAGCATGTGCAAGCAGATTTATGGAATATTAAGACAATAAAGAATTCAAGTGTAAACAGTAAGTGCAAGCCACCTGAGGTTATTTAATTAACATTCATAAAAATGTGAACATGTGGGGAGAAATAATCCTGTATGTTTTGACATATTTCTTTGTTCTTCTACCCATCAAGATACAATCTGTACACAATAGAAGTCTAGGGGTTGTTTACTGTCTGGGTAACTGAGAATAGAGTAAAGGCCATACTGCCTGTTTATGTGTCTTACATCTTGGATCCGTTAGGAATGTGCTGCAGCCCCTGTCCAGCCAGCTTAGTGAGGCTGCCTTTGGGTGGGAGCCACATTGTGATGAGGAGGGTCACTGGGCAGCCCCTGCTCCCTCCTGAATGGGGAGTGAGTGTGTGGGTCCTGCAACTCAGAAGCCCTTCCAGCTGCCAGGGGTTCAGACATAACCCTCGTGAGATGGATGCAGCAGGACTTTATATGGGAGGCAGTGTCTGTGCAGACAGTGAAAATGTTTCCACTCTTCACAGGCTGCGGCGATAGGGGTGACTTGAATTGCAGTTCTTGCATTGAAGTCAACACAGGGACTACTCTCTGGTTATTAGTTTGATGTAATAAGGAGATGTGAGAAGTCAGAAGGAAAAGCACATAGCTTCGTGAAATGTCCCATGATGGAACTATCTGGATTTACTGTAAGAGGAATGCTCGTGTTTAAGTGCTGCTATCTGTTTTAAAGAATCTGCTTTTACCAAGCAGTTTTTATTTCGAGACAACTGAATAATGAGAAAGAATTTTCAAGTGGTGGTAAATTGTCTACAAATGCATTTAGCCCCATCTGAGAATATTTTTATTGAGATGACAGCATTAAAGTAAAATACTGAACTGGTGAATGCCAGACTCAGAACAGTGGCTGAAAAATAATCCTCTGGTGAGAAAATGAGAAGTAAATTCCATTTTCAGGAGAAAAGAGAAAGCTTTCTCCAAATATCTTTATTGGAGGTTATATGTCTGTCTCTATGAAACAACTTTTGGAGCTGCTGAAGAACTATGACATGGAAAGCCCTGCAGCCCCGATATTCCTTGTAAGCATATGCTTAACTTAACATTTTTACTAGAACATATGCACTGACTGAATTCTGGCAATATTTTAGTATCTATGATGCTTATTTGTATCTATGGAATGCTTTTTAATAGTCTGAGAGGAAAGAACTTTAGTGTTGTACAATATAAGATGGCTTTGTAACTATTTCAGCGTCCTATAAAAATAGCAAATTTACATTCTTTATGAAATTGGGGCATTCCTTGAGCAGACATTGCCTTGCTTCATAGTAAATGGACTCCAGTACCTTTGGTATACATGAATTTTCCAAGAGCATTTTTCCAAAAAGTCAACAGATTGCTCAGTCTAGTTGAAACATCTTTCCAAGTTTCAGATTGCACAAACTTCAGTCTTGAGAAAGGTCCTCTTGAGTGATTCCCTTTTTATTAAAAAAATGTGTTGATTTGCCAATGAATTCTGAGTCTGTTTCTTCTCTTGAAACATGTTGCTAAGTCACACTGTCTTGTTTTGTATTCACCATTTGGGCAACACTTCACCATGCAGTAGGACAGTCACTTTGAGGAACGTGGGCTGCTGACTAATCCAGCACTGGTGAGCTGCTGCCTGTGACCACCTATAGCACAAATAGTGTTTACACCAAGATGAGAGGCATCACCACTTTATTGAGATTTTATTCACTGATTGAGATAGTTATTTCATTTTTAGCAATGCCATGTTTTCTGACAAGGAAAGGCTGGTTCCCTCTTTAGTCAGTAGAAAACATATCTGGCAGCTCATGCTATGATCGTTATTTCCCAATGGCCAGTTGCAGTTGTTTCCAGCCTCACATGTTCATGCCTTAATTACTTCCCATCTTAACTATCCCTGCTGCCACTTTTGTGCTCTTGAGTCTCACAGCTTTTCAGTGTTCAAAGTTCAGTGGCCAAATCATAGACTTTCTCAAGGATATGGAAATGTCCCACCCTTCTTCTTAGTCACTTTGCACTGGCCTTCTACACAGCTTTAAGGACAACTCAGACTTTGCCCTTTGTCTTCCAAACCTTTCCTCTGTAAGCAGAAACACAATGCCTATTCTGTGATGATGACTTTTATCAAATTTTAATTGAGCTATTTGTGGTGTTCAAAGGGATCAAATGCTACCACTTTTCCTAGTTTTTTATTAGAAATAGCAATTTTCATAAACTATAAATGTTGCATTGTGCAACATTGCTAGAAGGAGTTCCCCGAAGTATCTTTGAACATTGTCTTCTGGACATGGTTTTCAGGACATGGTGTGGAGATGGCAATGAACTCTAGATGTCTTTTGGAGATCTCTGGAAGAATTTGGTCTTCAGTTTTATTAGGAAACTCTAAGCTTCTCTCAGGGGCAGCAGCTAAATATTTAAACATCAACAACTATTGTACACAAAAAGACTGGATGAAATTGTGGCCATCTCAAAACCAGTAATAAAATATATGATAATTTAATATTTCTCTCTTCCAAATTAAACTATCTTAGAAGTGGAAATTCTATAATTTAGGCATTTAGCCTAAGCTAGTTCTTCTACACTAAGCAGAAGGAGAGGATCTTCAGAAGGTGATTTGGCTAGTTATTTTAGATGTTTGTTTTATATTTTCACTTAAATACAAGTAGGAGCCTATTTATCTCATTTAGGAATGAATTTATCTTCCTTGATGGTAGACAGTGTAAGGGACAGACTAAGAACAAAATCCAAGAGTTGGCTTCCATGGTTCTGTCTGTATGGTCACGATCTCAGCCCTGCATTGTGTGCTGTGTGATCCTGCCCAGTCACCTTGATTTCAAAGGAAGAGCAGGTGTTGCTTTTGGGCAACATTCCAGGTTGCATCCACAAAATTATGTTTTTTCTATCTTTTGCTGAAATGGAGATATTCAGTAAGTATAAATCAGTTTGTATAATTTTCTACAAAATGGAAAATCTCATTCCTGTAAAGCTTTGCTCAAAGTACAAACCTTCTCAAATGTTTGCTTTACTGTGAGAACCACTGACAGGCGAGGATTACACAGAATTTGGTACAGCGTACTTCAGTTAAGCTGTAATTACTTTGCACAACTTTTCCAATAGTAAAAGTATTTTTTTAAAATTAGAATATAACAAAAAAAAAAGAAATCCATTTGTATTTTAACTCCTGTCAACTTACTATGCTGCATTTCATTTGGCTTTCAGTCTTCAGCCACTGTTTCTCAGTTGGTGTTTCTCCCTCACCTCAACACTTGTTTAACATTTAGATCATGATTTTGTGAAGTTGTTATTGCAAGCAAGGTGTCAATTTACACCAAAGAGTTATTGTTTGGTAGGTGCCTGTGTGAGTAAATGAGAGGTGTTTTACCAAATTTCTAGCAATATCTAATGAAGTAATTACTCAAAGAATATCATAGAAATAATTAGTGAAAATGGAAAATCCAACTTAACTGTCAGAGATTGAGAAGCCATTGGATCATAAGCCTTTACTAGAGTCTTAATAAGTGGTAGATTGTAGCAGGATGTATTTCCACTTGCTTCCATCATCTCATGTTCATAAAATTAGTCATCCTTTGCTTCCCCAAGTTTTGCCTTACACAATAGATATAGAGGAATCCACTGGGATAACCATGGAGATCCAAACCATTGAACTATACTTATTTAGATTATAAAAACAAAAGCAGCAAACCTGACTGATGAACATCACAGACTGAAGGAACAATGCCTTTAGAAACATGCAAATAGATTTCCTTTAATTCTGGAAGGAGGTCTTTGAAATAAACAGCGTGGTAAATTATTTAGCCTCTATTTTGTCGGAGGTTGAGCTTGCTAATGCTCCAGATGTGAGAGAACAGGAAGTTCTACCATTTCCTCAGAATATGTGATGTGGAGACTATTTTTTTTTAGCTGCAGATTGGTAAAAAGAAGAAAAATGAAACAGTTATTCCCTTATACAAATATGTTATGGGATTAGTATTATTCATGACACCACTTCTTCTGATTCTTTATTTTTTCCCAATAGCACAATTGTTTCCTACATGGTGTGAATCAATCCAGCAATACAGATCCATTTTTATTGCAAGAGGGATGAGAAATCGTTAGGATGATATTTTGAGAATATAGTTGCAGAATGTTAAGCACTGCTAATAATCAAACAATATCACTAAAACAAATGAATTTATTTTGGTTATTAATGATGATTGTTAGCACATATGTGGATATATTTTCCACTACAGGTGCTGTAAAATGTTGTGTGGTGTCACTATTAGACAGATTTCTCTATCAGTTTGTGTAATTAGAAAATCTGTGTTTGAAAGGAAAAAGAACATAATTCGAATGTAATGGATAACTGTAAAATTGTTTCCAGTCTGATAGCAGCTAAAGTAAAGTACCTGTTCAGCCAGTAAGTTCCTGTTTGATTAATTTTAATGGTGACTTTGTCAAGCTTTTTCTTGAAAAAAGAAGACTCAGGTATTCAGCACTGTGCACTTTTCTTAAATATAGAAATTACTACAGTAAACTCTTCATCCACCAATATATATTTCCATTTTTGTGTAGGCAAGTTTCATGTATTCTTCTTAAGAAAAGTAGTGAACATGAGAAATACTGAATATTATCTTTTCATCATCCTTTTTAGAGTCTCTTTCCTCACTGTGACTCTAGTTCTAGTAGAAGGACAGCTTCAGTTTCTCAGTCGTGGATGCTAAGCTTGCACAAGTTAGCTGAGAAAACAGAGCAAGAAAATCTACGGAATGGACAGCGCTGTCCTCGGATGTCCACAGGATGCTGAGTATTAAGAGAGGGTAGCATCACAGCATTAAATATAGTTAAACCAGCTGTCATTTGATGGGTTTTTGCTCTGTAGTTTTTTGCGATCTGATAATTTTTCTGATACCATAAATGCTAAGAAATCCTCTAGGAAAGGTAAAACTAGATTTATGCAGGAATTCACACATCCTGAAGAGCAAAAGAGGCAAGCCAACATCTTTCAAGAACATCTTTCATTGGATTGTAATTTTAAAAATACTACATCCTATTAACAGTCTCTATTTGGTCTTAAAATATTTACATTCCAGGATAAATGTTGACCTAGTAAATAAACAAATTTCTGTGAATGGTTTTCTAGATAAAGACTTAAGCAAGCGTCCCAAACACAGGAATCGAATTAATTCACCAGTAAAGCTTACAGGACAGGGATTCCCCTAGGCCTGTAAGATTTAAACCTGATTATTATTGAACAGAATTTGCTTAATTTAATCTACTGAACTATACTTACACTGTGTTTACTATAACTGTCATTTTTAATGATCAGGCTCACTACAGCTGAAGCTATGTGAGTTTTGGACAGCATTAATGCCGTAAGAATTAAAAATCTAATTCAGGAATGTGTTGCACAGAGAAAGATGGGCTGTAGTCCTGTTATAGTGCCAAGTCTGCAAGAATGTCATCCTGCCTTCATAACCAACCAAGTCTGACTGTAGATCTGTCATACCACAAATAAAGCAGCTGTGTGGAAAAATATCAAAAGGCTTAGCAGTGCTGACCTGGAGCTATACTGAGGCCTGAGTTGCATAGAACCTGATATAAATCTAATGTCTGTTTGTAGTCCTGTAAGTGTCTGGACTGCTTTAATTTGGAAGCAAAATTTTATTTTCATCCACCAGCAGAAACCTCAGATCAGGGCAATTCTATGTTATAGGTAATAAAATGTTTGTGTAAACAAGATGGAAAGGGATATAATAACTCTGTTACATATGAGGAGAATAGAATATAATTTTGAGTATAAATATCACTTAATAATTTAGGATTATTTCAAACTGTGTACTTACCTGCAGAAAAAAAGTTTACTTAAAACACTACAATGTGGCAACATATTCAAATTTGTCTCTGATTCAGCTCAAGGGGCCTTGTTCTTTGCAAGCTGTCAGAACTTAAATTTACTAAGATAAATTTCGAGAAAGTTGCTCTGACAGAGGATGAATAAATTAATGGGCTATCAATAAAAAGTCTAACACAAATTGCTTTGTTCCAAGAGCTTTCAAAAGGGGTGCACACACCTGGCAAATAATATTGCTTTCTTGTCAAGATATAGAGCAATGTAAGAGATAAAGACACAAGTTTGGACAACCAGTTACACCTCAGATGTCACCTGCAGCTGCACTGACCACTCTTAAGAGTTCATAAAACTGAAGCTGTTCCCAGTATTGGATATCAAAGGTATGGATATTTAAACATACATTGTTTTGCATTGTATTGTTTCATAAAATACAAAAGAAACTGAGTCACAGTGACATAAATCAGGACTAATTTAGGGAAATTAATTGCATTACTCTGAAGTCAATGCAACTTTCAGAATCATTTGCTTCCCCAAAGGTTCACTTTTAAGAACTGTCTAAAAAACAGGAAACTATATTCAGCAATCCTGAAAACACCTTGGACTGTAGCAAGGAAATAAATAGCTCCTTTCCACTCCAAGTTGTTGGCTGTACTCACGTATTGTTTTTTTGGCTGGGTAACAGCTGTGAAAAGAGGAATATTTTCCAAAGGCAAATATAAAAGTATCCTTAGGATACAGACTTTTTTGTTGCTCTTTGGGAACAGTGCATTCTGGTTTAGATATTAAAAATCCAGCATATGGCACATAGTCCACACTTATTCACTAGATTTCTAATAGTGGTTAGTCTAAACAACACTGTGCATGGCAAAGCTATAAGGAAGGAAATACTTTATAGAAATTAAATGGCTTCTCAATATATGGTCTTCACAGAAGTATGCTTAAGCGATCTTATTCTGTTTCCAGATCTTCTATTAGTGAAGTTAGTGACAAAACTAGAGACTTCAGTGGTATACAGGCAAAATCCTTAGCTTCTAGCACATTATCTTAAAAAAATTGCAATGTCTAAGACATTAAGACATGTTTTCTTACCCTGAAGAAGAGGATAAAACACCACAAGTCAATATTTTTTACAATAAATCATCTTCTTGTTATGAAATACTATGTTCTTCAAGCCTTGAGTCATTAAAAAATAACAAGAATTCCCAGCAGGATTTTTGCTGAACAGTGAAAGAGGAAACTATTTAATTTTTAATAGAATTGTAAATTTACTATGAATTAAATTTCCACGTCCTGTTTAAAGAACAATTGAAAAGGTATTCATGGTCCATCTTTTTCCGATTGGCAATGGACTGACTGGAAGAACAGTTTTCCATGAGAAAATATGGTCTAATGATATTGAAAAACATCTAAGGAGATTTATATTCAGTTGAAACTGCTAATGGAAGCCAAGCTTGCTTCCAGATTTTTCATCCTGCTTGTGGCCCCATTCAGTTGTCCCACTCACTTTCACTTCAGTAGCTCTGGTGACCTAGAATAAAGAAAAAAATATCTCTGTGCCATCAGGGAAAATTTTATATTTTCCATTGTTTCATCACATTTACAGGAGAAAATGTGGATAATTGATATTTAGCGTGAGGGGGGTTATTTTTATTTTACAGAGAGGAAAGTGCAGGTCCCACCCCAAAATATTTACTGATCCGGGATATTAAGAAGAACCAGGTTAAGAAGAGCCAGAGCATTCTGAACTTCCACTCAATCGTCCCTTTTAAGTTCAAGTAAAAAGCTGCAATAGGTAAGATAGAAAAGTTAGTGTTAATAAGTAAAAAACCTTATTCTCAAATTCTCCCAGATTGGACATCATGCAATTGTATTACTCTAACTAGAAAGTGATTAAACTGTGTGACTTCCTGATACAAATGTTGATCTGTTAGAAAAAACTATTATAATGTGCCATTAGAAACTAAGTAGGCGTATACAAGTGCAGAAAGCTGTATTAGCATTTACTCAGGAGTGAGTGCCAAATGACATAAATCTTGAAAATGATCACAAGAGAGTTGACTTTATGGCTACTTTTAACTTTCTGTGAAAGGTGAACCAGTATTGCTGCTATTGCTGGTGTTAATGGTAGAAGGTGGAGGCACAGCCTCTTTGCTGACACTGGCAGCCAGACTAGAGCACGACACAGGCTCCTACCCTAGATTCGATCAGTGAAAGCAGGAGGTTTTATGTTAATATTCACATTGCAAATACATGTTGCACATGGTTTCCCATCTTCTCCTCTAGTATTCTGCAAAGATTTCCTTGAAGTCACGTCTGAGTCCGGGCTTCAGCATGCACTTAGGTTCATGAAGTGCTTCTCCATGGAGGGACTTGATTTACTAGAAGTGGTTTGAGCACTTTTGGTTCAGCACATGGCAGCTATAAACTACCTGGAGAAGAGGGGAAGGCAGTGACCATGTTCTCCTGCTGACCTGGGGGAAAGCACTTGCCTGGGAAGTGGAAGATGTGATTCAATTTCCTCTGCATCCTGAGGAAGTTCTAGCCCCCTCCCATTTCCCAGTCTCTAAGTTAGCCTGAGGTGGGGTCACACTCCATCCTTCCTATTGCGTATAGACTACTGATAGCCCACATGAAGAAATCAGGAACCCAAAAAAAAAGGAAGACAAGAGGGCTTTCGTATATCTTCTGTTCTCTAATGAAGAGTGAACATGTAAACAGCTTGGGAAGTGAGCATAAGTCTGAGTTACCTCTAGATGAGTAGTATCTTCTCTGGGCAATACCGCAACCTGTAATTTTGGATTGACATGGGATGACTTAATGTTACTAATGAAGTCTGCCATGTGTCTGCTTTTCCAAAAACATCACTACTGTCAGTGGGAGGAATATGTCCTGTTTGGCCCATTTAGCAAATTAGCAAAAGTTATGAATAATAGCCATAATAAGAAAACAGGAGATGACTAGTGAGTTAAGCTTTTTTTCATGAGAATATCAAGACATTAAACATTTTTCATCAATAAGAAATGTAATGGACTGCCATCAAGGAGCAGTGCTAAGGCAATCAATAAAGAAAACACTAGTACACTTATTCCAAAACAGAGGGTGCTGAGGGGTTTGTATTTCTCAAAAGTTAGTTAGGAAACAGAAACATCTGTTGAAGAAAAAAGAGGGGAAAAAGTATTAAAAAACTACCATTTGTTGGGATCACTGTTCTTTCCTTCATCTTTGTCCTTCTTCCCTTCTGTTCCATCTAAATCATCAGACAGTAACAGGACAGGAGGTATTGTGATACTCTGATTAGTTCCGAGCATGGAGCAAATTTAATCTTAAATGCCTGTATATGTTTACGCGTGTATGCATATGGGTATATTCACACACCTGTACAAAATTCCATCTGATGCTGACAAAATGCATCCAAAGGAAGGACTGATGGTATTTCCTCCTTTTGTTCTTAAGGAGGGTAAGGCTTTTTTTTCTGCACACAAGTGTTCCCCCTGTTCCCGACTCAATCGCTTTCAAAATGTTCTGTCCCACCCAAATGAAGATTGCATCCTATTTTCTTTTCCAGGGACTGCAAGATTTAACTTTTAGGGCTTGTCTCTACAAGTAAATCCTTTAGTTCCTTTTGCCTCCATGTAGCCAAAGAGAAGGGAAAATCTGGTCCTGCATCTGTTTTGTGTACCCTATATATCACCCACAGTCAACTGTCAATCTTGAATAGCCAGGGTACCTCTTAAAACTGTATAGAACCTCAAAATGGATTGACAAGGAAATTTGTAGCTTTAAAATTAAGTTTAATAAATAATAAAAGATTAACTCTGAGAATTTGGTATTGTTCTGTGGTGTCAGTATATTAGCTGTTATATTTTAAGCATGTGTCTCTAGGGGTGGCAGAGGTAGGTGTTGAGCCTGGGGCTCTTTCTGACTCAGAAAGGCACGGGGCCAGGAAAAATGGTAGTTCCCAGCCCTTATTAATGACAGCATGGGGAGATCTTTCTATTTACAGGATCAAAGACCAGCTGACACTTGTTCTGGCACTAAGAGTATTATAAATAAGGATCCTGCTTTTGTGAGCTCCTGAGCACCTTCAAATCTCTTTGACCTTGATGAAAAGGAAGAAGAAATTGTAAATATAACTGCCTGAAGATTCTCTGTCAAGTCCTTACATTCACATGTGACAGCAGTGAGAAATGTCAGGAACCTGAGCATCCTCAAGATAACGTGACCTCTTTGGACTGTTCCAATCAGACATGTTTTTGCTGAAGCCAGCATAAATATTTTTGGAGTACAAAGTTATGTTTTTCTTAAATGACCATTGGAAAAAATGACCTTGTGATATGGGTGAAGTTGTATTGAATTTCTTGGATGATGAATGATGATATTATATTGTATCCGATTACATAGTTCCTGAGTAGGCATAGTTTGGCTAGAGGAAGTGTATTAGCTTGAATATTTGTTAACATTTCCTTTTCATATTATGAAAACAAATAATATGCAGATTGCCTGTGTTTGGTTAGCATAATAAGATGTGGTTGATTTTCTATGAACTTCTGTGTTCTACGATAATTAAAGAAATTTCTTTCTCCATGGCTTAACTTTATGCAGTTTTCTCTTTTCCTGATTTGTGGCAGAAAACCAAACAAATTTCATATCTGCAGTTTTACCAGTAGGGCAGTATCATGCTTTTCAACTTCGAGTATTTTTGTCTTTAGTTTACTTAGTCTTCTATTTTCTTAATTGTTTGACATTATTAATAATATTGTTAAACATTATTTTTATCTAAAATGCTCAGAATGGAACAATGGGCAGGACAAGTAAATCATGACTTCAAGTCTCTCTGCTTTTGACACCTACCTTCTGCGAATCAATGATTTACATATAAATGTATTTAAACAGCTGCTGTTTGATTTTCTGTCATCTATTCTGGACCACTGTATGAACCCTTGTGACTATACCAAACAATGCCAAATATCTAAATAATTTTTTTAAAGTTTGATTTTAAAATGCCAAAAACCAATACAAGCATATCCTAGGGAAATACTGTGCTATTAGATAATAACATAATCCAGACAGAATGATGTGATGTGTGGCTTTGCTTTAGCAAAATAAAGAGACAGTGTACTGTAAAGATTGAGGGCTATCCATTTTATACAGATGCTGTTCAATTTAATTTTTTCAAGAAAGAATATTTTTTTAAAAGAAGTGAGATTTTTAAAACCAGTGACCAGTGTTTCCCTGCAGCAACTCAGAAGCATTTTCCTCTTCTGTCCTGTGAATCTTTTGCCTTGCCCCCCTCCCCCATCTTTCCATTATTTTTTTCACTGTGGAGCATCTCCACTGCTTCTTCAGTCTCTGCTCAGCTCCTGAAACCCCTGCATGCGAAGTACTGCTGCTACATAGGACAGACCACTGGGAAGAAAAGCACAGTGCAAGAGCAGCTTACCTGGTAAGGTAGGGGAACAATGTTGCCCTCATTTCAAAGAAGTGAAATGCAAGGACGGTGATGGCATTTGGGGGGATACAAGAAGTCTAAAGCACACCCAGGTACCAAATTGACAGCTATTAACACCAGCTTGACTTTTGTGTCCCACCTTCCTCCCACCTTCTCATAGAACGATCCAAGAAAAATCACTATAATACAGGCACAGTCTCTGTCAAGTTTCAGTTGCACCAGGATATCTGAAAAACTCTGTGCCAAATATGCTTGTGACTAAGATCCTCTAAGAAGTTTTGCAGGCTGAAAGCAGTGTTCTTTCAGGCTAGGCTCCTAAACAGATCAAATTATCTTAATATCTGCCTTATAAACATTTATGCTGACAATAAAACCTGTAAAAGAAAAACTGAATGGCAAATTCACCTGTCTTAAATGCTGACCTCACAGAAAGACATTTAAACCCACTTTCATAAGAGAACCTTCCTTACAGTGCTCGAGTGTATAATTTGGAGGCTTTTCAAATGTAATTGTTTTGGAAGAACTTGTTTTCTTTTCACCAGTTTCCCAAGAAAAATCTGCACACTTTTTCAGTGGGAACAATTTATAATAGTTTCATGTAATGTAAATTTAAACTAGTTTTTGTTGGTGTAACTGCTGACTCCAGCTGAGCATCAGTGGGCGTGAGATCACGATCAGTCCCTGAGGAGCTGGGACTGGGAGAAAAAATGTTCAAGGTACAGTCAGAAAATACTCAGTGTATATATTTAATTAGCTATTTATAGAATACTCTGTGAGTGTCTGCAGTGTGTATATAATTTATGTAGAGAGATTGTATATCCACACAGGTGAAACACTGATGCACACATTTATCTGGTGAGGATAACTTACTAACTTAAAATAAGCTTGACTCCAGGCTAAGATTAGTAAAACAGGGGATCAGTGGGCTAAGGAGTACTCATCCACCTCCTGTGCCTGTATGGAAGACTTACTCCTCCTCGCCCTGTGATCAGAGTCCAGCTGCATAGCCAAATGGTCCTTTCTGCTCTTGGCAGAATCACACTATTCCACATGATTTGTGCACCAAGAGCTCCCACTGACTCCTGTTTACCCTTCTGCATGTATTTTGGGAAGAGAAGGTCCTTAATGAAAATAACCCCCTGATCAATTAAGAAAAGGACCAACTCCAATGATGTGTGTAAGAGCAGTCACTTGAGTTGATGACATTGACTGTTACTTTCCAGTATGTCATTGTTCAAGCCAGGAAAAGAAGCCATATCACAAATGTATTCACATGACTTCAAAAAACAGTTACCAGTTCTAATGCATGACTTTATTTGTGGCTTCTCTGGTTTTGTAAGCAAATAATACAGAAATGCTTTCAAATGAGCCTGGAATGTAACTGCATGCTTCCTGTGAATCCTTGAACTGTATGGATCTTCAATTTGAAAAGCAGGATCTAAAACATGATATATTACCTGGAGATAAAACTGGTACAATGAAAAGTTCAGCTTTAAAAATGTGACGATCTGTGTTTGTATGGAAACAGTCTCTAGAATAAACATATTGGGGGAAAAAAGCTCCTCTGATCTCTCCCTCTGTTGAAGGTTCAATGTCGGAGTATCAAGAATCATAAATCATTCTCAGAGGGGGTAGCTGTCCCTGCCAGGCCCCAACTCAAAGTTTTAGCCTGTTTTTCTGCCCTTGAGTCAAATCCATTCCAGCCAGGCTAGGGGAGCTTGCCATGGTTGCTTTTCAAAGATCCCTACAATTCTAGCCTGGATGTGTTAGTTCACGTTACTCCAAATTCAATCTGATTTCCCATCCATCGTCCTCTTGGTCCCTGAAGCTTATTTCCCTGTTTTCACTGCATTCCAGTCAGCTCAATTCTGAATCAATGCTCTGTTTATCTTCTAGTCCAGATTGTTAACAGCATGACCCTGGTGCATGGAGTTTAGTGGCTTTTATTAGGTTTAAATTGGTCCCTTAATAGGACTGCTGATTTCCATCAAAGCCTGGGAAATTGATTTCATTTGTCTTCCTTTGTGTCCAAAGCAAAAAACCCCCAAACACTTGACACCTCTAGCTTAGCTGCATTTCAGGTCAGTACAGGTTTGCTTTTATTTCTGGTATTTCCACTGGGTTTTCCAGTCATAATCTCTTGCTCAAGCAACATTTCTTTTTTTAAATTTTTTTTTTTCAGAAAAGGAACACAAACTGCTCCTCAAGTCTTTTGTACAGCTCAAAGCATAATTCTTTGCAGATCATCTAGATGTGAATGTTGGAGGACCTGAGTTGGATGCAGTTACTGGAATGAAGCTGCTAATCTCTTCTTGCATCTGATTTATATGGAGATAGAAAGGAGGTGCCTTGTAGGGAGTTCAAATAGGAATCCCTTCTGTTATAGGAATCCACAATTATGAGTCACTCCAAATGAAAAGCTTAGTGAAAACATCAACATTCAAAAATATTTGGGAAAAAAATCCATGCAAAGGAAAATTAACCTGTTAATTCTAAGCCCACAGTACAGGACTATTTTTCTTTTCTGAACGCTCATTCCCTTTGCTTGAGCTAACAACAACGTTTTACTACAGAAAGTAGTAAAACATTTACCTTTTGAAGGTTAATGGCAATGCAGAGATGAGTGAAGCTTTCATGTGTTGTGCCCCCAGAGGATCACTGGCATCAACAAACGCTGCAGAGTAAGAGTAATAAAATAGAGGCATTACAGAGCTACCGTGAAGTTTATGGCTTTATTGAGATACTAAACTCTTACTGATTTTCTAAAAATCCCATTGGAGTCCTTTAAAGGTGAAAAAAAAGTGCCTAAGTACAATTCTCAGTGCCTTTTAACTGTTTACACTTATGAGCTCTCCTTACAGACAATGCTTAAGCCATTCTCCTTTTCTTGGGTGCCTCACTCTTGTTTGTCAGGATATTTTCCTTTCTTTTTCATTTCCTACTCTATTTGATGCCAGTACCAGATGGGCCCAGCCCTCCCAGTGTTTCAGTGCTGGACACGCTTGCCTCTGGCCTACCAAAAAGAGCCAGCAGCTAGCTCTGAGTACGAGCATGGACAAATGCATAGCTCACTGAATGTTTTTCTCTCATCTACCCCCTTTTTTTGTCAGCAGGATACTGTATCTCATCCCCTGTTTGCAGCTGGCATGCTGGTCCTTCCTGAGCAGCAGTTGTCTCCCTGGTGTCCTGCCAGCTGAACTGCCTCTGGGAGCCTGACTCAGCCAGCAAAGCTCTGCAGGACATCTGGAGGCCTCAGGTCCACATGGAAGATCCCCACTGTCCATGCAGAGGAGGGAGATAAATGGCAATTGATGTTGCAGAGCCAAGGAGTTGCAATATCTGCTCTTCTCCCTGACCCTGCAGGACCTCTTGTTCATGGCATGGAAATTCATTGGCCAGGCTTGGTCCCTCCCTGTCCAGGGAGGGAAATGGCTCCTGCTCCCTGAGTCGGGGCTGCCAACAGGAGAACTCCCTCATTCTCGAAGTCTTGCTCAGGGCCAAAGGCTGTTTCAGCCTTGATGATGGAGAGCCTGTGCACGAGGCTGAGGCTCAGGATGGGAGCTCATCCCTTGTATGTGCTTGTTGTGGGAGCTCACTGCTTCTTGTAGATGGGCACAACATCAGCCTCCAGTCCAGTGGAACTTCCCCAGTCTCCCAGGACTGTTGGAAGATGATGGAAAGGGGCTTGGCGAGCACATCCGCCAGCTCCTTCAATACCCTTGGGTAAATCCCATCCGACCCCATAGACTTGTGGGTGTCTAGTTGGGCTAGCAACTGCTCTCCAGTATCTTAATGGACAAAAGCTAAGAAAATCTAGTAGATTTTATGTATTTCCCTTTGGCATCACAGCTGCAAGAGGAGGCAAACTCATGATTTTGGCCAAAAACTTACTTTCAAAGAATCATAGAATGGTTTGGGTTGGGAGAGACCTTAAAGTTCACCCAGTTCCAACCCCCCTGCCATGGGCAGGGACACCTCCCACTAGACTAGGCTGCACTTTGGTTTTAAGTGGCCAGCAAGCAAGCCCTGAAGGTGAGGAATCCAGCCTCATAGTGATGATTAACATGCCCTTGCAAAACTCAGAGGTGTGGTTTGAAAGCCTTGTGCCCTCATTGGAAATGTTCCCCTTGGCACTCCTCCTCCTTGCATAGCTTTATTATTAGTCTGATCTCTGTTTATTTTTCAGAGGCCCAATTTAGCAATCCTCTAAATTATTTATTTCAAGTTGTTCAAAGAAGTCATGGAATGAGTATAGGTCTTTGGAGTAGCCATTGGCTTAGGCTGAAGTCAGTGGAGTTGCATCAAGAACCAAACAAGTTTGTGGCATTTAATGTTTTTGATCTAATATTGACTTCTTCGTTAGTACTTGAAATATTTTTTTCTCTTAGTTTTCCTGTTGTGAGATTAAAGAATGCTTTAGAGTCTCATTTAAAAAAAGTTTCCCTAATGTTCAGTGTACTGGACCTTGATATTTGGAATGTGTTTAGGCTGTCTATTCCTACGTCTTTTATTTGTTCATCATTTCAGCAGTGATTTGAAACCCTGCAGTAGATGGTCTGAAATATCTGTCATTCATTCTGTGGCTGATGGTGTATAACAGTAGTTCTCACCCAAACAGAAGATAGATGTAGCTATCAAGCTGGTCACTTGTGGGTTTAAACCTCCAGATTTGCAGAGAGCGAGCACTCAGTGTCATAGAGCAGATCATCTGGACAAAAATGCTTTATCATGACAAAGAACTCTTGGCTGCATTCGGATTGTCCTATCCATTTTCCTACAGTGGCAACTCATTTCAGAGGACAGAAACTTTTAATTAAATCTACTATCTTGTAGAGTATAACAAAGTAATGAACTCATATATAAACCTGTATGTCTACTAAATGCATTTTTTTCTCTTGCTATGTGATAGAGTACCTGGAAAGTACATAACATTGGTTCCAATTCCAAGGGAAATGGCTAATCATTTACCCTTCTTGAAAGCCATTATCTTTTTAGTAAAAGACAATATGCACTAACAACTACAGAAAAATGGGTATCAAAAATCATACATCAGCTGCAGGAACCTAAGAGCTAATAATAGTCTTAACCATTTTTACTCTGTCCATTTTATGGACTAAAATGTCAATGTATAGAGTTGTTAAGTTTATATTTACTTAAGAATCAACCTCAGAAATAAAGTAATAAGGTTAATGAACTATTGGATTTTTGCTAGAGATGCTAGATAATAGGTTGTCCATGCTTGAAGCCTCTAAGTCTAAATGTGCATTTCACAATCATTTGTAACCATTCAGACAATAGTTTCCAGATACACTATGGAGCTTGCTAAATTAATTCTTACGAATTGTACTATACAAGAGTCAGTCTAGGCATGAGCAACATTTCTTTCCAGCTTCAAGAAAATGCATGGAGAACAGCAAACATTAGTTTTCCAGTTAGAGCTAAAGCCCTTTTTGTATATATGACTAAGAACTTTGAAGTTTTTCTTTTTAACAGTGTTTCAAATACAAATGTTAAAAAAAGTCTTGTTTGTTTGTGTGTTTGTTTTGTTGTTGTTAATGGAGTTTTTAGTCTCTCAAGAGTTATGTTCTATGTCCAGGCCGTAGGTAAACAGTGAATTACTTCTATACTGTGGGAGCTGACTACTTAGCTGTAGTAGTACAAATAGTCTTTCTAGGAACTAAATGAAATAAAACATCTTCAATCTGCTGGCTTGTTGAGATTCTGCACAATAAAGAGATAGTCAAAAGAACAGAAGTAAAAATCAACTTCAGACACCTGTGACCACTGGCTATGCATATTAGATGTGTATTTCTTCCACAGCCAACCTAAGGGAAAAAAAAAAAAAAACCTAACTAGAAAAAGATTATTTTAATTGTCATTTTAATATATTTTTTGATCAGTTTCACAGTGGTAACAGTCAGCACCTGATATGTGTATCTTCAGTTGGACAAAAAAATATTATTTGTCACCCCATGGTTCCAAAGCCTCTTAGTTTGTAAATTGCCAGGCAACTTTTATAGGCACACAGTGAATCATTGGAATGGGTGTGGAAAAATAATTTAACAGTATTTTTAGAGTATTTCTCATCCTTCAAGCAAAATCATACTGAATGAATAATCAAATAATCTTTTTATCTCTCTAAGAGTGAAGCTTCCTATTCTTACTTCTGCTGATTCTTTTGAATTTCAGGAAATCAATCTTTCAGCTCCTGTCCCTAAGAATAGAGTGGAGAAAGATCTGAAAATATCAATTAACATAGTTACTAAAGTTGTCAATATTTCTACTAATTTTAAATTTTAACTAATATTTCAAGTCTTGCAGAAGTGGATTTCTTTATTCCCTTGTACTCTTTAAGTTGGGAGAGCTTACTGATCCCCCACTCACAACCTTCCAACCCAGCTCTGCTTTTTTTCCTCAGATATTTGCCACCTAGAAAAGTAGTAGGAAATGGAGTAGTTTAAGCATCTCTTGATGCGAGTCTGGGAAGAGATCTTTTAAGCCTACTAATCTTGATTCAAAATTGGCAGGTAAAATTTGTGTTAAGACAAAAAGAGCTAGGAGCCTCCTCCTGGAGAGAAGTCTTCTTACACTCGCACTGCTAGCCCAGATATGTGAATGAGGCCTTTGGAAATGCTCTGGCTCGATTCCTCTTGGTGCCCCAGGCTGGATGACACAATTTGCAATGCCTCCTCTCTGCTGCTCTGACATATGTCCTTGCATTCACTGTCAGGCTGACCACAAAGCAGCAGAACTATTCCAACAGATATATATAAAGAAAAAGGAGGAGCAATGGTCCAGAAAAAGCCACATGGAAGCAGCTGTAACAACATCAGTGGTGATTTCCCAGGAGGAAAGGACAATTTTTTTTTTTTTAACAGAAGAGGTGAGTCACACACTTTTTGCTTCAGAGTGCTTGTTTGAGAATATTGCTCACAGATTCTGCTGCTGAATTTACTTCTTTCCTACTTCTTAGTAAAAAGCAACGATGAAATATTCCCTAAACTCTTTAGGGTTTCAGATAATTGGATATTTGTCTCTTTTAAGAGTAGACTATAAGCCGTTTTGACTCTTAGTTCCTCACATATATTACTTTTCATATGAGAAACTCTCTATTGAGTAGCTTTGAGCTTCTTGGAAAGATTTTTTCCAGAGTTTTGTCATCAAGGAACCTAAAACACAAAGGGATCAGTAGAAAAGGTATCATTCAAAGGAGAAATTTCTAGGGTGAGGAACATCTGTTAGCTGCCAGATTGCACAATGAGCTTCCAGAAGGAGTAAATATTTACCAGAAAGCAAATTATAGTCTTGTGAGCTAATTGGTGAAAAACAGGTAATATGATTTCATTTTACACCAGTGTTAATCAGAAAGTCCTGCCAGCCAAGTCAGTGATCCAGATTCAACAGTGTGATGCTGAGTTCTGTTAGATGAGAACAAGGAACAGTGTGGTTGAAATTACTTTGAAGTGAGCTAAAATAAAAAGCATAAACTTTACTGAAAGCCTTAATGCACTGAGTGCCGATTACACATTACATCTAAATATTTTTATTTATTGGCATTTTAGGCACTGATTGTTGTAAACTTAAAGTTTTGTCTCAGAGTAAAATGAAGTAAAAAGCTATTATTTATGGCTGTTTGCTTTCTACGAGCTCTTCCTAAGTGTCTACCAAATAAGAAATAAGTGATTTTGCATCTCATTTGAAATATTAAACAAATTTAAGAAGTGATTATTAAGAATTTAAGATAGTGTATGAAAATATTCTCACTGTGGAAAAATATATCTGTGTTATTTAGTCCAGTAATGAGTAAGGGAAGAAGAAACCACATTTCATCACTTGTGCATGTACCTGCGTCTATGTGTATCTATGAACACAGATTCTTTTTGTTATTTTAAGAAATACACGGGCGGAATTACTTTCTCCCTTAAAATTAATGATGCCTGTGACACACTTCTTTTCAAAGCACAGCATTACTCTAAGGGTAATGTCTTTGCCTTTGCTAAATGCATATGCATCATGACTGGTACGATTTGTAATGGTTGGAGGTTTCATTGGTAGGAGCAATATGATGCAGAAAATAACAAGTGGTTAGTCCATTACCTGCCCTCATCTACAAAGAGATTAAAAAGGTTGCAGGGTGACATGGCAGTCTAGCCTAGTATCAAAGGATTTGAAGCCACCTCAAATGTTTTTTAATTCTTCCCTTTGTCCTAGGTCTAGATCTACTATGCTTATGTCATTCTTGTTAAATGCTTGTGAAGGTTTAACTTAGCACTCATGAAGTCAATCTCTTGTACTCATTTACTCTTGGGCAGTGGGGAGAAACTTGTATTGGTACTTCATTTTCTCATTCCTCAGCTGTGAAGAATGTTAGGGATTTACAGCTTTTTAAGAAGTTTGTGTTGTCCGTTTAATTAAAGAATCTTATTAGCATCTTGCTTTACAGATGAAGAGATTTATGCACTGAGCAGTTTGACACTTTATGCAGTGAAAGGGTCTGTCCTGGAATAAAGTATTGCCAAATATTTACATGATAAAACATTTGGAGGAGCTGGATTTCAATCTGCATAGCTAACCTCATTAACTCTGGGAGCCAGCATTAAGCCCCCTTTCCTGGAGGCTGGTCTATAGGGCTTGAGGTTGCTGCTGGCCATACAAGACAACTACCTAAAAGGAAGATGTGGAGAGGAGGGTGCTGGCCTCTTCTCCCAGGGGACAGGACGAGAGGGGATTTCCTCAAACTCTGCCAGGGGAGGTTTAGGCTGAACATTAGGAAAAAAATTTTCATGGAAAGGGTCATTGGGCACTAGAACAGGCTGCCCAGGGAGATGGTTGAGTCACATTCCCTGGAGGTGTTTAAGGCACGGGTGGATGAAGTGCTGAGGGGCATGGTTTATTGTTTGATAGGAGTGGTTGGACTCCATGATCCAGTGGGTCTTTTCCAACTTGGTCATTCTATGATTCTATGTGTCTGGACATGACTCTTCACTTTAACCACACACTTGTAAACAATCTCATAGCAGCAGATGGGAATGTGATGCTTTCTTTTCCTTTAAAGAGCTTTTCATTCTGTTCAGTTTTAGAAAAAATAGAGACTCCAAGTGGTGTTATCAGAAGTAGCAACGTCTGTCTACTTCAAAGCCTCTTTCCTTCAAACCTGCCATGGCAGGACAGGAAAAGCAAGTGAACTCCAAAATCTTCAGTCTGTAGCACCAGAGCAGGTCTAGTGCGTCGTTTTCTAGTTAAAGCTCCCAGAAAGTTTCCTGCACCACTTTGGCTTTCTCGCACTATTAATAACACTGCAATTCCTCTCCCAAGCTCTGTATTCGACTGACAGGTTGGGTGAGAGTGGCCCTGTCACAGGCAAGATGCAGGTGAGATAAACAGACCAGGATGGTTTGGAGGAAGCCTCCCCCAGGCTGGCTGAGGTCTGATGGGCAGGCTGCCTCCCCAAGCCATTGTCCTCAGGCATTTTCTAGGATGCTATAGGGAAAACTTGGCATCAGTGGCCCAGTTGCGTTTTGCTTTCACTCCCTGTATGAGTATGGGTGAAAATATGGTGGTTACGTAGTGCTAGAAGTAATTAAAGGAAGATACTTCTCCAACCAAAATTCTGGTTTCTTTGGGATTGCTACAAATTATAAGCAATACTTAGGGCTGTGAATTGCCATATGAATGAATAAAAAAGAAGGCTTCTTTGCTGTCTGAGCTTTGCTGTCTGAGCTTTGCTGTCAGTCTGAATTTTCAAGATCATTCACTGGCAAAATGATTTCCAAGTAAATCAAAGTTCTCCTTGTGATGCGTTTTCTGTCAGCATCACTGAAACCACAAAAAGCCAGTCCAATTTTACTAGAAAGCTGGAAGATAAATGAAAAAAATTAAAAGGGCTTATCTTGTTTTTATAATAAAAATCAGTCCCATTCATCTGAGCCAATTTTATTGATGTGCTGTAGCCTGTGCTCTTCAGGGATCTGTATATGGCACTGTATGAAGCAAACAGAGGGAGCAGATCAGAGATTTTCCAGTTTCCTTCTCAGAACTGAGAAAGCATGGAAAAAGCTAGAGCTGGACTGCAGATGGTGGAGAGCCTCATGTGTTGGTTTCATTTGCATTTGTATATATACTAACTGCATGTATGAAACACAACCCAGTGGCCAAAGGAATGCTATTAAAAATATTAAATTGTCCATCTTTAAACCCACTTTCTGAAAAAAATATACCACAGAGAAATAGAGCACACAGCAGATGCCCCTTAATGCTGCATTATATTTTCAGTAAGCTGATAATGTTTTCTCATTTGTTTTGCAAAAAAAAGAGAAGCATATGAAAATGTGTATTTTTTTTAAACAAGTACTCTTTTAAGAATACAAAAATTTCTGTTATTAGTAAAAGCCTGTCAAGTCAGCCAAATTGTGAATTATAAACATGTGTACAGCAAATTAAGAAAATTCTTCAGGCCTGTCAGATATGGCCTACTATTTGTTGTTTTGTCCTCTTTTTATTTCAATACTAATGCAGGAAACAGGAACTCAAGTGGGCTACACCCCTATATTTTCATTTTTTTCCCTCCAGCTCTTTTGCTGAACTTTGACCAGTACCAGTATTGTTTTACTTTCATATTAAATAGAATGAAAAAAGAAAAAAATATCTTCTAAAAAACATAGGAGAACTAACAGTTAAACACAATACAGGACTTTAGGGTTTCTTAATAATCGTAATACCAACCTCAAGATTGAGCTTCAATCTCTTAACAGTGGCAGCACGTGACTGCCAAATCAATGTTCCTGTGCATTTTCACTGGACTCTTCCCTCTCTTTCACTTGCTTACCAGGTAAGGCTAAATCTTTCTCCTTTCTTCCACCCTTTATGGTTGTTCCTCTGACTTACTGAAATATAATAGATTGTCAAGAGGCTCCTGCATGAATGAAATGCTTTTCACAACAGAAAGGTGGAAATGTGCTTTACTCTCGAAGCTTGTCAAGAGATAGCACAGCGACTGTTAAGATTTGGAGGAACCTGTTGAAAAAGGTGCTAGCATGGGTATGGTAGAACCAAACACGAATCACTTGTTTGGGTGGTGTGAAGAAGAGGTAGACACTGTAACATGACCTTCAAAGGAAGGCAATCAAGTCAAAGTCACAAAATCCTACTGGTTCAGGAGAAGACTCAAACCAGACGGTTGTAAGCAGTTAACTTATGTTTCTTCTGCTTGAATTGCAAAAGCAGTGCAGACCAAGGGTCTTAGCTGTTCCTTGTGAGCACAGCAGTGAACAGACTTGAAAACCAGGAACAATATTGTCCCTCCATGAGGTCTCAATTGAAACAAATACTTTGACATTTGGTGCTCTTAGGTAGGGGATACTCTTAGTGCAGGGGTGGTAGAAGCACTTGTTCTGGCTTCCCTGGAGATCTTTGGCTCTGGCTTGTGTCAAATCTCAGACTATGAGTGATGGTTATGATGAAGCAAAAGCTCTACTGGAGAAGGAAGGTCAGGTCAAGCATCCAGGATGGACTGGGCAGCCTCTGTAATGATTAGGAGGTGCTCTTCTTACAACTGGTGAATACTGTGAATACTAAGTAAGTATAGATCTATCAGTTTTCTCATTGCTCTCTTTCTGCCCCAGTAAATCCAGGAAAACACCTCCAACTACTTGTTCCTACAGACAGATGAGAGACAGCCTAGAGCAGTCCTCCCTGTAAGGACTGCACTTGGAATTCTGTCACTGCTACACAGGGGAAAAGAGTGACAAGGATAAAGCAAGGCTATGTCAGGGGACGTTTTGTCATCTGATAAAGGATGAGCCTAGATTATAGGCTGCCAAAATTTTCTGAGATTACCCTTGCTTGGTTTCAGAAGAGGGGGCGTTTTGAAGTGTTTGCACAGCACAGCTCTCCAAAGGTTGGGTCCTTGGGCTTGGATCTCAGGCTGGAACATTTTAAAGAGATACTGATGGACTTCTAAAATGCTAGTTCTCAGAGAGCCTTTGACAACATGACAAAGTTTCTGTTCTGCATTTTTCACATTCAGATCATAGCCAGCACTAGAAAGAACCAGTTTTAAAGAACCACTTGATTCTCACACAGGAGACTTCATTACTCATGTCTCTCACTCCCGCAGCTTGCCTTCTAGAGACTCTTATCTTGCCTTCCCAAGTATCTCCCATGGGTCTCTCACATACCCACACAGACCACTAGAAAAGAGGGGAGGAAAATACATCTAAGAATAGGCAATGGTAAAGGTCAATGGTTTTCCAGGCCTTGATTCAGAAAATTGTCTTTTAGAGATTTTTCAGATTCTACGGCCTCCCATTTGAACTCCCTGAAGGAAATTTCAAGGAGATAACCTCTGGCAAAAGCACTCATATAATCACAGAATGCTTTGGATTGGAAGGGACCTTTACGGGCCATCTAATTAACACCCCTGCAGTGAGCAGAGACATCAACAGGTTTCTCAGAGCCCCATCCAACCTGACCTAGAATATTTCCAGGAATGGGGTCTTCACTACTTCCATTGGCAACAAGTTCCAGTGTTTCATCATCATCATCATTGTAAAAAAATTTTTCCTTATATCCAGGTTAAATCTATCCTCCCTTAGTTTAAAAACATCACTCCTTGGCCTGTCACAACAGGCCTTGCTAAAAAGTCTGTCTGCATTTTTCCTATAGGCCACCCTTTAAGTCCTGGAAGACCGTTATAAGGTCTCCCCACAGTCTTCTCTTCTCCAGGCTGAACAATCCCAACTCTCTCAGCCTGTCCTCATAGGAGAGGTGCTTCAGCCCTTGGATCATTTTTGTAGCCCTCATCTGGACCTGCTCCAATATCTCCGTGTCCTTCTTGACCTTAAGGCTTCATACCTGGACACATTAGTCCACCTGAGGTCTCACCACAGTGAGTAGTGTGGCAGAATCACCTCCCTTGACCTGCTGACCACGACGTAGCCCAACAAACTGGTGAACTGTGGTATGGACTTCCCACTTACCAGCCTTCTCAGATGTCGTGGGACCTGATGGCAAGGGGATCAAGTAAAACAAATGCTAACAAGGCTGATGATGCTCTTTTTAGTGACAGTTAGAGAGCCCTGCCTGAGCACTTGCTTATCAAAAAATTGCTCCTGCTAGGACACTGAGCATGTCCTAATCATGGGAGTGGGACTGGTTGTTGTGAGACAGATGTTAGCACTAACATGCTTGCATTTAATCCAGCCCGTGTGTCAAACCCAAACCACAACCTCTGCTGTTTCATCTGTATTTAATGTTCCTGGTTGACATAGCTTTTATTTTTACAGCTTTTCGTAATGAATTGCAACATACCAAATGCCCTCTTTCAGTTATATATCCATAACATAGGCATTGGCTGCAGCAAAGAAAATAGACTTTTAAACTGAGAAGAGTTTCTGAAACAGTCACATTTCAATCACAGAGGCCACACAGCAGCTAGTGGTAATTAAAATGAAAGAACACACTGATCACTATGCTTTGAGAGGTGAATGTGGCTCAGAGGTGTCCTCGTCCCTTTGAAGGTGCTTCCTGTGCACAGATGATGCCAGCTCCTTTAAGATATGGGATGACATAGATGTGTGACCAGGTGTTTTGAATTTTCTTTAAAGAAAGTATTTATTGTAGGGTTGCAATGGCCATTATGTTCCAAAGGTAGAAGAAACGTATAAATACCTTTTAGCAGAATAAAGCTTAGGTGCTCTATAAAAGCATTTAATCAACAAATTGCTCATTAAAGATACTCTCTCTTCCCATAAACCCTGCCCTTTTTAGGACAAAAATATTTCAGAAAAGATTTATCTTAAAAACAGTAGATGGTCCTCATATCTCCTTATCTGCACTTTCCTTTCCTTGATCCACAGGACCAAATGGATTTGATTGGTGGACTGTTCAGTGGATAAGAAATTGTTTGGGTGATCACATTCAGAGAGTGGATGTTAATGGCTCAATTTCAACATGGAGCTCCATGACAAGTAGTGTCCCTCAGGGGTCCTTACTGGGACAGGTGGCATTTAATATTTTCATCAATGATATAGACAGTTCACCCTCAGCAAGTTTGTGGATGACATCAAGCTGAGTGATGCAGTTGCCACACTGGAAGGATGGGATGTCATCCAGAGGGACCTGGACAGGCAGAAATTCAAAGGAATTCTTTTTCATCATGATGCCCTCAGATGGCCAGCAACTGGGAATGTCACCGTGACTGTAACCACGAAGCCAACAGCAAGTAGGCTTAGGATTTTGCACAGTGAAGAAAAAAAAAAAGGAATCTGTCTTTGACTAGAACACCTTTGCTTTGTCCCCAGGCCACACTGATACAGCAGCTCACAGATTTTCTTCCTGTTGTGCTCTGAGAGTAGCAATAAAAGTTTGGAATAAATATGGGCAGAGTTCTTTTTCTGTAACACCCACAAGAAAAATGGGCAGTCAGCTGAGTCTCACTAACAAGCTGTTACACTTACCTTGACCTTCCTAAAAAATACACAATGTTCTTATCAGATCTTCCACTGTGAATGAATATTCATCAGTGACTTGGAAAAAGATAACTACTTTCACTGACATATTTGCAGTTACATTCACATGAGACAGACTTGTCTATGAAATCTGAAGTTTCTAGAGTGAAAACAAAGAATATGGCATTGTGAAATTTGCCAAGCACTCTTTTGTTTGTTTTAGTTAAACTTTATTTTTGTAGTCACAGCTACCTTGGAAGATGTTCTCTGAATCCTGTATTTCTCCCTAGTCCTTCGCTCTATGAACAAAAGAAATGGTGGTTTGGGATCTGCATTAAGCTAAAAGAACAGATTTATTTTTCTTCTCACGTCATTACCAAGAGAGAGTCTCATTAAAAATATTAAACCTGGAATCTTAAAACCATTGTGTTGTGAGTCAATAAACTGTAACATCAGCCTACTTTTCCTGCTCTACAGCGTGAAATCACTGTGTTCCCTGTTACAGGGCACTGAGGTTTTACTGTCTTAGGAATTGCTAACAAATGTATTGAAGGACATGAATGCAGTGGCTTTGTCACTGAGGCACTGGCAGAAGTGAGGCAAAGAGATGTTGGGCTCCCCTTGCACCACGCCAGCAGGAGGCAGGCAGCACTGGGTTGCTGCTGACAGGGAAGGAGCCATCCCTAGGGGATATGGCAGAGATGCAGCCCTTAGGAGATGAGTGTCAGGACAAGTGACGTGACCAAGGCCTGAAGTTTTGCTTCTCCTGGCAGAAACAGAACATCGACATCATCCACCAGCTGCAGCCTGTGGACTCTGCAGCCTAGGAGTGAGCAGGAATCCAGCCCTCGCATAGAGAGGGAGCATGTCCTGGTGCCAGTGCTTCTGTGGCACTGATGGCCACTGCCATTCTTAAGTGAGGGACTTCAGAGAGAGAAAATGTGCAGAGAATTGGTATATAAACTCACTGAAAGGGGTTAAGATTTAACCTGATATAAAGCCAAGCAGCTGAGTTGTTTGCAGATAAAATGTGACTGATAAGCAGATGCAAGTTTTCCATGCAAGGGCAACTAATGTTCATTTCAGAAATCCTGAAGCTGCAGTGTGGAGCAGGCTTGATAGTCTGTGAGATGTGACAGTTAATTACACACAAGATTTGCAATTCCTTTGGGGTGAAGAGAGACTCTCATGTCAGCATTTTTACTTGTAAATATCCTAAAATATCTCCCACCAAAGAACTAAGTCTTCTCTTTCCAGGCATTTAATGATTTGTACTAATTAAAAGAGTACAGGACACTGCTGATATCTGGGTCTAATAAAAATAAGTGAACAAAGCAAGTAAACAAGCAAATGAAAAAAAGGTCTGATATGGCATGGTGTAAGTTTAATCCAAATAAGGCTAAGTGTAGGTCCTTTGTGGTGCTTCATTGCCATTAAAAAATGTAGTTAAGCCAGTAAATGTACAACAGCTGGCAATTATTATGTGCCAAGTCTTATTTTAGATTAGTAAGAGAAAACTGAGGCTTGTTAAACTGTTGCTGTGATTTCCAGGACAGCCAGCTAGAGATTTTAGAACATCATCTTCTTTCTGATTCATTTGCGAACCCGTGGCTTTAAAAATGAAAGAATACACGGAACTCATTGGATTGATGAAAACAAAGCAAACAGAAACCAGAGAAAGGCAAATAGACTATCCCACCCTCAGTTGACTTAAAATGACTGAGAAGTAGGCTTGAAAGCAATTAACTGTGTAGCTCTGGTCTTTTCTTGTACAGACAGGAGAGTGGGACAGACGGTTTTTGCTTTTAAATATCACTTACTCATCTGCCTGTGAATGACATCCATTTTAGAAAAGCTAAGTATAATTTTTAAAGCCCTATAAAAACGACATTATTTTTTCATTTTGAAAAACAACCAACTGAAAATATGACCTGCAGAGAAAATGGTAAAATCATTCTTTCTGGGGACTTCAGTAATTTCTCTTAGTTTATTTGTTTGTTTTCTCTTTTTCATGTTTTCTTCTTCTTCACATTTAAAAATTTTAAGTTAGGATGGTACACTCAGTCACTACCAGTTAAATGGAAAACATTTTTGAAAGACCAATTTAAACTTTTGCTAAGATGAGCAGTGTAACCCAGACTGCAGGACGACTGAAGGAAAACAGCACAGGACAATGATGATGCTAAATGTACCAAGCTGTGAAGAAGTTCTTATAAGAATTGTTATCAGACTTGGTTGTGTACAACCTCATTGATGTCTGGAGAAAGGCATTATATGTAAAAAGGAGCAAGCTTTGTTTTTTTCTATACAATAACGTAATGTTTATGCAATAAATGCAATACATCCCCCCATCTAAGGAAACCTTAGTACGTGAAATATCTGGTGGAGAGAATTGACAGTTTTGAACACAAATCAGGCTCTGAGGTCACTTAGGGACAGTTTTGCATGCAAAGATGTGGAGAGGGGCTCCATCAGTCCCATTGCTGGTGCTGGGATGCTACCTATTCCCTGCCTCGGTGCTCCGACTGCCTTCTTCCTGAGGGGTTCCTTGCCTATGACTGTTGGATTTCACAGTGGTTCACATAGCTTTGAGATACCATGATTTCACTTTTCAAAGAATAAACAGCAGCGTTAAGAGAATTTTCCTGGAGTGCCATTGACTTCGAGATTCTCCATCCTCCCCCTTGGCATGACTATCCTTTGCAATTCAAGGAGTGCTTAGATAGCAATATACAATCATTAAGTTTGGATTTTTTGGGTTTTTTTCAATATAAGTGGACAGATTGTGGGCATGATAGTGAATCTGGGACATTGCTTTATGTTTTTTTAGAAAGTCCTTGTAACAAGGACTGTGTGTTTTCAGTCATAAATACAAACACGTGGGTTTTTTTTGTTTGTTTGTTTTGGTTTTTTTCCTTTACAAAGCAATAAACTCCCAATTGTAGAAATGTAGTCAGGATATAACAAAATAAGATTCAATCTGTAGAACTATGGAATGATATATCAGATGAAAAAATAATTCAAAACATATATTTTCAAGATTAAAAATAAAAGATAATTGGAAAGCAGTAATATGGAAGAGACTTAAGGGTTGCAGTAGACAGGAAATTACAAAGATATTTCAAATGCAATGTAGTAATAACTTACATGGAAAACTAATAATATTTTATCCATCTGTCTGAAGACCTCAAAATGATTCATGGGCTTCATACCTTGCAATCATTTTGTCCGTCACTAGGAAACATTCATCTTTGAGATGTTTTTTCTTATATTTTATACTTTTGCTACCATTTAAATAGCTATGCTTATACTTTGCTGATACTATGCTCTGTGATTGTATTTTGCTGCTCAGTTCTCTGGTGGTGGTGATGGAGGTGTCAGGACTCCCAGGGCTGTTAGAGGGGAGAAAGCAGTGGCTGAGTTTTGCTGGAGACACGTTGAACGTGTTTGGAGCAGATACTGGTAGGAATCACCCTTCATGGGACCTCCCACTAATCCTCTTAAAGCTGCCTTAGTTCTGCAGAAAGCCTTCAGCTGGAGATTTCCCTAGAAAGTCAGTGTCCTGAGCAGCCCCCCTGCCTGTATACAGCTGCACAGGGAGCCTAAACAGAGAGGAGGTTTTCCGTGGTGGTGGTTTTCAAGCAAATATTGGCTTGGTTTGGAGAGTAAATGGTTTATGCCAGAATAACGTAGGTTTACACTTTACAAACAGAGACTAGCTTTGAGTAATTTTATAGCACCTGGGTGATCCATGAATATGACTCATTAATTATAAACTTAACAGAGGATCCACTATTAAGTGCTTCAAGAAAAAATGCAGTGTAATTTGTCATATTTGGGGGTAGTAAGTTCTTGCTTGATGTGCTGATACGTAATTCAACAATCACACAGCATTGTTTGCCTATGTGGATATTTAAATTAACTATTCAGAAAACAGGACCAAGGGGAAACCTGAGAAATGGGGTTACTACAGCTACTTTGCTACTTCCTGGTATTTCAGTTAAGGTTAAAGAACCCTTTTAGATGTCTTGGTTTTCTATGGTCATTAATTTTATTCATAGTATTCAAATACAAGAGTCTGGTTTTCTTCTCATCAGCTCTCTATGATTTTATTAATTGGCCTGATTTAGCTTAAATGCACAACAATGTGTTGCAGAGCATGCACAGAAAAAGACTAAATTTCTACTGTGATTTTTCCAGAAATAAGCAGAGTTACAAACACCACAGTAAAAATCAGTCTTGAAATAGTCAGGCTTCAATGATAGCAGCCGCACTCACACAACACAATGTACAGTAGAATCTGTCAAATGTTATTCTCTGGGGAAAATGACTGCTCTGACTTCTTGGTGCTCTGTGCATATGGAAAATTGTAAAAAGGAATATTTTCAAGTATAGATAGGAGCACTATTTTTTCCTCTAATGGTATGTACCTCCACATGAGTCTACGTACTAGTTTCCATCTATGTAATGGGGCTTTTGCAGAAAGAGTTATTCACCACTGAAGTATTTAGATTCTTAGGCTACCAGTACAGCCTTGGGTTTGGAAAGTGAAGAGGTTACAGATGCTTCCAGTTTTGTCAGTTCCTACTCTCTGAATTGCTTTGGATGCTTGCTCCAGCTCCTGCTGGCAACGTGTTGCCCTTCTTGAAGTTAGTAATGTATAAAGATATTGTTTTCATGCCTTTCTGCTGAGCTTGCTTTGGAAGATATGATTAGCAGGAAATAAGTCTGTCATGCCTGTAAAAAAAATATTTCATATAAGGCTTCTTATGTCCTTACATAGAGAAAGGATACTCTGGAGCACTTGACATGCCCAATACACCTGTGGACACAGGCTGGACTCTCAAATGCAGATATCATTGCGGAGGATCTGCCCAAAGGCTGCTGGCAATTGACACACTCACCAGAGTCACCCCTGCCTGAGATTTGGAGGTTGTGCTGACAGACTCTCAGTAGATGGAGAAAAAATTCAGGGCAGGGTGATTAAAATAACCTTTTTTTTACTGACATGTTGCACACATCATATCTTCCAAGCTTTTCGAAGTATTACCTGCAACAGCAGTATGGATCCTGCCCAACCTCCCTGTTTGCCTCAGGAGTCCAGATCATCCTGTCTCATCAGTGCAACAAACAATCATAATCTAGTCCTGGGTTACCCAAATACACTCTAATGAGGGAAAGTACCACTCCTGAATGAATGTAAGCAAACACTTGGAGTGTTTTCTAAATACATCAGACACTGGCTGACAAGGTAAAAATAAAAAAAAAAAGCACTTGGTAATTATTTATTGGAGAAGTATTATGCATGTCTATATCTGATTGCTGATGAGTCACAGTAAAAAGAGGCTTGCTTACAAATAACTTCTTCAATACTGTGCTGGAAAATAATCAAAGAAATTGTTCAGGAAAATGATTTAAATAATACTAAGGATCTTAGTTTTGTTAAATGTAGGGAAAACAATCATTTCCTGGGAGGTGGCTGTGTGGCTTTAAATGGAAGTGCATTTAGGCCCCAAATTAGGATGGTTTTCATAATGAAGAATTGTTAAGAAGTAATTATTTTCTTGTTCAGGACTTCCTGTGGGGTAAGCATTTCTGCTGGATTTGTACATTCAGACCAAGTATCTATGTCTACAATAGTTCCTAAATGCATCACACCTGAATTCTTCTGAGAGCTTGGAGGTTTGGGGTCCATTGAATGTATCATTTCGACTCAGTATATAATCTCAGTTTGTTGATCAAGGAATCTATACGGAGAATTTCATGTGAAGTCAGAATGTACTGCTAGTGCATTTTGATACCTCTGGCACTAAAATAATTTCTCATATTTTCCCCAGTTTCTTTCTCAGCTGGAAGCATTCAATTACTCAAATATTTCTAAAATGTTTCTAAAGATATTAAGTGCTCATACATCTCTCTTCATTTTATTTTCATATTATTTTCATCTTATTTTAATATTCTGTGTTTTGTTGGAAGTCCTTTATCAGAAATATCTAAAGTTCATACGATTAGTAAGTAAATGTTCTTTCAAAGGGGCAACTTATTTCTTTATACTTAACTTTTCAGTGTACCAAGACATTGTTGCAGGCTCTTGCTGAAAATTATTTAGAGTAGCCCAACTTTGATTACTTCCCTTTTGACATTAGAGACAGTACTGAGATGATTCTTAAATGAGACATAATGCTAACAACAATTTTGCCTGCCTCCTCTTTTTTTTCAGCTTGGAGTAAGTGGGAATTTAACCACATAGTTAGAAAAAAAAAAAAAAAATTGTATGGTTTAGTTTTGTGACCATGAATTGGTCTCAGTGTTGTACTTCAACCTGGCCACTAGGAAAGAATTCCTTGATCTTGTGCTCCAGCCACCCATCTGGTACATGCATCAATGATGACTGAAGCATTCAGATGGCAGAAGCATTTCAGACATTGGTCTTTCTGCCCTTCAAATTGCCTGGCACCCCTAGCCTGCATCAGGAATCTGGGTCAGGGAAGGATGCTCTCTCTGGAGGAGCTATGGGAATGGCACAAAGGACACAGGAGTTCCAAGTAGGACTGCTTATCCCATCTGTGGAACAGCTTCCTTCCAAAAACTCTTTTTTAAAATGTAGCTTAGGTCATTATACTGTCGTTGCTGTACAGAAAGCATCTGATCTCCCTCAGCCCATTACAGACTTCGGACGTAGAAATGTAAGACACGCTCTGCAGGGCTTGATGAAAGATTTGCCTAGCCCAGTATCCTGCCACTGGCTTGAAGGGGATACCAATGGAAGCATATAAGGGTAAAGAAATATGTGATGTTACAGGCTTAGCATGTTTCCTCTGCTTCCAATTTATCATGACAGAAGTAATTTCCATAGCTGCAGGCAGTGTCTTTTTCACCACAGCCCTTGATGGCTTTTTCTTCCAGTGATCTCCTAGTCGCTTTCTAAACCCCTGTAAATTCGTAGCTGCAGTAGCATTTTCACAGCTCAGAGAGGCATTTTCCTACTCATTCTCTCTACCATGAGTGTCTTTAGGGACTTCCATGAAATCTCAACTAATATTCTCTCTTACTAGGCTGAGCTATGCTTGCTTATTTAATTGTCCGTATTCCTGATGGAAGAGGTTCCCCATGGCTGGGATTGTCTAGGTAGCATTTTCCTGGATGTTTTCCATATATCCTACACTTTTTTAAGATTAGGAAATCAGGACTGGGTATACGATTCAGAAGCAGGCACTGTATGGTTTTATACAGGGGACACACATAGCATTACAATCACCTGAGTACATGGGTTCTGTGAGGGAAGAACCACCCTGAGCTGCTTATGAAGCAAACTGGCAGGTCCAGCAGAGCATTTAACGCACTTTCTTCTCACAGAGCAGTTGTTCTGTGGGTGAAGAGAAGCTATTACACTACAGTCACTGGTGCAGATACTCCTAAGTGCTAAGTGCCTTACAATAACATAAAAAAGTAATAAGCATCTGATACATAAAGAAAGAAATGTTATGAGGGAAAACACTGTGCATTTGAGAAAATTCTTTGAAACTTGAGTTTGTGTGGTCAGATGATTTCTGGTTTTTCTAAACCACTCACTTTTAACCTGTGGGGAATAAGTAGCAGAATAAAATGAACTCTGAAAGTAAATCTGACAGCATCATATTTTATGTCTTTATCTTTTCGTTCATGCATTTTTGTGTAGGCCATAAATTATTCAGCAATAAGTCATACATCTTAGCCTCAGATGTCTTTTCTTGTAATCCAGACCCTTTGGACCTGCCTATTAATTTTGTCTGGTTTTGTTTTTTTTTTTAGCTGTAGTGCAATTTACAGTGTGGTTTTCCACTTTTAACACCACATGTGCTCATGTTAGGAGCTTACTTTCCCCACTAGGAAGGAAATAGAGACTTGGTGTAGAAGGTTTTAGCTATGCTTTCCACACAAACCCCAAATGGAGTTAACCATAGCAAAGAATACAAGGCTTCATGGATGTTAACATGTTTAAACAACTTTCCAGCATCCAGGCTGCTACATCTTTTCTGTTACGGTAGCCCATAAAAACTGGATCAAGCTGGCACACCTTATGATCATTCTTTCTTCCTGTAATGTAAATATATTCATTATATGTTTTATTCTCCTAATTCTTATGGCCAGCAGCAATCCAGAAAAAATGATTCATTGGAACATAATCCTAAGATGACATGTTGGATCCTGTTGAAGTTCGTGTCCCTCAGGGCCATAAGTTTTCCCAAGAACACAAAACAAAGGCAACCCTTCCCTGTGACTTTGGATGCTCTCAAGTAATAATAAGTAAAATTGACAATCCTTTGTTTTGCTAGTCTTCCTATACAGTAAAAAAAGACAAACTATGGTAATATATTTAACAGTGACTGTAGGTGGCATTTTGATGCAGAAAAACGTTTTAGTAGTACAACAGGGCTTGCTCCTTCATTTATCAAAAGAGTAAGTAGAAGCAGAATAGTCAGTGCTAGAAATACATGTCTTTAGTCAACTTGTCTTAAAATGACATGGTTTCCTAGAAATATCATACAAACATCTAAGTTGATGAAATATTATCTGGTAGCTCAAAATGAAGCAATCTGAAGAGGACGCAGGAAGGCTCTAACATGGGCTGTAGATATGTAAGTTAGAAATCAGGTTCTAAATTTTGCTTAGATGCCTGAACACCCTTGAGTGCTGAATTTTTTTCATTCTAAAATTCCCCAAGGGCTTTCTGTGAAAAAGCAAAATAGCTTGGCATCTGTCTCACAACTGAGTAATTAGTAACTCATATAGAGAAATGCCTAATGGTACATCTGCGTTGAGCACTTCCAAGGGAGCACCCTTACTGCCAATCCGCCTGTTATGCGAGGTGAAGGCATTAGAAGGGAAGGCAGGAGTACATTTGTATCTTCTGTCTTGAAACTGTGTTATTACATAGCTGCCAGGAGGGCAAAAGTAGGAATCTGTGCAACGCTGTGTGTGACAAACCCTTAGGACCGTCATCAGGTGTTCCTTGTTTCTTCCACTCCAGGTAATTTCCCTGATCAATATGCTTACAAGTCATCTTGCTGACAGCTCATAGAATCATAGAATAGTTTGGATTGGAAGGGACCATTATTTCCCTCTTTCCCTCTTTCCTCATTTATCTTCCCACTCTTTTCCTGGCTACTGCCTGTCGCAGTGCAGCTATCATCTTCCTCGTTACTTCTCTTTCACTGATCAGCTCTCCCTGTTCATGACATTGCTTCTACCTTGTCTTCACATCCTGAGAATTTAAGCAGTGGGATCTCAGAAAGTACACTACTTCTACAACCACACCCATGAGAGTCGTTCTTTTCTGATACCACTGTATAGCAAATCTGGGGAGGGTGAAGAGTTAGTGGAAGAAATACAGACCAAGTTCAATAATGCTCTATTGTCCATGGGAAATGAGATTTGTCAGGGGTTTGTAACATGGTGAATTAGTGATTTTCTTAGAGACTTTAAAAAGTGCACCCTACATCTTATCCTTCTACTGAATTCAAGCCCCTCCTTCATACTAAACAAGTAGAAGAATTTCCAAATACAAATGCCTTAAAAATTCTTTAACATGAGGAGAACATTTGTTTTCCCTTGTCCCTGTCTGGGGCAACAGACATAGCTGGATTTTAAACCTTGCATGTGGAAAAATAAAAAGGAATTGAATCCCTATTGACCTAAAAGTGTACAGAAACGGCATCTGCTTAAGCTGTTGGCAAAACTGGCCATTCACATCTTCCTCAAAACATTTCAAGAAGAGACTACTTTTTAATGTAATTCTCAAGATAACTAGTGAAAAGGAGTACTTGAATCATGTTGATTTAAGTAGTTTGTCACATCACGCTGTCTGTTATGACTTTTTCTGTAATGATAACAAGCTCTCTCAAGTCCTTTAGCAGAAAATATGTTCCAGACTCTCCCTGTTGCTCATTTTTGCATTTTAACCCATTGAATCATCACAAATGGTGTCAATATGCATTTTTTTGCAATTTTCATAAACTTGCCTGCTGCTTTAACAACTCATATGCCCAGTACAGCTCAGCCACATAGAGTTTAGTGGTAGATGGCTGGACAAGGTGACCCTTCTCAGATTTGTGCTGAGATTAGAAAAACTGAGGATGTGCAATGAATATCTGTACAAAGCTAGAAATATGAAATAATAATTCCCCCCTAAAATGCTGGAGTTTTAAAAGAATAGTTGAAAGGGCATCTTCAAATTCTATGTCTATTTCTTTAATGACCACTCTTCACAAGAATGTCAGCAAAACCCCCCACCCTGATTTTGGGGAGTAAAGTAGACAAGGAGGACATTGCCCTTCATCCAGGCAGTGTGAAGGTCTTTGGTGAATTAGTTCTGTTCTCCATACACCTTCCTTGACTGGTGTAACCTAGCAGAGGTGGAGCTGTGCTTTGCTTCCCTCTCAGATATCTGCCCTTGAAGATGTAATTTTTTGTGCCTGTCCCAGTAATGTGGCAGCTTTGGGTTTCTAGCTCCCTCCTCAACTGAGGCTTCCCCTCCTGCTTGAGGTGTAAGGGACTCGATGGCCTCTGTGGTGGCAGGGACAAGCTGTGGGGTTACCCTGACTGGGGGCACCTCGAGGCTGTGTTTTAATTCCCTCTCTGAGCAGCACAGATGGGACAGGGCTCTGTCCCTGCCAGGAAGCAGAGGCTGCCTCTGACTCAGGCAGCGGAGGAGGTAGCTGTGCAGCACAGCCAAGAGCTGCAGGGGACAAAGGCCCTGGCCTTGGGACATGTTGGAACAGCAGAGACGTGCTGGAGCTTGTGCAAGCTGCTCCTGGCTCCTAGAGAGGGCTTACACTGCTGTAGCCTGTGAAACAGGGTGTCCCAAGCCTGGAGGGTGTTGCAGAGCAAATTCACCCCCCTGGGCACTGGCAGAGCCTTGCCCCGTGTGTTGCTGCCAAGGAGTCAACAGGCATTTTGCAATATCTGCTCTCAGTCCCAAACATGACAACGAATCTTAAATAACACAGTTCAACAGCACTCGTCACTGTCTCCTTGTTTAACCAAGTCTTTCCCTAAACAAGCTGACTTTAGAAAAATATTAGGGGGAATTTCTGCTATTGAGCTCGATTTCAATAGAGTCAGCTTTGTTTAGACACAAGAATGTTATAAAGAGAGCAGTGAAGAGCAAAGCAGTGCTGGGGCAGAACTCTGTTGGCTACGGGGCGTGAGGTTTGTATCAGGGCCACCAAATAGGGGGGGAAACACAGTAATGCTGCTGTTTGCTTGTTCCGTCACAACTGTAGGCACATGGCTGTGTTTCCTTTCTGTTTGTTTTGCCGCTTCCCCTCTAAACTCTTTGTATCATCCTGGCTGCCTTCCGGAGCTGCGGCTCAGCAGGCTGGGTTGCTTGCATGGAGTCCTCCCATTCCACTTAATGTGAGGGCAGCGAATTGTGTTGCCATGGGAAAGGTTGTTTGTTACCTATTGCACCAGGCTCCACAGCTGGGGAGGACGGAGAAACATACTGCTTGACAAGAGCGTGAACTTTTGTGATCTACACATTGGGGGAGAAAAATAAAGGTGTGCTTTGGCTGCTTTCAATGTGCTTGAACTGGGCTGTACCCATACCACAGCTCTGACTAATCTGCTTGGCATGGCCGGGATCCCTGGTCTTCTCCCTGGATGTCAAGCACAGCACTACATATTACACCTCTCAAAGCAAAAATACCTTAAAGGTACTTGGAAGGGTAACTCCTGAATGCCAAAGGGCAAGCAGCTGTGCAAAGCCTCTTTCTTAACCTGTGATTTTCTGGGCATTGCAGAAAGTCCAGCTGAAGCCTGGCAGGTTCCTCTGCCTCCGCAGCTGGGTGCAGAGTACAGACAGAGAGAGATGTTGGGTGCAGAGGCTCTGGTCATACAGAAATTTTACCATGGAAATTGACTTCATGCAATTAATAAGAACAGGAAATACTTCTTGTTTTCTCTCAGGAGGGGAACTCTAAGTAATGGCTTTATCTTAATTGTTCAGGCTTTGCCCTAGGGACCAGAATGAAATGGCTGGGAGCCAGTGGAGGACTCGAGAACTGAAGCATTAACACTCTGATAAAAAAAAGAATTCATTTTAATTAGTTTTCCAGCTGAAAAATAATGAAGTTCTACATGCCAAAAACTTGTAACGAAGTAATGGAAAACCTGCGCTTATACAATAGAGCCTGATTGCAATCTCAGAACTCCATTTGTATTCATTTGTAGTATGAAACAAAGGAAGGTGTTTGGATTCTCTCTCTTTATATAAAGCCTCTGCTCCAGCACACTGGGCTGGTCTTCAACCAGGCTTCCCACAGTACTGCTGCCAAATCTACAGAATTTTCCTGGCTGACATTCAGGAAAGTGCTGCTCGGGCTCTAGGATGGAAAGTTGAAAGGCTTTGCCTGGATACACTGAAACATATACAAACAATGCTTGACGTATGGTGTTGATTCATCCTGCACAGGCTGTGCCTGCTGTATCCCAGGGGGAGAATTGTAAAGCTTCCTAGAATCACCTCAGTCACTGGTGTTAGATGTTAACAAGAGGAATCATCTTAAACACTTGTGGAGATGCTTCCCCTCGGGAGATTAACAATGTGTAGTGAGGCTGTAGCACTCATGAGATCAGGGTGGTTTTTAGCCTGGGATAAACAACTCAGATGCATCAGATGTATTAGAAAAAAAAAAAAAATCCTATGTTTAAATGTAACATTAGACACTGTGACTAAGAGGTTGTCCTGACCATTGGAAGAATAATAGCTATTTAGATGCTCATGGCTCCTGTTGCGTATTGAGGATGGCTAGCACAGCTTAAGTCACAACCTGGTATTTGTTTACTGTATCATTATCCAATTGGTAACAGATTAAAAGAAAAAAAAGTTGCTGTACTTAGTGAAGGTTGGAATAGGAAACGTCTCACTGCCACGAGCAGCCTAATGCATATGTGCCTTATTTATAAAGCCACATTGAGTGTTCAAAGGCTGGGCAAACATGTTCCCACCTTTGCCTTTCCATCACCTCTAGGAAGCAGGATTTGAGAGGCTGTTTCTGGGACTACCCTGCAATGCTGGTGTCCAGCAAGGAGCTGCACAGCAGGAGCTGAGTTAGCTGTCTGCTTCTGCCAGGCTTGTTCTGGAAGGGGTGGCATGGGACTGTTTCAGCCTCTGCTATGCAGCCACCTCTGCAGAGGGAACAATGCACAGAGGAGCCAGTTGCAGGCTCCAGATGGGCTTGGTTCCTGCAAGATGCCTCAGTGTTTTTATTTACTTCTCCATAAACAGCCTGGACATTATAAGGGCAAGAAATTACCCTTTGCCTATCATTACTTCAATCTACGCTTTGTCCACACAGTGCAGGATCATTATATATTCCCTACTCAAACAGGACTCGTGCTCTCTGCAGTCAACACTGAGAAGAGCCCAATGCAAAACCAGCAATCTTCCTAATCCAGGACCCCATGACAAAGCACAACGTATGGTATTGTCCATGCTTGAGATTAGAAAAATGTGAGTTATGCAGCAAAAAGCATCAGACTGGCTTAAAAAATGAAGCAATGTTTTTTGTTTGTTGCCTGGCATTTTCAGGCTGTAGGTCAAGTTTTCAGACCTCTGTGGTGGCTGGAAGCTCTCTTTAAAGTGAATTCAGAGTTTTCTGGACAAACCGTGTAGTTCTGGAAGCTGGGACTCCCCAGATATCAACCAACATGAAAAAGAAATTATGCCAGCATTGAAGCACTGATGTTGGGAGCAATTCACCCATTTCCAGTCTGTTAGGAGCCAGTTTGGATTGATTTTCCCAGTGGCAGGCTCTAACAGAGAGTAAAACACTACTCTGTCCTGCCACTCCTGCAGCAATGGGATAGGATTCTTTCTATTGGAAGTTGGAAGATGTAGAAATTAAGTGTGGAGAGACAATTTCCATTTACTACAACAGAAAAAGTCATCCAGTAAGGAAAAAGTGTGTGGATACTAGAGGATGAGAAAAAAAAATTGTTTATATCACATATATTTGCCATATTAAAAATCCCAATAGTCATAAGTATGAAGTAAATAGTCAAAAGAGGTGAGACATTAGTATAGATTATTACTTGGTTATATTTAAGTAGGGCACTTTATTTATTAATTGTACAATATTGTTTATAAGTGATAGTAGTACCCAAAGTTTGGATGAGCCCCCTTTTTAAAAAAAAAAATCCAAAATATGAAAATAAAAGTCAATGGATTTTTTTAAATTAAATTTTTAAATCTTGTTAAATTTTCTTTTTCTGTGGGGTGGTGGTGGTGGTGGTGGTGGTATGGAAGAGGCCCTCAGATTACCCTACCTGTCCTCTAAAACACCAATCTTGTTGTTTTGTAACTAATCCAACAGTTTACCTTTGGTTGAAGTACATGTTCCAGGAAGGCACTGGTTACAAATGTGAGTGGACTGATAATCCACAAATTTATGTGATGATGTGTTTAAATATCTATGTATCCTGATTTTTTTTAACTGTCCTTCTGCTGATTCTTATTATTCTTGGCCTCTTAGTACCTAGGAATGTCTTTTAGTAACACATTTTTGCTCGTGTGTGGCAAAAAACCCCAGTGATTTTCCAAGGCTAGTGGTTTTCTCAGGGGTAAAAAGTAGAAAATAAGTACTTTTGTGTTTGACTGAACTAACCTGTTACAAGAAACCTTCTGCATCATGTGTATGAACTAATCATGGGATCCACATCATCCTGCTCAGCTCTAGAAAATCTAAAGACCTAAACTGATGTCATAGACAATGTGAACAGCTTTAATTTAAGTCAGTGGCTGTATCATTCAGAATCTGTGTCATTGTGAATTGAAAAACTTAGAAATAGGGCAATATAGATTAAATTGCTTCTTGAAGATACAGAGTTCAGTTGACCAAACTGCCTTGTCATTGGTTATACAGAGACCAGAAGCACAACACGGCAGTGGAAGGGAACTCCAGGGCCCATCACTGGGAGCTCTGAGGAGGGCCTGTTCCTGCAGCTCCTGCCAAGCTCCATACAGCCTCCCCCTTTTCAGGGCAGAGAAGAAGTTTGAAGGATGCCAGTTTGTGTATGGCCAGACAACTTGAAGATATTCAGCTCCTTTGAAGAAGCATTTGAGGCAGACAGCAAGCTACTTTGTCAGGCTGCTTTGACAAAGGCTGTGCTCAATGGTGTAACCAAAATGCAAAGCCCTCACAAATAATATCCTCCAGAGGCTTAAGGAGAAGCATGTCTTTTTCTCCTTATGGATGCCCTTATTCAATATTTACAAAAGCTTCAGTCATTATTCTGGGGATCTATTATTTCACAAGATTTGTCGTGTTTAACAAAACAGGTTTTTCATACTATTTCTGTTATTCATCTGAGGTTCTGAAATTGAATGTTGCACAGACCCATATTATTCTGTGTGTAGGTTTTTAACAACACTGTGTCAAGTAGTCCTGTAGATCTGAAAGTCAACTAAAATGACAAAATTAATCGTCAAATACTATTTCTTTGTATGAGCAATTGCAGTGAGGATGTCATTTAACCTTAAACAAAAACAATGTCGCAGCAGAGTGAAGCATCAGCAAGCTTGAAGCCAGACTTGCTTTTTAGCATTTTAGGATGCAGCAGTACAAATACAAAACTTATGGATACTATAAGTTTAAGTGCTGTAGAAGAAAGGCTGAGAAAACGGTCATTTGATTATAGCCTATTGCCCTTGCGCTTACAAAAACAGTATTTTATGCAAGAAAATTGTAACACAGATCCAGAGATTAGAAACTGATTCCAACAAAATACAGCAACAAGGAATACTTATTAGCCAAAAAACTGTGATATTCTGGTAAAATACATACATCAGATGATTAGTTTTATTTCGTGAAAATAAGTTGTAATTGCGGTGTTACTGACTAGAGTAATGACTTTCATGGATAAACTACATGTGTCAACAGCAATTGAACTTCCCAGCTTCAGGTGCTTCAAGCCAGGGAGACGGGCTTGTAGAAGATGTCCCCAATGTCAAACTGAATAAATGAGAGTGGTGGCAGTAGCAGGCATTATCGCTATGTCCCTTTTCTAGCTTTGCCTTTTAGGTGTCTGCTAGGGCTACTCTGGGAGTATCTGTGCAAGACATCATACATCTGTAAGATGTGATGTTCACAGAATGTGCTGGAGCCTTGTCCAAATATAAGGGCCACCTCACTAAACCAGCTCCAGGACCCTGGGCTGAGTCAATGTGCTTCAAAAAGATCTTTCTGGAGTATAGTAGCCTTCCAGGTGGTATTTTGAGAATCAGAAGGGAAATATCTCTGATTTTGCCAAACTTTGACTTCTCAATAAAGATATTCACAACTGAGTAGGCTTCAGCAGGAGATCACAGTTTCAAGATCCCACAGCACACACACGAACTGCATGTTTTTAGAAGGTGGCATGAACTCTAACTATTTATTGTTTTCGAATTGGGTGGTAAAAGTTGAGACACTGATCACTATAAAAAACACTACAGAAGTCATTTTACAAAATTAAGAAAATTGAATGGCCAAACCCCAACAAGTTCTTTAAAATTAGTGAATTTGTGACTATTATTCAAACTTAACCATATACTCTGTGAGAATGCTGTGCCTGGTACGATAACTTTTATGAGTATCAGATACAGAAAGGAAAATCTGATGCTGAATGACAGATCTATCCTAATAATTTTCAGCATGCCAGAGAATTCATTTCATTGTTCAGTTGTGATCATCACTGCTTGACATCTACAAAACTTCCTCTATTTTGGCTTAAAAACCAATGAACACAATTTTCTTGTTAGTCACACCAGTGTCATATAGGAATATGCCCATCTGAAGTCTTTTAAGAGAGGTAAGTGTAACCAAAAGGACAAAATTCCAGTGTACTTGTGACTGTAAGCATAATGTATTTATTGCCTTAATGCTGAGGACTCTTGTAGTTTCACTGTCATAATTTGAAATCTGCTTGCTCTCTGTGTGTTAAAGTTGGGAACACTTTTGCTATGATACTTTCGCTTACTGTGTTTTCACAGCAGTGCCTCTTCTGATGTGATAAGGATTTACAGCCCTGCTTAAGCCAGAAGCAGTTTCTTTGGATTTACCATCTCCATCCATGCTCAGAGTGGGACTTGGGCAAGAGGTGCACTGGCAGGTCCATTTGGGAGCAGAACTTGAGTTCTTTTCTCAGATATTGGTAATACTGAGCTGGGAAGGCACGACATTGTGCTCAGAGAAGGCTTGGGCAGGAGGTATTCTTGTCACTTGTCCTGATCATGGTGAGCTGAAGGGGCTGATAGAAACCTCAGGTGGTGCCTGGTGCCCTGGAATCTGTGCCCTAAGGAAGCGTGTGGGAAGACTTTCTAGAGATGCCTGTGATTTACTATGGGAGGAATCTGTGTGTGGGAGGACTAATGAAACATCCTTCTATTTGAGCAAGGTCTCAACCAGCAGGGCTGAGTACTCCTACCTAAGGTGGAGTGCGGAAGGTGATGATGGCAATGATACAAAGAGAAGATGTGTGAGAGATGTCCCTCTAACAGGCCAGAGCTTTCCTGTTTTGGGAGTGCTGGGGTCAAGACTGCCAAGGACTGAAGCATGAGAAAAAGAAAAGTGTTCATGGCCTGTGGACCCTATGGAGGAGAAAAGCTGCCTGTAAATGCTCAGCTGTGTTATGAGCTCCAGGGATATCCACCTGGGAAACAGATACAAGGTTTGCAGTGCAGCTGTGATGTGGTTGGGATAAGTCACGGAAGACAGTAAGGATGTGAAGAATGCAAAACATGGGACACTGAAATTTTTCACTTTCCTGTGGCAGGGAAGGCTGATGGAACAGAAAATCATAGAATAACCAGGTTGGAAGAGACCCACCAGATCATCGAGTCCAACCATTCCTATCAAACACTAAACCATGCCCTTTAGCACCTCGTCCACCCGTCCTTTAAACACCTCCAGGGAAGGTGAATCAACCACCTCCCTGGGCAGACTGTGCCAGTGCCCAATGACCCTTTCTGTGAATGAGGAAAGAAAATCAACATCTGTAATTTCATGTATTTTGAGAGTGCAACGAAATAGTATGAAAAAGTAATTCTGTTTCTCCAACAAATGAAAGCAACTAAAAAACAGTAAAAGGTAATATGATAGTTTCTTCTTTTTACAGAAGAGATTCAGCATTATGTCTGTTCAACAACACAGATTAGGACTGGTGGAATGAATTTCTGTGTAGGTTTGAGAAAAGCTGGGAAGAAATGAAATAATCAGGGAAAACTAGGTCAATGGAGAAAGGAAAAATGGAAATAAACCAACCTGTTTAGTAGTGAGAATACACCAGATGTCTATCACTAACTGCTAGGATGTTTCAGCTCTCAAAAATTTTCCTAGTACTTGCAATAAGGGACTTACTAATTCAGTTGCTACTATCACTACTTGTTCCTTTTTGATTTCTTTTTTTTTTTCTCCTTTGCGATAACTACACTATAATTTGAATACATATATTGCAGTCTAGTAGAGGGCCTAGTATACTATGGCACCGGGAAAGAAACAATGCATCTCTCCCCCCAAAATATCTATTAAGATCTAGCTTTTGATATTAACTTCCGTCACTTTATGAAACTTCTATATCTCTATTGAAACTCCTTCTGGGGTGATAATTAAAAATCTTGGATGCAGTGATACCTTGCAAATGAGTGCCATATCCCAAGCAGCAAGTGACAGCAATGAAACTGCAGCAGCTGGTTCTGACTGAGGAGCTCCTCTGACTAATACACGATTTGCTAAATAACCATGGTCAGAATTGAGTGCAGGGTGTGCAGGTCACCAGGTCTGAGCACAACTTCTGGCACCTGAGATAGAGCTGGAATAAATTTTCTTTCTGATTGTCCCACCACTGGCCAGAGAACAGAAGGCAACAGCTCATGCTGCCGTCCTATCACCAGCAGCTCAGGCCATCACAGACCCCACTGCTGGTTCTGCTAGGCGCTGGCTTGTAACACATAAATTGGCTAGGAGAACAGAACAGTGCTTTTCCAGTGCTTTTCCAGTGCTTCTTGTGGTCCTCAACCATATAATTCCCGTCATCATTGTTACTATATGCATGGAGGAATCTGGTGTTTTTTTCAAATATCTGTGTGTAGTTTTCTGTTATTACATAAATAGGGCTTCTCCAATGAACTCACCAGCTGAGCTTTTCCCACATGGATGTTTAAATTAGGTGACATTAGAATATTATGCAAACAGCTTTTCTTTTCTGCCTGGTTTCAGTCCAGTCCCAGCTCCGGTAATTGTTTAGATCCTTGCTGTGGCTCACATGCCTGCATTTTGGGTTGCTGACTCCTGCTTGCCAGCTGAGTCAAGGTGTAGGAATGGTTAGTGAAGGCTGCCAGCTGGACCAGTAGGAAAAGCACTTGGCCTTGAGTTTTACAGCAAATGGCAAAGCAATTGAGCTCAGACAGCTTGGTTTATTTCTTGTCCTCGAATAAAAGTTTTCATTGCAGTCTCAGCTGTTGCACTTTCCTTTTGTATGCTTATTAATCAGGATTTCAGTCTCTGTTCTTCTGAATAGATCTGACTTGGGCAAGCACACAGTGAGACTGGGGAAAAGTTTCTCTTCACCAAAAATGAAATAATAACTTGAGGGTGAAGGGAAAAAAGAAAAATTATTTCTGAGATTCCCTCACTGCAGTGCACTTTCGTCGCAGAATATTTCTTCCACTGCCCATGTTGTCTCTTTTGTTTGGCACCTCATTCTGCTCTTTCCCACACAATATGCAATGATGGGGATGTGATTGCATGCCTCAAACTGTCTCTCTAAGATTTTTTTCCCATTTAGTTGCTATTGAAATAAAGCCTATAAAGAGCAAAGTTCTGCAAAGAGTGGCAAAAGATTATCAGTGTCATTTTTCAGCTGGGTGGGATTTCTTTGAAGCTCTTCTGACAAGGCTCATTCCTCAGAGTACTATTCATAACAGATGAAAGCTCTGGCATTTCATATATAATCCACCTCCAGTGATTTGTCTTTCTCCTCTGCAAAGAGAATATTTCCTTTCAGGCAAGCCCAGATGAATCTTAACTTGGCTAGCACCAGCAAATAAACCCATGGCTTTTTTCAGGTAAAACATAGAAGTCTTTATACCTTATACTGAAGAGCTAGTAAATTCATAATTTTTGTAGGCTTACATTCTCTGTTATTTGGGAGCAGTTACATGCATATGTACTAGTGGCTTACACAAATGAAACAAAATTATTGAAACATGACTCCCATTAACCAGGAATTCTAGATTATTTTCCCAGTTTGGATATAGGAGCATGATAGAGGCTGAGTACTCATAGCAGAATTTATAAACTATACATTTGTCTTCAAGATTGGAGCAACGCTGTTAAAATTAAACACATCATAGAGCAAAATAAGTTCCTTTGCCTTTCAAAGCATAAATTACATGTAAATCGTCTTCTCATGTGTTTATACAATGTTCTATGAAAGCAGAATTTGGGCCAACAAATTATATTTCTCCAAAGTTGACAAAGTATTCTCCAAAGTATTCAAGAGACCCTTCTGGGTTATTGTCTTTGGGAAGTCAGGTACTTTCCGAAGTGTGTATGTTCAAAACCTCTGTTTATGCAGTAGAAATAGCCATGATGAGAAAGGCATAGAAGCAATGAGTGTGGCATGGAAGAAAAGGCCAGAAAACACCAATGGCAATCTCTTCTATTCCTTTCCACTGCATTCACGTACTTCTACAGCTCTATTCTTACTCCAAATGTACTTCAGTTCTCATCCCACTGTTGTTATGGTACAAAAAAATGAATTGCGTATGATGGTTGAGTGAATCAGTAGTTTGATTCAGTTTGGCATCATGCTGCTTACTAGGTTCTTCTCTACATTTGTAAAAACCTGCTTTTCTGATAAAACATTTTTTGCAGTTATTTTTTTAAGATCATCTTAAGAACATATGTCATTTCCCTCCTACTAGATTCTAGTGATAACTCCTTATTTTGTTACCTTTATCTCCAATGCCATTGCAATTTCACAATTTCATGATCTAGAGAATATTCAGAAAGATAATGTTACCCTGTTTCATTTACTCAAGCCAGGAGTCTAATATGCCACATATTTTTCCCTTTCTGTCCTATTTTCATTTGCCAAGCATCTCAAAAGAACCAACTTGTCTTGACATACTGCTCAGAGGCAAGTGAGAAACAAAGGCACGAAGAGTAAGAAACTTCAAGGCTTTGTGCTGGCTTCATCCTCTCCAAGGTGAGGCCAGGCTGAAGGGAGAGCTGATTCATGGGAGATAATCAAGCAATGACAAGATAACACTTTGCTCATTGACTTAGGCTGTTATATCCACAATGGCAGTACTGTGTCTTGCTTCTGTGCACCTTGCCCTCTCTCAAAGAGTATATCTTGAAGGTAGTTCTCAAAGTCGCTGCAACAGTACTACATACAGCTTGAAGAATATAAAAGCTTGTCACCTTTACAATCTCCCTTTGTCTGTAGAAAACCATGCACTATGAAGCAACAATTTCACTGCTAGCAGTAGATTTTATACTATCACTATTTCTATTGTGAATGTTACTCCAAAATCTCCTCTCTTATCAAGCTGTTTTATTAAGGTTTTGGGGGTTTTGCCATGTCTCGTGCACAGAGATGCAATTTACGGTTCTGTAGAAAGGAGGCTATATTCCAGCTAAACCTTTGTCTCACAGAGTAATAGAGGTTTATTTCTTTGAGTTTGGGTTTTTTGGGTTTTTTTTTTTTCCTTTTTATCTGTTGCAGTACCGTTTTTCAGCTTTCTGGAAAGAAACAAAGAATCCATTAGGTTAACTGTATTAATCTTAAGGCTGGTTGTCTTTGGGTCTGGTCATTGAGCTCACTCTTCAGCTTCCCTTGATCCACAGTGCTCTCTCCCTTTTTTCGCTTAGACACTGGTTATATGTACTGCTTTCTGTTTGCTTCTTTGTGGAAGCTGGGGGCCTCTCAACTAGGGAAGCCCACTAGTAATCAGGTGCCAGATTAATGCATATAGCTTGAAGTCCTAAAGCCTTGCGCTTATCTGGGTTTGCAGTGCATGTCTATAGAGGCTTATGATAGCTGAAACAAACAATAGCCTAAAGATTTCTAAAACCTATACTTTATTTCTCACTCTAGATATGTCACCATTCACACAGAGTTATAGGACTGGACACAGTCTTCTTTGTTACTGGCATTTTGAGTTCTGTCTCTTCACACTCCTGGATCTTTTCCAAGTTCAAGTCAGATTCCTCTGTCTCTGTCATCTCATCTCTACAAACATATGTTCTTCAAGATGTATGTAGTACATTGTAAACAGAAAATTGAGGTGCAGAAAAACTAGCTACTTTCTTAAGGTCAGGTAAGAAGTTTCAAAGAAGGACCCAGTCAGAGTTCTTTGACTTCTCTCCCCCGTTTGTACAGGTGTTTATGTATATGCTTTTGAGAGCTATAAAGCTGTTAATTGTCTGATTAATAATATTTCATTCATTTATTTAAAAATTGCAAACCAATGTAGAACACTTAGTGCTGCTGATAGACACACTGAATTGAGAATCTTGGCATATGAGCCACAAATTATATGTCTGATTCAGAGCTTTCATAGACAGCGACATGACTGCAGTTTATAACCCTAACTTGTTCTGATGGAATCTCCTGGGGAAAAAAGTAGGTATTTATACCCAAACTAATGCTAGGGAGACAGGCAGGTTTGGTATCTGAACTTCCTCAGTTTTTTACTATATAGGCCAAATACCTTACTGTGCTTCTCTACATCCTTCTTTATAATTCATTATGACTGTAGTTGTTGTGACAATAAATCAGTGTGAAAAGCTGGAATTCTAATAAAGAAGTGGAATGATCTACTTTGTAATCATGTACTTTTCTATTCAACTACAAATGAAAACATTAAAAAAATAAATGGAAAGTAGTTTTAATATACAATTTCTGGGTTTCCTAGAAAGATGACTCAAGCCAAACGTGGCAAACGTATGGAGCTGTGCATATAATTTTTTTTCTTCAAAGGCTAGATTACAAAATTGAATAAAAATCCTGCTATTAATTTTTGAAATGCTAATAAATATAACATTAATTTAAACTATTTGAATCAAAGTAAGCACATTGCTTAATCAGAAAAATGAATTATTTATGTAATTTTAAATAAAGCCAAATAAAGTGCAGTGAAATATAGGATATTATTTTCCGGTTCAGCACTGGTAGTCTTACTTTACAAAGGTTATAACATTTAATTACAGTGCAGTAGAGAGCACAGAAGTTCTTTCTCTATCAGACTTAAGTAGTAATTGCAACTGCTTCAGTCTGAAACAAGTCAAAGCTGTTCTGCCTTTCAGTTCCATGTAGAGTCTAAAAATGTCTGCAGGTTTCCCATTCTTCTCTGTTCACGATTAAGTGTTTGAGTACAGTGTTATTCTCTTTCTTTCTTTTTCTGACTGGGACATCCTCACCAAACTTATTTCTAATCAGATGACTGGAGAATTAACCTAATCTATGGTGATGTTCAGTTTTTCATTTTTAATAAATAAATCCCAAATGTGAGGGCTCACCTCCATGATAAGTTTTGCTGCAAAGAGTCCCAGATGCAGTGAGGTACCTGATGACAAACATGCTTGGCTGTGAATTATCAACTACCTCCATCCATAGGCAATTGTTATTTTTCTTCATTTCATTTTCAGTTCACTTTACATGACTGTCTTTCCATGTAACTGTGGACTACTAACCAGAGATCCTGCGCATGCATGTCTGAGGATGCAGGAGAGTTAATTCTAGGAATTAAATGTAGCATTGCTGAATTAAGGAATGACAAAGATCTTTCTTGGGTTGTGATGTGTCTTGGTGGCAAGGGTGGTACTTAAACCCAAAAGGCTTAGAGAATTAGACAGTTTTGATGAGTTACTAAAATATGCAGTGTGGAGGTGGGTGAAATCCTGGCCCAGTTACAATCACCAGGAATTTTGTTAGTGACTGTAATAGAATAGAAAATTCAGTCAGAAAATTCTTTTTTTAAAAGAAAGGAAATGAGTAAGCAAACACTTTTAAAAAAAAAATTATTGTACCATATTTTTCTTAAATAATTTTCAAAATACTAAGCAACCATTCCATTTCATCCAGCTTTCATAAGCCTCATAGAGTGCATGTTTCCCATGAAGACCAAAATTAAAACCCTACTCTTTATCTCAAAGCCCCTGGAATTTGTCTGAATCATCCTTCTCAGGTTTTCCCTGAAAAGCCTCCTGTAGTTGTTCAAGTGCATTTTACTGGGGCTCCTGGAGGAATCTCTGGTTACGGTATGTTCTGAAGGCAGCTCACCCAGAGCAAGTGAGAGGGAGGAGAGAGGGTGTTTGTTTCCATGGTTGCTGATTTCCCAAATGAAGAACCCAATTATTCAACTCCCATGCTGAATTTATGCCTATGAATACAGTAAATGTATATCAGTAGCTGAGATAGAGAGGGCTTGTGGTTCTGGAAAGCAGATGCTGGGGTGGTCCCTGCTCCCCAGCAGCACCTGTTGGACTGAGGTCTGCTGTTGACTAACCCTTCTATAGTACAAAGGGAGGTTATATTATCTGGTACATTTTAATTCTTGCTGGTATTAGTCATAGCCTCGGTGACTCATCACTCTGGCTCACAAAGTAAAAGCAGATTTACCCTTTATGGGGTTTGGCAGTTGGCAGATGATTGTTTCCCCTCTGTGAATCAGACTTTTATTTATTTAGTGTAATCAAGAAGGAACTGTCTGTTTTGTGACCTTCTAGGTTAGTGAAAGGGAACAAAGGATTTTTCTTTATTATTATTATTTTTTGGCATCATGCAGTTAGCAGAACAATGCAAAACTATGATAAAGGATCATACTCTGCTTGGACTGTAGTGGCACGTCACATTATTATTCCAGTTGGTCTGAGAAATTCTTTTATGTGAGCAGAAATAACTATTTTACTACAAATAAAGTAGAACCTGTACTCTTTAGAATCAGTCAGGAAAAATTACTCACTACCAGTGGATACCTAAATAACCATTTAACATGTAAGGCACTGAAAGTTCCTTGAATAATTTTTCTAAGCCAGTCCAGAACAATGAGAGTTTTGCAACATACCTGACTATTGGTCAGAGTACATCCTGCCAGGTTACAGACACATATCATACAAATTACAGAAAAAAAAAAATCAGCTGGCAGGCAGAAACTGTAGTAAGCAGCTCAAGGACAGCAATCCTGGGCAACAGATGTAAAACACATAGAGAGATTGCTCAATGACAGTAGAGCTGAAAGAAAGGATAAAAACCTGTAAGAGTAACTACTAAGAAATAATTAATTGGATACTGCTTCTTATCCAGATAAGGAGAAAATGTTATTTGGAAAGTTCATGCAGTTCCTAAACTTTGTATTTTGTTTAAAGAAAATGGTTTTGCAGGGTGAAGCACACTAATGGGTCCTGGCACTCCGAAGGCATTTTGCTGAGACCTGTAAATGATCTGTAATATGTTCAGCGTATGCCAGCAAACATTATTCATTGCTACAGCTGCATTTGTTGCATAGTTTTTGAAGCTGGTTATTTCTAAATATTTTTCACCTCTGTGTTTAGCTAGCAAAAGTTTTCAAATGCAATGAAAAACCTTGGTGCTCAGTGAAGATAGATTGAATTATTTGGAATGGAACAACATCAATAATGAAGTAAGGAAGGGGGCTTCTTTTTCAAGTTTATTTCAAGAAATTTTTATTATTGTCCTCTGTGGTAAACTGCAGTGGGGCTCTGTGTCCTGGTGTATGGTCTGGCTGGATGTGGGGTGCACCCTGGTGATGGTGTGGGGGCTCTGATCATTGCACCCGTGAGTGGAGACCTTCTTGTTTTTCTCACTGCATTTCTATGCTGCCACACTATGAAGGAATAAGTGTGCTGTTTTACTCGATCTTGGTTGAGGAAGAGTATGTTTGGAAGAAAAATGAGGAAAACTCTGGTTCATCTAGAGAGCAAGCTGCATACTTGAAAAGAATCATTGCAGAGTAATCCATGTTGCTTTTAAATCAACACTTTCTAGGATATTAAAAGGCTTCAGCTCTGAGGTGGAAAAAAAATCTGTGTTAGGTATAAATAAAGCATGACTGCCTAATCACTTCACTGGGCATGGAGATACTGCAATGAAATCTCACACTTTTCTTTATTAAGCAGATCTTACTAAGGTTAAATACCTAATTTGGGAGTGCTTTCCAGCAAATAGCACAGTTCACTTAGCAGTGTATGGTCAATGAGTCACATCAAATGATCAAGGGATACTGCAAGTTATTCTTCACTGGGATCTATAAGGACAGGATAAACCATCATCTGTGTGGAATGGTTTCAGTGGAAGGTTAGTTAGTGATATCGTGACGTGTTTTTCACCTATTTTTGACTGTCAGGGAAAGATAAAATGATGGGAACTTTGTCTGTTGATCTAAATTCAGAGATGCATAATCTGAAAGAAGATCAATTCCATTTCTATTGAAGCAATCATGTCTCTGAATAGACCTCAATTCATATTCAAAACTATAGCTTTTTTTGACTTAAAAGACTTAAAACAGTGCTTATCCTGAAAGACATGTTTAGACCACATTCTCAGTTTGAGTGTGACTCTACCTGAAATACTCCCAAAGCAAATACTCTTGAATTTCATAATGTGAGTTGTAAGATAACCTCTTGCAAGTAAAACTACCATGGATAAAACTAGATCAAGGAGAAAACTGCTTGCAAGACACACAAATACACTTTGTTCTTCCACTTTTCCTCAGAAGGGTAATATTCCTGAGACCAACATCTGTCAAAAATATGATAGTAAAACCAATACACAGTGGTGTTGCCTATTGTGCCAGGCACTGTGTAAAGATACAGTAGTTGAAGTTAGTAATGTTAATGATTTTTTATGGCTTTCAAGTTTTTAGAGTTCTTCTTCAAGCCTTTTTTTCCCATTTTTGTGAGCTATGTGGGAGTCTCAACTATTGCTTAATAAAAAAAATTCTAATTCATGTAACTGTGCAGGAAATCCTTAAGAGTTCAAAACCAAACACAGAACTGAAGAAGACAGGGCTTCTCCTTTGTAATTTCTTAAGTGTCACAATCTGTAAGCCAACCTCAAAGTTTATTTGTGCTTGCTCTGGATTTGGGAGACTACCACTACTTTGGAGTAAGTAAATCCTCTGCCAGCTGAAGCATTCTGTCTACACATACAGGATAAGCAGAGGGCGGGGGAAGTTAACCATTGTTAAGAATGTGGAAATTAAGTATAAGGAGATTAAACTGCCAGCACTTTCAACACTTGGTCATGCAGATAAGGTCAGTGCCCAAGAGAGTGCAGAAGCTGTGGCAGGACAGCTGGGAACTGATCCTGGCTGCTCCTTGAGAAGGGAGGCAAGCGGTAACAAGGGAGCATGAAGCAGCACTCACCAGTGGAAAAGCTGAATAAGCTACAAAGCTTAGTACTTTCTCAGTGAGCATCACTGTGAAAAATTTCAATGAATTGCCGTCACTGTCTATATTCTTGATTTGAGGTGAAGGGAAGTAGGTGTGAAACCAAGAACAACACAATCATTTTTCTTCACAAAGTAGTTCAGCTTGGGAGCTGCTTTCCATGGGATGCTGTGAATGCTAGAAGATTTCACAGCATGATGGGGGAATTGGACAAGCCCATGGGTAAGAAATCAGTAAATATTACCAAATAAAATATATAACAAACCAACTGAATCTGACAACCCACCTGTAGTGATCTCAGGAAAATGATCTGGAAAAGGCTAAAGGGTGAGAATGTGTTTCGGTGAAATATCTTCCATTTTCCTTGTTCTCACACTCTTCTTTAGACATTGACTTGTGTTTGCTGCAGGAGGGAGAATGCTTGTCTAAATGAGTTTTTGATGTGACCTACTAAAGCTGTCCCAAGGCCCTTAATGTTATGAGGGACACTTATTGACAGTTTCTGAAGATCTATCCCTTTGGCTATTGGAAGTTTTATTAGATGCTGTTCATTTGTTGTGTCTACCAAGTAGTTTCTAGTGATACATTTTCCCAGAATCTCTTGGCCCTACAATTAAAGCAATTCTGCATGGTTCTAGCCACTTTGGACTGTCTGTGAGTCACTGGTTGGACTGTAGCTAATGGAAAGGGTCAAATGCTTCGTTAACATGGGCAGGCTGCACCATACTGGAAAAATCTTTTTCCTCAGTATACCCTTGATAGTTCTAAAATCTAAGAAATGGGTTTCTACAAATAAACAACATCTGTGTGTTATCAGTATTATCCATCTTCAGGATAGAACACATTCATCTGGGTAGAGTCTGAAAGTCCTCTCAGGAATATTTCAAATCCATTTGCCAGGTAAAGCAAACAGATACTCATGCCCCATCCCTACATCCCACACTGACTTCTGCATTCACAAGGAAACCCAGTGACCTCTTGGGGTCCATACAGTCTAACCATACTGCAGGACAGTGAATTACATTTTCTAAGTAGTACACTGTGATTTTTGATGGATATATAACTTTAATTTTGTCACTTCTTTCTAGTAAGAAAATTCAGTACCCATGTAAGCTCAAATCAGATATCTAGATTGTCAGATGAGAAACGCAGTTCTTGAAAACAAAGGCATACCAGTTTCAAATACATTTCTATTTGACTAGAAGAAGGACTTGGAGCCAATGTAAATAGTCTTGAAGTGAAATAAACCACACTCTAATCACATATTAAGAATAAATATGTGCTAATCTCAATGATTTGTAGCAATGTAGTCCAAATCTGTGAAAAGAAAAATCACTACAAATGAAAACTTCATTTTAAATTTCACCATGTTTAAAGAAAACACAAGAAAAAAAAGGTAGGTGATACTTTAATTTTCAGTCGTGATTCAACAGAGGAACATCTACGATTAAAAAAGTGCTGGAAGATGCAAATAAATTGCTTTCCTGCAGCCTTTTTACTCAGGTAGGAGTTACTCTTCCTAGTAACTAACCACGTGTGAATTACTCCTTCAGCAGACTGACTTGTGGATTCACACAATTTAGTCAAGCTGTGGCTTGAACTTACACTGTAATATAAATATTTGCTAGAGAAATGTAGTAAATGGGAAAATCTTACCTTTTTCCCAACAAAATCCACTGGTGAAAGAGTCTATAGTTCTGCAGGTTCTCATGTCTAATTCCCTTTACCTTCTTAACTGCAAGATGCTACTTGTACTTGTGGGATTAAAGTGCCTTAAAGGCATTAAAGTGCCTTATCCAGTACTTCATCACATTGAAAATATATTGTGCCAAGGTTGTGATAAAGTTTTAATTTTTGATACTACATGTAAATAAAAAATGGAGACATGTACCAAGTGAAACTTGACATCTTTATCCACAATTTACTCATCCTAGTATCTTATCATTAAGCTTTGTCTCTCTTCCTTCCAGTACCAAGTGTATTTCCAGAGAAAAATACTTTAGATATTAGGATTTTTGTTAGAATTCAGAGGATTCTCAAGACCACACAAGGAGGTCTTTGGCAAACAGCTACAGATTTTCCACAATGCTGTCTGGCTGCATCTTTAATTTCAATTATGATCAACTGGTTGTGAAAACACTTTAATATGTAAGAACTGAAGTGCTGTGCTTTTCTGTTTCAACAAGTTGTTAATTCATTTTTAGCTGAGACTCCACATCTAGATAAGAGAACAGCTCCTAACATGTGGTTGCCTCTCCCTGCTTGAATTCTTTCCATCAGAGAGCCAGGTATAAATTTATCTTCTTTTTTTTTTGTCACTGTGGGTGTGAGAGCAACCCACAGATTCAGTGAAAGGAAGACAAGAAATGATTCCTCTCTGATAATTTGGTGGTCAAGTGATTTCACCTCCTGTGTAATATTTAATGACAAAATGTTTGAGAGGCTGATAGCATTTATTTTATCTTTCTGCTTACATGTGATAACAGAGAGATGCAGGCCTTAGCTTTGTATTCAAATTGTATCCGCATTTTGAGCTGATAAGGTTTAATGTTTTACAAGTAATTCATAAAATAAATAGATTGTGCCAATTCAGTACAAATTCTGCAGAAATTAATAGATAATTAGCCTTAATTACTTTGACTTGCTGAAAGTTAAGTGTCTAGTCTAAGGTAAAGTGTAAGGAGAACATGTGGGTTCAATTCAGTCCATTCAGAAATAAATGTCTAGAATAGAATCACCCTCTGGAGACACCCGCTTCCTCTCCTTAGTAACAGGTTGAGCTTTGATAATTAGTTTCAGTTTGACAAGTTACTTTTAAAAGGCTAAAATCGGATGACATGAACCTTTTCTTGCCATTGTGTATTTCCACCCTATATGGTGAAGCATTTAATACCAAGCTTATACTTAAAGGCAAGACAAGGGGCATAAATCTTTGTAAGTGTTTTACTGGAGCAGGTCCAGAGTGCTCATCAGTTTGCAGGATCAAACACCATATATTTAGTGGTGTTTAGCTCTTGAAATTCTTATCAATAATATTGCTCTAATGTGTAGTTATGTGAAAGCCAGACTTGACAGGATTTGTTTACCCCTGGTCCCTGCTGCTGTCTTTACCAGAGGGAATGAAGGTGTAGAAAGTGTTTGCACATCTCCCATCTGGCCGAACACTGAACATCTGAAAGCTATTTTCATTTTGGATCTTCTTAAAAAGCCAGGAATGTTTCAAATACAGACATTAAAGTGGGAATAGATTTCACATACTATTAATAAATTTACTTGGTGATCTACTAAGGTTGTTTTAAGCATATACTGTAGGTGCAATTCAGGACATACATGTTTAGGAACTCAGATTTTCTTTACAGTCCATGGGAAGAGACACTCAAAGGGCCAGTGGGTTCATCAGTTAGCTGCTTCTAATCTGCAAGGTTACCCATTTTGCTATTTAATTGCAACTTTAGTGGCTAGATGTTTCCTGGCAAGGTATAAAGTACACATGGAAAAATAAGATATTGCAAGAACACAGAGCACCTTTTTGAGCCCATTTAACTCCCTTGTAAATTGGCAAGAAAACCTGGCTTTCACTGAATTCTTGTGTCTAAGCACCACATAAGTGTTTTTCACATGGTATTTACCATATTTTACAGTACCATTTCACAGCAATCTAGATAAGTGCCCTGCATAAACTGTGTGACAGTTTGAGTATGAGAGGCTAGACTTTATTTTTGTAAATATCACAAAGATAAAATAGAAGCAACTTAACAATGTTATGCCTTGGCTTTGAGTGTGGTGTGTATGGCATGTTATCATTCTTCCAAAACAAACATGTTGAATTTGTGACAAATTTCCAGAAAAAATATATTTTGACTCACTTAGCCACTCAGTTTAGTTTCCAAAATGACCTGAAGGAGTGAAGTACTTCTCTAGCCTACATTACTGTTGGTTTAGGTTAAGGAGTGGACTGGCTTATGCAGCTCTGCTCTGACTTTCATTATACTGTTTGACTTATTATAAATCTAGTCAAAACAAAGGAAAGAAAACATTTCAGATTTTGAAAACTATTACATACTGACTTATTTACAGCTCATATAAAACAGGACCTTGCATTTGCTTCTCTGACTTTAGCTGCAACACTAGGTGTTTGGCAGTGCTGCCCATCCAAGATGACTCACATTTTTTTGTGAGGATACACTACAAATAGAATCATAGAATCATAGACTGGATTGGGTTGGAAGGGACCTTAAATATCATCTAGTTTCAATCCCCCTACCATAAGCAGGGACACTTTCCACTACATGAGATTTCTTATAGCTTCATCCAACCTTGAACATTCAAGGATGGGGCATCTATGACTTCTCTGGGCAACTTATTCCAGTGTCCTACCAACCTCACAGTAAAAAAATTCTTCATAAATAACTTCCCAATAACTTCCTAAATAGATTAATTCTGAGAAAAGTCTTGTCCAAGATAGTGGCCTAGGCCCCTACACTTCTCATCCATGATGGGAAGTGAAATATCTGACTAAATTGGCAGATGTTGACTGGTCAGTATGCTAGAGAAGTGTGTGAGCAAAAAAGAAATTTTGTGTGGAGTGGACCAATTTCTACACTTGCATCTCTTCCTTATACAAAGGGGAAGGGAAATTACACCTTAATCTATTTGTTGATGTGAAATATTGTTTATTAGTCTCGAGAAGACCTTATCCTGACATGCTTATTAAGGTAAAATGAGGATGTCTGTATTTCTCATAACTCTCAGACTTGCCAGTTTTACAGACCACTATGGTATTGAGAACTGAGCTCTAAAATCAAACAAATGTCTAAAAAAAACCACCTTCACCATTCTGAATGGAACAATGGGAGCGAAGGACACGCTGCAGTTATTTGCAGGACTCTTACACCATCTCAGCTATGGCATTAGTCCCAAAAATGTAATAAAGGATGTGTCAAAGAGGAGCTGTTCATGGTATACTGTTCTTAACTAGCCCTGCATACACCCCAGGCCTTGCAGAGGTGCACAAAATGATGGACAAAAGAGAAGAGTTCTTGCTGTGGTAGGAGGTTTACAGGCCAGTCTCAAAATTGGAATTCAGTGGTTTGTATTTCAGCACCCCTTCTGACACCAGAGACATTAGTCTACAGCATCTCATGAAACTGAGGCTTTGAATCACAGTGAAACACAGATCTTTAGATGTTTGCTTCCATACCTACATATCAGAAGAGGTGATACAAAGTATGACATCAAAAACCTGCAGGAAACTGCAGAGATTTCCTCTTCCCTAGCCCATCATCTGTATGTGATTGTGCTGACATTCTAGAGGAGCTATAAAGTCAGTCTAACATCAGGTCATATCCAGGCTGCCAAACAAAAAAGACCAGAGGCTGAAGTAAAGCACTTTTTTTTTTCTCATCATCCACATTGTTCATCAGGCTTTTCCTTGCTTTCTTTTGTCTACCTTCTAAAAGCTCCTAGTGTAGTCTGGCAGACTAAGAAGTAGTTAATTTGGGGACTTAAAAGCAATATTTTCCAAAGGAAAGCACTTTCAGTTTCTTCTAAACACAATTTTCTACTGTTGTTCATCAGATTTTGTATCGTCACATATCTCCAAATGGTCTTGTGCTGCTTTCCCTGCTATACAGTGCATACATCCTCAATGTCACGCTCTAAATAAGTTGCTTGCATCTAGCAAGATTTTCTTGTTTTAACAAAAAAAAATCTGTTAGGTGCATGCAGACAGTCTGGACAATGGGCTTTCTGGTCTTTTGTCTTTAGTGAAGAAAATTCTTGCCCCACGACATTTTCTAATTGAAGCCCAAAAGAAAGAATTCACTCCTAACCTTAGAACTGTCAGGCAGTTAAATTGGCTGCAGACAGGTACAATAATATGTCTGTGCTCAGGTCTCATTGCTGTGTCTCCCTTCCTGAAAAGTCATTGTTGTAGCATTCAGTACTAGTGATAGCAGAGTTGATGGCATTGGCTTGGTGTAAAGGGCTGTGTTTAAACGAAAATTATACTTTCATATTTCTTGTTCCGTTTATGTGAATTGGAGAATCCTGTAAAAGTAATTGGCAATATTAGATTACTCAAATCTAGTGTTGCTTCATTTATGGGTGACAGCCCTATCCCTATGAATGTAAAGTGAAGGATATGGAGTAGCTAATGGGGTGGGGTGTTGACATTCCTCAGAAGCTTCTAATTCCTGTCGTGTCACAGAGGTCCCTAGGAGATCCTTTCCAAAGTGCTCTCTCTTCCTATTACCTCTTCTGGGACTGAGACATGTGTACCACCACGTATGACAAATGCTGGCAGGCTCCTTCAAGATGGGAGTCATAAATTCCATATCCTATTCTGTTCCAGCAGACTTCTATTAGTGGGAGCCTGTTCTTATCAGTTTGAAAGATGAAAACTTACAGATGTAACCTTTTCCTGCACTAATGAGATCTCCCATCCCATAGACATTCTCTGAGTGATTAGCAGTAATTGTGCTGCCATAGTAAAAAACACTTAGAATCAGGCATCCTTAACGAAACCATTGTGGATTATTTTGAATTAAAGGATGCTGCTTTAAAAAATATTATATTTTATTTTTTATTTATTTGTAACTTTGACTCATGAAAATAAAAAGTTGGAGCTAACTCAGTGTACAGGTTCAACTGGCTGAACTAAGCACTGAAAGTTACTTGGAGTAACAACTTAAGGGTATTTCTGAAATACAAGGAACTCCCCCTTCAGCCCAGATTCAGAACATGGGAGCTGAGAGGCAGGATGTAATGAGAGCTTCAAGGCTCATGTTTAATGGCCAGGTAATGCTGCTCAAGAAGTCCTCCATACTGAGTTTGGTAAAACTGGAATATTTAGAATTACATGCTTGAAATTCAGAATTTCCTGTCATCTGTGGACCTCACACTTCATGCTACAAGATTGCTTTTCTAACATAATCAAAGCTGGCAAAAATGTTACTGAATTTGATCTTACAGTTTTGGCTTTCTCTCTACATCTTGAACCATAAGTTTTTCCCAGTAAAAAAATAGTATTTCCTTCAAACCACTCAAAATACAGTCAATGCTACACCTTTTCTTGTTAAGCAGAAACAAATCCTTACTTTAGGGCATTATATTTGGGTCAGGTTTGGATGCAACACAACCCTGTCCTACTCTGGAACAATGTGTGCCTTCCAAGTCTGGTCAGACGCACGTCGTACAACTGTGCCTGAAGGCAAGTGGCAGTGGTTTACATTAAGAGCAGAACTGGACTTGGGACAGTGAGTTCCACAAGCAAGAGAATAATGCTTCTTTCTTTAGTCATATCTAGGCTCCACCCCATTTCCCAAAATTGCTGAAATGTTTACATATGTTTAACAGCAACTCTGTGTTATTAGAAGAATGTTTACACTGCCTTGCATTTCAGATGCAGAGCTATACAATCAAGGCCCATCCCAAAGACTAGAGCTGCACTGTATTATCAAAATATGCACTGGTTCTACTCTCCACTACCATACAAGGCAGCTTTGCATTCCTGCTGGCAACCTTTTATTACCTCCTAAGTTTTCCAGATCACTGCCAGATTTCTTGAACTTCGTGGAATGATTACAGGCTTCATAAATATAAACCTTAGATTCTGCTTGGCAGATCAGTATGGGAATGCCAAAATGAAGAAAATAAAAAGTGTTTCAGAAAAATCTGCTAAGACCATTTGTGTATGTTAATGGCTTCAGTTGTACAGTCTACAATTTCAATAAACTTCTCTAGATTAGAGTGAACTAAACCTCAAAATATCACTGTGATGTTGTCATTACACCAAGCTTACATAGGATGTTAGTTGAGGAACAGAATGCCCAAGAAATTTTGACATCAACCTGCTGCATTCAGTAGTGGACTGGAATTAGACATCAGATGTTTCTGCTTTGCAGTCATAGTGTGCAATTTACTAAACCTTGCTGACTCCTTATGCCTTTAGTCAGGAACAAAGTATTATATGAAAAGGATCACAAACAGATTATAATGACACTCTCAGTGTATTATAGCTAAATTAGGAGGGGCCCAGAGTCAATGCATTTCTTGTAAATAAGAAATTTGTAAAGGAATATGTGGTTTTAGAGATGATTTCTCCAACATATTTATAAAAAGAAAGGAAAAGAAAAAGAAAATGGAAAAAGAAAAAGAAAAAGAATAAAGGAAAAGAAAAAAGAAAAGGAAAAAAGGAGTTATGGGATAGATGCACATCTACAAAGACAGTCTGAAAAGCTTCTGAATGCATACCATATAGAGTGTGTTTGAATTGAAAAATGTGCATTGAATTCCTGGAATGAGAGAGATGCTGTTTGTATTCTGCCCACAGTGTTCTGGCTTCCTATTCTGGAAGGTCATTAAAATGTTTTCTAAGAACTGATGAACTGTTTACTGATTTTATTCTTACTGCTTTCTATCCTGAATATACTTTCAGTTATTCATTAAAAATGCCTCCCAGCTTATTTCGACTGGAACTTTAAAGTTATGTTCTTTTTTCTCCTCATGTTTTCTTTGATGAAGACCTACGTCCAGCTGAGCTAAGCTAAGTCCCAGTAGATTCCCTTGCATCAAATTCCTACACAATCTCTTTTCTTTGCAGCTGGAGACCACATAATGTTGTAGTTACCTAAAACTTACCTGTCAGACTGTAGCTCCAGAATTAGATATGTGGAAAAGGCTAGTGCCAAAATACCTGGCAAGCTGAACAGAGTCAGCCCACCAAAATATACCATTAGGAAATGATGAAAATGCTAAACACAGATTTTTCAGCATGTTCTGAAGCTTACTAGTGTCAGATAGAAATGAGGGCAGATAGCACTAAAGTGCTATATAAGATATTATTGGAGTCTTCAGACTGAGTCAAGTGTGGATGCATTTTACACAGGTTGGGGTGTGAGAGAGAGATGGAGAGAGTGAGACAGAGGAGTCTCCTCTCCTCTTACCTCAGCCAAACTTGGCAAAGGGATGGAGATCTAGCACGCATTAAGTTTCTACACATTTTGGGAAACTTGTGAAACAAGTTTTGTCTGTTAATGTTGACCCTCTGCTGAACTTCAGTGTCTAGAACACAAGAGAAATTTCACATGGGCAAATGAGAACTAATTAATTCCTTAACCATGAGAAATGCTTTTGTCAGAGTTTCTGTAGTAAGCAGCAGAAAAACCCCAGAGTGGAGTTCTCACCTGTATGGAGTCTGCTGTTTAATAAAATACAGGCAAGAAATCAAAAGTGCAGATAGAAATCATAAGTACATTTATAAGTATGGTTTCTCAATTAGATTCTCTGAAGTCTGTAAGGGATAAACTCATGCTGCAGATTAATATTATAAAGTTAGATTGCCAATTAATCACAAAACCACTGGGAACTAAGCAGCTTTTGTTCAAGTACTTGGGAACGCTTGTTCCCAGGAGTCCCAAAATCCAGCTGCATCTCTTTAAGCTTTGGGCTTAATTAGAGAAGACACAACGGAGCAATAATGTAAGCTAGAGGAAAAAATATCGCCTGGTGTTTACCTTTATTACGTGATGTGTGATACTGAAAACTAGAGCAGGCTATGAGATACAAAGAACTAAATCACACCCATTGTTGGAATAGACAGCTTGGTGACTATAATTTAGTATGAAAAGGCCCTGAGCAACTTCACATACCCATGAGGTTTGTCCTGCTTTGAGCAGAGGATTGGACTAGATGACCCCCAGAGGTCTCTTCTGCTTAAATCTTTCTGTGACGTTATGAGACCTCAGACCCTGAATTCATAGTTAAAGGACTTATAGCTGTCTTGCCTTTATTTTGCTGGAGCAAAGTGTTACTAGTGGATGAGCATCAGGCTTGGATACTTTCAGGTACTGGAAAACATAAATAGACTAGTATCCTGCTTGTTTGGGATACAGCAATCCATTCAGACGTTCCCAACTGCCTTCTATTGTTATCCCTGTGTTTCACTCCTGATCTGATTCCTCATACTCAGATCAGCTTCCTAGTAAATCTCAGAAACTTAAACCTCATGCAGCAGGTTTCAGCACAAAATATTGTCCCATTGTTACAGAAAAAACATTTTGCTTTTTTTTGAATGGGGCATGTGGTGTCTCAGGTGCACAGGTGTAACTGGTTAGATTTTAGAAATATAGCTTTAGGTGCGTGGATTAATACTGAAGAACAGCCTTTCCTCACCATCCATCAGTTTCTTCTTATCTCACAAGCCTGATTGCATGCTGTTCCCTCTCAGTCACTGTTTCCCACTCATAGCAATTAAACAGCACCAACAGCTTTGCTTGTTTAGAGCAGTAGCCCTTCACCATCTTAAGTCTTCTGCCTTTTCAGAGTAAGTAAAAATTATTCCAGAGTGCCTCCATGATTCACCATTATATTCACCGTTTTTCTTTTTATACTCCCCCCATCTTTTCCCAGGCTACTCATATTCATGTTAAAATACCTCCCCTGTGCCTTGTTGTCCTCCTATCTGAATTCATGATCAAGTTGTTTTCTACTCCTGCCCGGCTTCCGGGATTTCCAGCCTCCTCCTCAGCTTATTCTTTTCTTGGAACCTTCAGAAAACCTCTTCTCTTTCAGGTCTGAACATTTTATTTTTCTTCTGCTATTTCGCAGGGCCTGCCCTTGGGTGTGCTCAGCGTAGCACAGACGGCATCTGCTGGGTAACTGAAGAACATCATGGGGCTGCTGTGAATATTTTGACTACTGAGAACACAAAAATCAAGACTTGACTCATGTAAACAACTCAGTCAGGGCAACCAATAAATACTCTTACTATTTTAATGTGACACTACATTTTTTTAACAAACAAGAAGTCAACAAATACATGGAGTTTGACTTGTTTCTTATAAACTGGGTGCAAAGGTTTTCCACAACAATGCTAGGCTTGAAGCCAAACCTGAACAATGCTGGGCTTAAGCTGTAGCAGAAACATCCTCTGATCTGGGTAATTTTTCACTTGGTTGGGTGTGGGGGAGGCAGTGGGGGAAACCCTGATCTGTTAGATTTTGTTGTGATTGCTCCTAGCAACCACAAAACTCATCTTTGCTGCTCTGGCGGTGGCACAGCAAAGCAGGTACTGCCTAGGTGCTTGCCAGAGTGCAAAGTAAAAAAATACCTTGCTCATATTTTTTTGTGATTTAAGCAGCTAACACAGAGTAGCAATCTAAAATTTGAGCCTAATCCTGGCTCTGATAGTTTTGGACTTTTCTTTCCTAAAGCTCCTTTATCTATCATTTTGTTAATAAAAACGTTGAATAAAAAAAAAAAAAGGACACGTTATTTTCAGTACTTTGGAAGTTTTTTCCTCTATATTTCTCCTGGATTGTGATGATACAATGACCCTCAGATGCTTTACTTTCCATTTAACACCTAGTTCTGGGACCTGTTTGATAGTACCTAATTTTATTAAGTACCAAGATTTATACTTCATTAATGAACCTAATTGACTTATTTACTGAAGGGGTGAGTAAAGACAAACTCAGATGGCCCTGGACTTTTTGGCCTTAGCACTTAGAAGCAGTAAGGTAATAGATGTAATATATGCAAATGGGTGATTTTTACAGCCTCTGCAAGTGTAGGAAGTCTCAAGATTTACACCATTACTATTGGCAAGACAAAAATCACCAAATCTATCTGTGTGATCTGCTGACTGCTAAGGACACAGTGATACAATTTTAATAGTGTATTTTGGCTAACTTTCAAAACCAGGTATTGGCTGCCTGGTGTCTTTTGGGTTGACTATGACGTTGCTAATTGCCCTGTCCCACTTCCAGCAGCTGGCAGCAAGAATGTCTGCCGGGAGGTGACACGGTAGCACAATGGTTGGGACTTTCTCCCAGAAGGTGCGAGGCAGAATTTGGACCTGAAGTGCTTATGATATTAAACAGCACTGGGCCCAACATTGATCCCTGCAGGACTCCACTTGTGACAGGTGCCAGTTTTGAAAGGAGCTAATCACCACTGCTCTGTTCGCATGGCCTATCAGCCAGTTCCCCACTCACTGCACAGACCACTTGTCTAGGCTGTAACACATCAGTTTATTTACAAGCAGGCTGTGGAAAACCGTATTTGAACTCTTGGAGAAACCTATGTAGACAATGAGCACCACTTGCCCCATATCAACTGAGCATGTTGCTTTTCCATGCTGGGTTTTCCCAGTCAAGGGCTCCATTTGACTTGCGATATAACCTGCTGGGGGCTATTCCATAACTTTCCCAGGGCCTGAAGTAAGACTGATGGGCCTATAATTTCCTGGATCCTCATCTAAGTCTTTCTTGTAGACAGGGATGTCATTAGCCTTCCTTCAGTCTTCTGTGACATCCCCTGATATTCAAGACTTCTAAAGGCTACAGCGAGTGGCCTCGCAACGATGGTCAGACACCTCTCTTAGCAACTGCTAGTAGTAGTCAAGCTCCATAATAGTTCACACACCAACTCTTCCTCCACTAACAACGAGTCTGTATTTGCATCAACCTGGGCTTTTTTTCCCACGGCCAGGAGCCCAACAGTACTGGTAAAGACAGAGGTGAAGAACATGCTGAGAACATCTCCCTTTTCAGTATTGTTGGTGACTAATTTACCTCTCTTGTTTAAGAGTGGGACAGTATTTTCCATCTGTTTCTGCTTGTTGTTTACATATCTGAAGACCACTTTCCTGCAGTTTTTGACATCTCTAGAAAACTCCAATTTGAGGTGAGCTTTTGCCTTTCTAACTGCATCTCTGTGAATCCTGGCAATGTCCTTGGAGTGCTTAGTGGGTATTTGTCTGCTTTTCCATCTCTGTTAAGCTTTTCTTCTGGTTTTAAGCAGGCTCAGAAGCTCATAGTTAAGCCAAGGTGGTCTCTTGCTCCACCTACTTCCCTTACCTTTAAAGGAGATGAACTATTTTCATGATCCAGTGGACTGCTCTCATGGAGGTGAATTTTATGATGGCTTTTCACTGAGAAGCCACAAGGTATGGGGAACTGCTGTGGCAGGAGAACACACTCAGCACATGAAGACATCATACAGGAATCTTCAAATTTTGGAGCAAGTCCCTGCTCTTGAGCTGCTGCGTGCTCACACCAGCTTCTTTCATCCTATTCTTAAAGGACAGTCATCATGCCCTTATTCCCTTGGAAAGCCCTCTGAGAGTTGAATTATTGATTCTTTCCTGGGCTGCCAGTCTCCTCTTTGCCACCCGTTGCTAGCTGTAACATCTCAAATCCATGCTAAACTTGGCAGAGATTGACAAAATAACATTACCAACCTGCTACCCCCACCTTAACAGTTTTGGGAATGGATGATCTAGAGCTTCCAACCACCTCCAGTTATTCAGGAATGTAAACAGTTTTGTGCTAATGGTTGTTATTCCAACAAAGCCAGATAATTTTGCTTCACACCATCAACTGTGTCCTGAAACACCTAATACTAAGGATTCTGCAGGAAAAGCTGCTGTATTGAATGCTCATTAGCAAGTATTTTAGGAGACACAGATATCAGATTTCCATAGGTAAAACATTCATATAGAAAGCTGCTCAAGCTATGTTTTTCTTTTTTTTTCCTAGCATATGTATAGCCATAATAGGCTTGAAATATCATCCTAATTACTATAAAAGTTACAGGTTTTTCATATCATGTGCAAATATCTGTAACCATTTTAAAGATGCATTTAGTTAGCTTTGTTCTTTTAAAGCTTTTGCAAAGCCTTTGCAAAGCCTGGATGTTACAGACTCGCAGGATAACTCTTCCTTAAATAAAATGCAATACAGATTCTGACTGCATAATGGTAGGAGTGGTCGTATGAAACCCAATGCTGACTGTATCTTTGAGCTAAAAAATAGCACCTTATACATAATTGTCTCAGCCTTGACTTTGCCTCTTCCCAGGCAAAGGAAATATTTTACCTAGAGTTCACACAAAATATGTTTTTCTTAAATCATAAAAAACCCCAAAAATAAACCAAACCCCACAACCTTGTTCTCTGTATCACTGTACCATAAAAGCTACAATGGCGTTACTGCTGCTTCTTCATCCAGATTGTAAAGACTCTAATTAATACACTAATATTTGGAACATCATACACAAGTAAGTTTTACTATATGAAGTAGTTAAAAAAGGATGATAGTGTAAGTATGCTAAAAGCTTGTAATGTGCGTAAATACCTGTAGCTCCTGAAAAGCAGCAGGAATTATGCATGCTCAGAGAGCTACAGACCTTTCTTTACTTGGGGCATGAAAGGTGGGTTGCAATGACTGTACGATGGGCCTCCTGGGTGCTGTGGTCAACCAACAGGTAACATTCACCTGCTCCAGCCAAGATTATCAATAGTCCAAGTGAAGAAGGATTTACCAATAATCTCAACACCATTGCACCTTGCTTGTAATTTTTGGACACTAGGGGCATTTGAAAGTTTCATGCAGTGTAAGAAACAAAAGTGGACAGAAACCTAGTAATTTTAGGGGTTCTTAGAAAAAGCTGCCACTGCCATAGGAAAAAGAAAAGCCAAGTTCCCAGATGTCCCAGTTAGGTCAAGTGACAGGACAGTCTCTTTGGCGCCCTCTGCTGCAATGGTTTAAGCTGCACCCCACTTCTGTTTAATCCTCATTGTTAAATTATTCTCAAGTATAACTCTATCTGTTCTTCACAGCTAGTCGCTAAAAACACAAGTCTGCTCTAAAAACTCAAATTTTGAGCCACAGAATCGTAACAACCCACAATGTCACAGTAGCCACATAAAATGCAATAGAGAACATAAATATTAGCCAGGCAGAAAACTACATCCCAAACGTAAATTTGGGCTTTTCTTTCTTAGCCATGCTGTTAATGACAAGGCCAAACTTGTCTTTTGTTGTGAATCTTAGTCGTCATTTGGTGCTCAACATGCAAAGAGTTAAAATCAAATATGTCATTCTGCCAATGGCACAATAAATAGAGCTAATCACATGTCTCTTCAGGTGATTTCTTGCAGCCAATTAACTATTTCTGAAGAATATGTTAGAAGGAATGCTTTAAGGCTTTCTTATCACCAAAGTTCCACTCTTAAGCTTAGAACTTCAACTTTCATATTCTGAATTCAAAATTTCATCTGCAAAGTATGTACTTGTACTACTGAAGTATCCAAAAGGTTCCAGCTTCTATTCTTAGGTTAGTAAGATAAATAAATCCAAAGGGACCTCCATGATAAAACAGCCAAAAAATACAGGAGGAAGAAAATTCCAAAACTTAACCGCCAATATTTTTATTATGACAGTGACAGAATGAAATCTCTTTAATGTTTGTTTTCCAGATCCATTATGTTACCTTTCAGCTAACACCAAAAGCATTATCTTCTGGAACACAAATTCCTTCCTAGCTTGTTACAAGAGCCATTTAGCACTCAATCATCTCCTGATCCTGTGTAGCCACACATTAGTATCTTTATCTCACCTCTGTAACATCTGCACAGAATCACAGAATCACAGAATGACCAGGTTGGAAGAGACCCACTGGATCGTCGAGTACAACCATTCCCACCAATCCCTAAATGATGCTCCTAAGCACCTCATCTACCCTAACCTTAAACACCTCTAGGGACGGTGACTCAACCACCTCCCTGGGCAGACCGTTCCAATGCCTAACCACCCTCTCCGTGAAGAATTTTTTCCTAATCTCAAGCCTAAATCTCCCCTGACGGAGCTTGTGGCCATTCCCTCTCGTCCTGTCCCCTGTCACTTGGGAGAAGAGGCCAGCACCCTCCTCTCCACAACCTCCCTTCAGGTAGTTGTAGAGAGTAATAAGGTCTCCCCTCAGCCTCCTCTTCTCCAGGCTGAACAACCCCAGCTCCCTCAGCCGCTCCTCATAAGGCCTGTTCTCCAGCCCCTTCACCAGCTTTGTTGCTTTTCTCTGGACTCGCTCCAGAGCCTCAACATCCTTCTTGTGGTGAGGGGCCCAGAACTGAACACAGTACTCGAGGTGCGGTCTCACCAGTGCTGAGTACAGGGGGAGAATAACCTCCCTGGACCTGCTGGTCACGCCGTTTCTGATACAAGCCAGGATGCCATTGGCCTTTTTGGCCACCTGGGCACACTGCTGGCTCATGTTCAGTCGGTTGTCAACCAGCACCCCCAGGTCCTTCTCCTCCTGGCAGCTTTCCAGCCAGGTTTCTCCTAGTTTGTACCTCTGCTTAGGGTTGTTGTGCCCCAAGTGCAGGACCCGGCATTTGGCCTTGTTAAACCTCATGCCGTTGGTCTCAGCCCAGCAGTCCAGCCTGTTCAGATCCCTTTGCAGAGCCTCCCGACCCTCCAGCAGATCCACACTTCCACCCAGCTTGGTGTCATCTGCAAACTTGCTAAAGGAGGACTCAATGCCTTCATCCAGGTCGTTGATAAAGACATTGAACAGGACTGGACCCAGGACTGAGCCCTGGGGAACCCCACTTGTCACTGGCCTCCAGCTGGATTTAACTCCATTTACCACCACCCTCTGGGCCCAGTCATCCAACCAGTTTTTCACCCAGGAGAGTGTGCGCCCGTCCAGGCCAGAGGCCGACAGTTTCCGAAGCAGAATGCTATGAGAAACTGTATCAAAGGCTTTACTGAAGTCCAGGAAAACCACATCCACAGCCTTTCCCTCGTCCAAGAGTTTAGTCACTTGGTCATAGAAGGTGATCAGATTAGTCTGGCAAGACCTGCCTTTCATGAACCCGTGTTGACTGGGCCTGATCACCCGGTTCTCTTGCAAGTGCTTCACAATCGCACTCAAGATCACCCGCTCCATGACTTTCCCCGGTACCGAGGTCAGGCTGACAGGCCTGTAGTTCCCCGGATCCTCCCTGCGCCCCTTCTTATAGATGGGCACGACATCAGCCAGCCTCCAGTCCAGCGGAACCTCCCCAGTCATCCAGGACTGCTGGAAGATGATGGAAAGGGGTCTGGCCAGCACATCCGCCAGTTCCCTCAAAACTCTTGGGTGGATTCCATCCAGCCCCATAGACTTGTGGGCATCTAGGTGGGCAAGCAAGTCTCTAACCACCTCCTCTTGGACCTTGGGAATCTCATACTTCTCATCCAACCCTTGGGGTTGTGCACAGAGGGAACAATTTTCCTTACTGTTAAAGACTGAGGCAAAGTAGGCATTGAGCACTTCAGCCTTGTCTTCATCCCCTGTTACTGTTGTTCCCTCTGCATCTACTAGGGACTGGAGATTCTCCCTAGCCCTCCTTTTGCTGTTGATGTATTTGTAGAAAGACTTTTTGTTGTCTTTTACAGTCTTGGCCAGTCGCATTTCTAGTTGGGCCTTAGCCCTCCTGATTTTTTCCCTGCACATTCTCACCTCCTCCCTATAGTCCACCCAGGATGCCTGCCCCTTCCTCCAGAGGTCGTAGACCCTCCTCTTCCTATTGATGTCTCTTAGGACCTCCCTACTCAACCACACTGGTTTCTTACCCCTCCGGCTACTTTTCCGGAACTTGGGGACGGCTTTCTCCTGAGCTGCTAGGAGTTCCTTTTTGAAGAGCGCCCAGCCCTCATGGACACCTTTGCCTTCAAGGAGCGCCTCCCACGGGACTTTTCCGACCAGCCTTCTGAACAGCCCAAAGTCTGCTCTCTGGAAGTTGAGGGCGACTGTTCTGCTAACCTCCTTCTTCATCTCACCCAGCACTGAGAACTCTATCATCTCATGATCACTTTGCCCCAAGCGTCCTCCAACCTTCACATCCCCCACCAGTCCTTCTCTGTTCACAAACAGCAGGTCCAGGAGGGCACCGTCCCTTGTCGGTTCGCTCACCAGCTGTGTGAGGAAGTTGTCTTCCACACACTCCAGGAACCTCTGGGACTGCTTCCTTTCTGCTGTATTATATTCCCAGCCTATATCTGGGAAATTGAAGTCTCCCACAAGGACTAGAGGTAGCGATTTTGAGACTACACTCAGTTGTTTGTAGAAGACCTCATCAGCTGCTTCTTCTTGGCTGGGTGGTCTATAGCAGACTCCCATCACAATCCCTTCCTGCCCATGGACTCCTCTGATTTTCACCCACAGGCACTCAGTCCCATCCTGATCGTAGTCCAGTTCGAGGGTATCAAAGCCCTCTCTAACATAGAGGGCTACCCCACCTCCTCTTCTGCCCTTCCTGTCCTTCCTGAAGAGTTTATACCCCACCATGGGTACGCTCCAGTTGTACGAGTCATACACACATGCACATTACACTTGACCTTGCTATGGCATAATCCTTTCCAGTTGCTGCATGGACACACGTTAAACCTTGGCTAACCCACAGCAGAAGTACCTATATGCAACAAATTCCAGGGAAGAGAAACAGAAGTGATCAAGCAGGCAACGGTAGATTAAGTTTCCCAAGCAGAGATCTTGCTAAAGACAGCACGCTTCAGAAAGGCAAGAAAAAGCCAGTCCTGGAAGTTGATGGGCAATTGAAATGTTTGGTTTGACATGAATTTTCTCAGCAATTCTGTCCTGGAAGAATGAGTAGGTCCTGAATTAGTGCCTACTCATCCTTTTAAGTGAAGGTTACACAATAATAAGGTTTAATGAAATAAACTGCACAGAACAAGATTTAAACAGTAAGACTGCCATCAGAGTAAGCAATCGCATCAAGCAGAAAAAGAGCTGTTACATGGGGTGGCAAGGGAGGGGCAGGGAAAGCTGCAAAACAGCTTTTCACAGAGAGTTCTTTATAAAGATCAGCTGCACCTTCTCCAACCAAGTAAAACCCAAATCATATTACACCATCCTCATAGCTGATAATTAAATAAGACCTTATCCCAGTCCCCAAATGGCATTCTCACAGTACGTCCTACTACATATTAATGAGCACTTAACTGGAAATACCTTCTTTTACTGAGGCATCCTGGTTTTCTTTGGTTTGAAACAGCAGATTTGGCAAGAATACAGTCCCACTGTTGTGAGCTAAAAGACATACATTTCTTCATACATCCTAAGGATCCATGAGAAAAGCAGTACTGGCTTCCAGAACATGGACCTGAAGTTTATATCTCAGTTTAGACAACATACAAAATATGTAGCTCACACTACTGTACTAGTTTTGAAGTGCTCAGAGGATCACAATGTAATTCTCAGCACATCAGCTCACCTGTCTGAATGCAAAACTTCCTGTGCTACATTCTAAAATATAATTAAGGCCATAGTTTATGTGAACAAAAAGTAAATTCACACTAAGTTCTGAAGTTGTGTATTTCTCGGAACAAGACTCACTGTTTTGCACTTGTAAGTATATCAATAATGTTACATGAGGCAGTAAGCGCTTTACAGTAATATAGACCTTAATATTTTTGGAAATAATGTCAAAGCTAAAGAGAAGTACGGCAACATTTACCCTGCTCTTTGCCTCCCTTAAGAGGGATTCAACAAGAACAGAATTAGACAACTGAAGTGAACAACACCAATTTTATTTGTATTACAGGACAGCCAATACTTTTTTCAGGCCAAGACTTTTCATTCACTGTCTGGCAAGAAGCTAGCTAACAAGTTTCACTGCAGATCTGTAATTCTTAAGCAAAAGAAACAGAACTATGCATTTGGTTTATTTAGTAAGCAAAGCTAATGCACAACTGTGATTTTTTTTCCACTCAGATACTAGAAGTCTTCTGGGAAAGACTTCTTTGTACTTTGGTTAAAAAATTACAAATCAAAAGCCTAAGTATGATCATTCTGCAGAATTACATTCTTGGAAATGCATATGGTATTGTGTGCCATATCCCTCCAATAGAAGGCACAATTTATGAAAAGATCATTCATGCCAAAAGATAAACCAATTCTGAAAGAATAAAGCGACACCCACTAATGCTGGTGGATTTCTATTTTTTTAAAATCTAGGCAAGACTTCCTCTTATATTCCACCACCCCCTAAATCTGTAAAGTAACATCAATATTCATTAAATGAAAACTTTTTCAGGCATGAACAGTTGTAAGAGAGAGAAACATTAGCCAACAGTCTTCTACTAGTGCAGAGTTACTTTACAAATTAGATATGAGTGTAGTCACTGTCCCTCACAAACCCATGTGTCAGCAACAAGCAAGTGATTACAGGTGACTTTTTTTTAAGCTTCATTCTCCCTGCATACTTGAGACCTAGTGAACAAAACTATGTGGCAGTAAGGCTGATCATTTTGTCTAAAGTGCTTGATGAAAGCAGGGAGACTATAAAACTGACAAGTAAGTGAAACCACAAGTGGAAGAACCTTTTCACATTTTTTTCTTCCATTAGACAAGATACAGCAAACAGATCCTTCACGGTAACAGCTCCCTTAAAGTGTAGATAGTTCATAACACATTTGTTCTTACATTTCTGGGATACAAAGTCATTTGACATAAGATTCAAAAAACAATATTAAAAAAAAAGTATTATTACGGCAAAGAAATGAGGATTACATACATAGTTTGAGTAATTAAAAAAAAAATCTTTGGGAAAATGCTATTTAATACTTTCAATAATTTTAAATGCCCCAATACTATATATTTTACAGTAGAAATGCAAGAGCCTTTGGAATGCAGCAATGCTTGGTTTTGTGCACATCTTCTTTTAAGACATCATCTTTTTCTTACATTCCACTGAGCAAAAGACCATCCCTTCCACAGGCATAAACTTCTGGCCAATTAGACACTTGCTGCAACAGGAACACAAGAAGCATTCCTGCTTAGCATGCCAGTTAAAGTTGTTGTATGTCACACGTTGAACTTCTGGATCTATTGCATTATGACAGCCTTGGCAGATCTGTTGAGAAACAAAATGACACTTAAATGAAGCATGCACTCCCTCTCTACATGTACAATAAATGCTGGAATTCTTAAATGTTTTTGGAGAAGAGACAGGTGTTAAAAGAAGCATTTGAACTAAATCTCTAGGTTTTTAAATAAAATTTCAGCTTTTGATTTTCCTTTACTTTTAAAGCAAAGTTTCCAGTCAAAATGCAGCTGAGGACAAAACAAAATAGTAAAATTCATGTAACAAATTACTTGCTGATAGTGCTTAGAATTTCCCATGCCCAAATGATAAAAACTTGTTGTGCCAAGCAGCACATATATTAACCCATGCATCTGAAGAGATTAGTTACAAATCTTCCTGTGTGTTCACAGCTGTAAGGCGATGCCAAAGAATTAAAAGTTACAAGAAAGTCTTGGATGTAATTAATCTTAAAATCTTGTTGTCAAAAACTGTAATTCAGACTTCCTTCAAGGAAGTTACTGTTTTAAGAGAAAAAGCCTCTCCAAAAGATAACTCCTCACATCTACCTCAGAAGATTATTAACTGCCAGCTAGAGGCAATATTTTTTCCTCCATTAACCATATAAACAGTCAAACGTTTGTTAGAATGAACTCTCAACTAACAGCTAGTTAATTGGTAGATACAAACAGACCATCATCTCAGAGTTCCTAGCATAACTAGGAATTGAAAACTTCCATCTTTTCCCAAACTTCTAGCTTTGCCTTGTCAGTCACTCCTTTATAACTCATGTGGTTAGAAATACAAAGAAACAAAGTACCTAGATTGCAGTTGACCCTACAAGCTTTTAGTAGACCCGCTACAGTTGAATCCCACTGATCACAATTAACTGTGACAGACACAAATTAAAGGTTTAGCAGCATTACTCATCTTCACCTACATTACTCCTCCTGTTAGAAAATCCTGCTTCACCACTGGCAAAGTTAAAGGTATTTTCAGAACAGCCTCACCCCAAACTCCTCTGTGTTTTTTTCCAAGTTTATGGAGAAGATACATATCTGATTTTAGAGTTTTTTTTTTCCAGAGGAGAAAAGATGATTGGCCTAAGCGTAACCATTCAATTTATGCTCTTCAGATACTTTCTTCCAGTGTGGGAGTAAGAGTTTCAAGCTTCATAGATGTACATTCCCTTGTTTCATGGCACCAACATGTCTGTACAGATCTTACCGCAGCATGGTTCTTCACATAGCAGGGTTTACAGACTGGCTTGTCGTTCACCATTACATAGATTTCCCCAGCCAAAACACAGTCACAGTCAAAACAGCAGAAGTGCTTCAGATGCCAGTTTTGACCTTCCGCTTGAGTATATTCATTGCTGAATATTAGCTATGAGGAAGATGGGAACAAATATTAATATATGCATTTGAACAGTGTTTATTTTAACAAAGCTAGTCTCAGGATGCTTTGTAATTTCCAAGGAAATCCTGGTGACTCCCCTCTTTCAAATGATTTCAAAAACAAAAAAAAAGAATGTTCTCACTTGTTTGACAGTTTTCCAAAAGCCTCCATGATGTTTATTAAGAGCCAATAAATACCAAAGACACCAGCCAGGGTGCTCTCCTAGGCTGCACAAGGGTGCACTTCCCCTAGCGCCCTTCATGAAGAAACGACTGCAAAACTGGGACTTCATAGGAGAATTTGCCATCATGTATTACATCCCATATTCCTGTAGACCAGAAAAATTCCACACCAAATCCAAAGCAAATTAAGGATCTTCCTGAATGTAGAGTGTCCGTATAAATTTCAGTTCCTTGCAACTATGATAAACTGAAACTGGTGAATTTCATCATTTCCCTGCACAGAAATATTTTACTAAAAATCATATAACTTCTCAGAGGGGTAAACTTGTGTGCTAACATGAAGGACTAGGATATTTCCTACCTCATCACATCCAGCACAGCGAGGTTTTTCGCTATCACAATAATGTCTTCCACAGTACAGATTGCCATTCTTCCAGAAATAGATCATGTCTACTAGAAGTTCACTGCAGACACAACAGACAAAACAAGCTGGGTGCCACAATTTGTCATATCCAGCACGTTCTGCGTAGACAGCTGGGTCACCTTCTTTCATGTCCAGTTTGCAGCGATAGCAGGACTGGAAAGAGGATGTTATCAAATTAAACACGTCTTTGAGGAGTTACCTTTATAGCATTTACATATTACTGACATATTCAATAAATTCACCCTCCCAGACTGAAATTAGCCATTGGTTTACTACCATGACCAAAGACTGGTGTGACATGATGCCACAGTACAGGTTTAACTAATTAGTTCAAGATGATGCACGTTCCACTAACATAGCACTACTTAAACTGATTGTTGCATTTTGCCGTAATCACATTCTTATAACTACAGTCCAGTTCTTAAAAAAACCTACAGGCAATTAAAATTCATGTTATGTTTTATAAGCCTTACTTAAGAATAAGGAGAGAATAATTGGAAGCCTCCAAAGCTAACCAACTAGGCTATGACTAGAACATACAACAAGAACATAACTGTACTTATAGGCTGTGAGAAGAGCAAGCCATATCTGCATCACTGGTGAGAAAAAAAAACTATGAAGATTTCAAACTAATTCTGTTTAAAGCTGTGTTGTACAGAAGTTACTCACTCATGGCTTTTGCCCAATAGTGTGTGATTAATGATCTTATGATAGGGAGAGTGATCATGGAAAAGGGACTATGAAGTTTATGAACCCCACAAATAGTTCTAAAAAGTTTTAGTCAGTCTTCTCTCTGTAACCAGGTATAGGGCAGGAATTCATCATCAACTCAAAAAATACAGCTGATTTCTGTTACTGAAACAAAAAAATTCTAATCTACTGTTTAGTCACCGGTTTGGCATTTCCTGCACACCAGTTGGTCTGTGGACTGGGCTGAACATCTTGGGAAGGTTTTCTCTATGATTAACTTCATTACAAGCCCAGCTACAAATGGCTTTTTAAATTGTGTACAGGATATATTTAAAACGAAATATATCTGAAGTGTCATGTCTGTAAGGCATATTGATCAGATCCCCACACTCGTTTCAGACACGCTATTTCAATGTACACATAGAAAGACATCAAATGGGGCAGAAGAACAGCTTGGAACAGAATGAAAGGGGAACTAATGAAAGGGGAAGTATAAATATATATGTATATAAAGCTTTTTGACTCCTCTTTCTACTTTAGACCTCATATTTCTAGAGAAGTCACTTAGAAGGTTTATTAGTTGCATGGACCCAGAAGAGGGCAAGATGATTCATTCACCCACCATTTGCAATATCCCCAACCCAGGTGGTTAAAAGGTGCAAAAAGACTTTTTTTTTGTAATCAAGTTTAAAAAATATTGCAATCCGTTCCTATAATGAAAATTAATTTTTCAAGATATTCTATTACCACAGCTACAGGAATACATGCTTATAGACTCAGTGTGAAAGACAATATACAAGAAAATTTGGAGAGCAAAGATGAAAAACTAAGAGAGAGAAGGAAGTGTTGACAAGGATGGCAATTCCTCTGTGAGGTATTGAAGAGCTCTTCTCCGTATTAGTTTATTTTGAACTGTTTAAAAAAAAAGAAGTTGAGATAATGCTACAGCCTATTGCTAAGGCTAAATCACATTCTAGAAATCAGGCAAAAAAAAGCCTCCTTAAAAATAATACATCTAATTCTGATTATCTAGCCCAGGGTAAACTCAACACCTAGCAGAAGATAAGCAACACAAATGTTCACTTACACTTTTAACAATTCTAAGCCTCCTTCTAAATCACTGTCCACAGTGATGAGACACACCTGGCCTGAACTGCAGGAGGTATACTCAGGTATTTGAATAAGAAAAGCTTGGAAGAGATAAATTGGTGTAATGTAAGAACAAAGAACTTGTTGATACAGTTACTTAAGAGGGTAGAGTGCTTCCTTGTCCTTGACTTAGCATAGTCCAAGCCAGCTGCCCAGCAAGGTCCAATGCAAGGTGTGGATTTTGGTGGGTCTATCTTGAGGATATTAAGTGAAGAATTGCTCTGGTTGAAACTAAAGTAACCCAGCAGCAGAGGCTGAGTTAAAACAAAATGACAGCAACCCAATTAAGCCACCATAAAACAACTTTCTAGTATCTTAGAATCTCCATGAGAAGATAATAGCAAAAATAACTGAATAATTATTTTTAGAAAGTAGCTATAGGTAACCAAATGGCACAGTTTATGACTGATTAAGGTAAGTGGCCATGTTCAAAGCTAAAATTGTGTTAGTTTTATATTGCATATGAATTACACCAGAAGTAATACAACGTCAGTTAAAAATAACCTAAAAGCACATACAAAAAAGCATACCACACCCCTCTATAATACTGAAAGCCATATTATAAAACCATGTAAACAAACAAGTTTTTTAACTGCCATCTAAAACCTGTACATTCATTTTCTATAAGTATGCTGTAGACAAATAACTTTGGTGATTAATATATATAATAGCAACATTTCTGGAAATCAAATTATGGGAGCTTCTGCCACTCTAAAATGAAGGTCTACAGTCACTGAACCAATTTAATGTTACTTCAATAACCTTTCCCCTATTTTGTATTCATAATTGGTAGCTGAGATATGCACAGCAGAAGTCAGCAAGTTATGTCAGAAGTACTATATTAAAGGATATAGTTTCGGAACTATCAGTGAAAACTGGGTAATTTTACATACCTTATTTTTTGTTGAGCTACTAAAAGGCAAAAATCAGATGCCAGAGAAAAAGTACAGATAAAAGATCTGAATATGAAAAGGTTAATCAAAACAGCTGTTATACGGCTTGACTTCTTGGACAAGGGAGGGAGACACGTCACTTTATTATTTCTTACTTACATTTAATTTTAAACACTGTTTGTCAAGTGCTCAAATTTTGGTGCTCTTCCAAGAAAAAGGAGAAAACAGGCTTCTAAAATTAAACTAGTCTTCAAGAAGAGTAAAGTGTAGCAATTAGTCTGTAAGACTACACAAGTTTCTCGATTATTATTCTGTAAAAGCCCACCCTGCTATACTCTATCTCCAAGCTAACACACGCTTTTGCAACGAGGAAGCTCACCTAGGAAGTTATTTGCTGCAATATACTATATACAGTCAGAAACCAGGTCAAAAACCAGGGTTCCATACAGACATTCAAAGTGTTTTCCAGTTCCCCTTCTTTCTTTCTTTCCCTCCCCAGATTTTCATTATTCCAAATCAACAAACAAAATAATTGGGTTAAAATGACCAAAGAGACCACTCAGGTGATAACATACCTTCTTGTTTTATCCTTCTTTTCCTATACTTACATACTGAGATGCCTTCTGATCCGAGGACTTGTCCTCCATCACTCCTACAGCAGCTGCGGTGCTTCTGTTACCATTGTTCAAATTATTCTTGCCAGTATCTCTCATTTCTACCTCACCAGGGAGCTTGACATCTCCTACGCCAAGTGCCTCATTTTTGTACTTCTTCACAAATTGTTCCATCTGCTTAACTTCACTGGGGGAGAGCTCATGGCATTTCGAAGGATCCTGATCGTGAGCAGGCAGCTGCTTAGCCAACTGTTTCTTCCTGTACTGTGCGCCTTCTGAGCCAGCAACAGGCTGCTTCTCCTTCGGTAGCATCTGCATATACTGTCTAGCCTGCATCAGGAGGAATTAGATTTCAGATGTCACTTCAATTATAGACCCATCCTCTTAAGCAAACATGTAACTAAAATCATCTCCACTGTTGTTAGTGACAGTCAAATTTGTCAAAACCAAGATTATTTCCATACACATTAAACTCCCAAAACATGGTAGATGGAGATAAAATATGTTAGATATATTAATTGGCTTCTTCCCAGGGTAAGGCAGGCTTCCTTTTAAGCCTTTTACAATAGGCAGAATAGTTATGACTTCTCAGAGTAAGCAATAATTAACATTTACACAGCACCTTGTCTCTTCAAAGATATCTAAAATTATGGATCATCAATATAAGCTTTAAACAGTAGAAGCTCAAATAGTTCACCTAAAGCACACAGCCCATTACAGAAATAATTCTAGCTAAATAAAGGAAAAAAGCTCTAGCTTTAATAAAGCAAGCACGAGCCTGAAAATCAAAGTGGTAACTGAACGTTAAGTAACAGTCAATTTAGGTTTGAAAGGTTATTTTGAGAGGTCTATCAGAGGTAATGCAATTCTGGCAAGGAAGGCACAACTTTACAGTACAGTAAATTAGTAATCAAAGTTTGAAAAGTGAAGCAAAAGCCTCAGAAGGCTATCTACAATCTCATCTAGTTCAGCTGAAAACATATTATAAGAGAGTTGCTCTTTCAGATGTCAACACTGACTTTGCTCTTACCATATACAGTAAAAACTATATGAAAGACTAAGTGTTCCCCTTAACTTTAAACAGTGACATAAATTGCTGTGAGGTTGTTGGTTGGTTGTTTTTTTTCTTTTAAGCACACCCTCCATGCAAATTCTTCAAGTTTACTGGTAAAAAAAGAAGAGTTAGAGAAACCGGACTCCAAGGACTCAGCAGATAGGCAGATAATGCTTAATCCTATCTACTAAAAACCACTTCATCTCCCCCATTCTCAAGAAATCCCACAGACAAGCATCCATATCTGCAAGATGACAGAGCTAAGACTTATTAAACAGGCACCATTTTTTCAGTTTGAAGGAGAAAGACAAGACAACTACAAGAGGTAAATTTATCCTTCTGGCAAACTCTGTTTCTCTGTCTCCCATCAACTCCTGTCTTGAACATGAGGAAAATTGAGTTAGACTTACAAGTGTCTGATTGTGAACAGGAGGAGCCCACTCATAAGTCACAGTATTGATGGATATGTTCTTCTTGGCTGGAACTGGATTAGTCAATATCATTACATTGCGTTTATACATGGGAATGCCATCATTCTTCAGCTTTGCAATAAGGGTTGTGTATTTTGTATCTTCAAAGAGTTTCCCCACTTTCCGATCTTCCTCATTGCTTGTGAGGACATCATGCTCTTCCTGGCCACATTTGCAGTTGCGGCATATTTTTCTGAAATTCATGGGAACAACAACAAATTCAAAGACTCAGCTGAAAACTTCACAACAGCTACATGTGTAGCCATAACATTACTAGGAACCCAAAACCTTGTTATTAGTGTTTTGCTTAGTGAACATACAAGTTACTCTGCAAAATATCAAGCATCTCTTGAGAATATTCTTTATTACTCTTATGTATTATTTATATTCTTTGATCATCAATATTTTTATCAGACAAATGCAGTCAACTACACTAACACATCCTGAATATGATGCTATATTATTCCTTCAGTTATATCACAGTACTGACCATGTACATACACATCCATTATCACCCACCTATCAGATCTGGTATGGACAGTCACCCATGAGTTACAACTTAAATGCACCAACATGGCATCCTCCTCTCCACCACAAAATCATTTATTTGAGCTTTTATGTTATTTTTTCAGGATCTCCTCATAAGCTTAAAATTACATGCAATATACTATATTTAATTGTGCATGCGATATTTTGTTATCACAGCACTGCTATCAAGTGGAAACAAGTATTTCCTAGAAAGGAAAAAAAATGCATACAGTCATATATGTAGTGTAATTGCACCAAGTTCTGTTCAAAGCTTAGCATTAAAAAGAGACGATAAAAGTGAGAAGCTTACATGGACCAAGCCTTTCAAACGGCTCTGAAGCAAGTGAGAGATACTCTGGCACACACTGTACAGAGAATTTTCAGAGATAACATCCTTAAAAGGTAGAAGGCTTTACTTAGGTATAAATGGCATTCTTCTTGCATATACAACACATAACACATTTGAACTTCTTTGATTAAGGGATATTAGATAGCTATTTATTACCTTAAGCATAATTAAACAATTCACATATAATAAACAGAACCCTGGATCAGGAAAACTAGTTTACTATTTATTAACAGTCTCCCCAGAGTGTCAATTCAAAGAAAGCAGCCACCTTATATGGAAATCAGTGAAGCTGAATGTTAACTGAAGGTTCTTATTACAGGCTAAGAAAAACGAACAACCTTCTGGATCAAGAGTTTGAAGAATAACGAGCAATATTTTTCCCCATTATTTATTCTTACCATAGCGACTAGCATAAAACTACTACCTATAAAATACTTCTCAATCTGGCTTGCCAAAACCTATTAAACTCTCGCACTGTTCTGCATCTTGCTTTCTGGAGTCTTGAAGGCAAGATACATTCCTTATCTTAAGGGATCTAACAGGTACACGACAGGAACATGCCATGACTACAGCAGGCCCATTTGGTGACAGAAAAGGAAGGAAGACCTGCATATAATTGGTTACGTGAAGTTACGCACAGCCAACCTGGAAGATATGCACTGCATGCTCCCTGCTGGTGGATGTAGCTGAATGAGGCTAGGATCCTGTGGAGAGCCTGTGCTGGAGCAGGCTCCTGGCAGGAAAAGAACCAATGCTGGATCAGTCTGTTCCTGAAGGACTGCACCTAATGGAAATAACCATGCTGGAGCAGTTTGTGAAGAACTTCGATTAGTTCATAGCTGACTGTCTCCTGTGGAAAAGACCCCACACCGGAGCAAGGGAAGAGTCGATGAATTGATCCAAATCCCCATTCTTTGTTCCTCTGTGCTGTTGAATAGGAGGAATTAGAGAAAATCAGGAGTGAAGTAAAGCTTGAGAAGAAGAAAGAAAGGGTGAAGGGAAGGTGTTTTTAAGATTAGTGTTTTTAGGGTTTTTTAGTTAGTTTGTTTTTTGTTTTTTTTTCCTCATTACCCTGCTTTGATTTTGATTGGTAATAAATTAAATTTATTTCCCCAAGCCAGGTCTGGTTTGCCTGTGATGGTAACTGGTGAGTGACCTCTCTTGTCCTTCTTGACTCATGAGCTATTTTGTCATATTATTCTACCCATGTCCAGCTAAGAAGGAGGAGTGATAGAGCTATTTGGTGGGTGACTGGTATCCAGCCAAGGTCAACCCACCAGAGCAATCTACCAGCTTACCAAAACATTCAAACATGAAGTAGTACTGCCTATTACGCCTAAATGCTGTACTATGCATCTCAAGCATTTGCAACATACAATTTTGTAAGATCTTCAGCAACAGCCTATGTGAGTCCTTTTACCTAGCTGATATTATACTCAGAGACTATTTAATATACTAATAAAGCGATTCATAACATTTGCTCATCTTTTAAGGTATGTGTATGATTTTACCTTATTACCAACTCTGAATCATGTTGTCTTTGAGATCTGATACCAGCTGACAGAATCAGCTCTTACCTTCTGCATGTTTAGCTCCTTATTATACCAATAACCATCATGCAGCTATATGCCTCAGAGCACACATGCAATAGGAATTCAAGCCATTTGTCCATTTGAACTATGGCTTACCAGGTATTTTCTTGCTTTTTCAACTTACATATTTAGCAATAGTAAGGCCCTAGTTTTAGTCTTGTCTCTTGACAGGATGTGATCTAACCACTTCAGTGAATGAACAGACATTCTTGGGTAACCTCCACAGAATCATGCAAGTGAAGTGTAACTCTGCTTTCCAGAACTGCTCTGCTTGCAAAATAAAACCCAGTAAGAACCATTTGTATTGTCATACTGCCTGTGTGGTTACAAGGCCAGTATGACAGTTCATGCTGCTCTCCCTACTCTGTACAGCATCCAACTACGCTAAAGCAGTACAACACCCTGCAGAGACAAGAGTCATCCGCAATAAGGTGTGACAGAATTCTTCCCCTGAGACTTTTGCATATGCTGGGAAAGCCACAAGAACACCTTATTTTTGCTCATGATCTGTTATGACATTGCCTGTTTTCTAGCAGTAGTCTCTCAGAATGCAGAACAGCTTTGCAAACCTGCCTGTTTCCAACTAGGAGAGCATGCTGACTCAATAACTTTTATCATACTTAGTCTCACCTTGAAGGCTTAACATGTCTCACTAATTGCAGTATTGTCCTTGACAGACTTTTCTGTTGTCCTGATAAAGAGATGAACAGATTCTTGCAAAGAAGTGCAAGCATACAACTTGTCCTCAGGGCCTCCCTGAGTTCCACTGGCATTAAACTACTGTGGTTTATACTTGCGTTGAGAAGAATGAGATATTCACTAATCTCCCACCTCAGACTCACTTAAATTAAGAATTTTACTATGTACATTTCAGTATGCTGCCTCCTTGCTCTTCCAAGATTTACGTGAATTAATCGTTCCCTACAGGCAGTTTACAAGTATCCATTACAGGGGCTATGTTACAAAATTACAAGCGTAGAGCTTATGGATAATTAAGTCTCCAAATGCAGGAGAAAACAATCCAGAAAGAATGTGGAGAATGCTGAGTCACAACTGATGTCAGCATATTTCAGTAAGTCACAGGAAAATCCCTGAAGCTGTTGACATTTCCCCTGCTCTGCAGTTTCCCCTGGATCTTAGCCACACGAATATTTCTGTAGATTGTAAAGAGGAAAAAAAAACAAAAAAACCCACAGAAAACCACAAAAAACCAACACATTCCAACCAAACCCAAAGGTTTCCTGTTCTGATTTTTAATCTTTTTTCTTTAATATTTCCAGTCTTAAAATATATCCAGTTGACATTTACACACTTAACTCTTCCTGCAGTGTTATTTTTACAGTTTAGTCATATCTTCTTCCACAAAGTCGCCACATCAGAGTCCTGTTCCTTAGTCACTGTCTCTTCTGCAGCCAATTACTTCTACTTAGAATAGATCAGCTGATAATTTCTGTGACTACGACAGAGCTATCTCACTGAAGGGACCCCATCCCATTACCTCAAACTTACACTTCGCAAGTCTGTCTCATAACTGATACCTAACTTTTAGTTTCAGTGTTAAGGCAAATACCTCGTGTACTAGGAAAATAAGTTGGTATTACACACATAAGTATAAATGTAGATTTATCTCTTGCAGCTACATCTAGAAGACAAACAGTAATAATTTCTTGTTCTCTCCATCTGTATTGTCAAAAACATTTTCCCTTCACTTAAGAGCATTCAGCAAGATCCCTACTAAAAGGGATAGGCGCTTACATGTTCACAGCTCTCAGAGCTTCAAGCAAAGCAGAGAAATGTTCCTCCAGTCAAATCTCAGCAGTCTGGGAAGCTTTTCCTACTCAGAACATGGAAGACAGGAAGGAAGCTTCAAAATTTGTGGAACTAAAAGCTGCAAATCACTGGAAAAAAGAATCAGTGGATTGCGCCTTGCTTCCATGTCTTGAGTGGACAGAAAGAGGAAGGCAAGCAGATTCTATCTTCTCCCCAGCTGGTGAATTCCTGTATCCTAGTTTTCTACTGACAGCAAGGATCCAAGACTTCCAGTTCCTTCTTCAAACTCAAGTGTCAACTGTCCTCTTACTTTTCTGTGTTTTGATGCACAGAAAGGAAGAATAATTCACATCACAGTCCTTCCTACACTGGCATTGCAGTGGCTCCTCGTGGCAGGAGGCAGCAGCTACAAGCACGGAGAATCCCTCAACAGCCACCTGGCAAGTCCTGAGGCTTGCGTCCTCCACAAAGAAAGACTAATGTTTCTTTCTGTTACATCTTCTTGCTATTAATGTAGTTACAGTAATTGCAAATGCTTTGAATTATGCTTCAGTACTTCAAGTAAGCTGTACTATCAGAAAATGTTAAAGACAACTTAAAGTCCTCACTCCTTTCCAGGGACTATACCTGGACAGACAAGTTAGATGCTGAAAAAGGTCATTCTCAAGCTTAAGATTCTTATCTTCAGAAGCTTTTAATATCTTGGCAAGCGGCATAGAAGACAATTATTGCTTTCCAGTACATATACATGGAATGGTTTGGATTGCAAGGGATGTTTACAAGTTATCCATTCAAACCCCTTGCAGTAAGCAGGGACATCTTCAACTACATCAGGTTTCTCAGAGCTCCATCCAACCTGACCTTGGCTCTACCACCACTCCAGGCAACCTGTTCCAGTGTTTCACCACTCTCAGCAAACAAATATTCTTCCTAATATCTAGTCTAAACTCCTCCTCTTTTAATTTAAAACTATTTCCTCTTGCCCTATTGCCACACTAAAAAGTTTCTCCCCATCTTTCTTATAAACCCCCTTTAAGTACTGAAAGGCCAACTCAGAGTAGCAGCCAAAATGTAAGCCCCACCAGCTTGGATGAGGACAGGAAGGAAGACAAGAAGGTGGATTTCTGGCAGGACAAGCCAGGTGTGTACCTGGATAAGGTGAGTACCTCCAATGCATTTGCCAAGCCCTTCTTAAAAACTACTTTCTGACAGGACTGCTTCCAGGTGTGGGAATGCCTACTAAGCCCTGAGCATCCACAAGGTCAACATCACTGACCACCTGCTTGTGCCCCTGAGGCCACCCATCGAGTACCTCTTCCATTGGAACTGGACATCATGGGGAAGATGCCAACAAGAGCCTCCAGCATGCATGTGGAGCACTTGCTGGAGAATGTGCTGGGCTTCCTCCTCCACCCCATAACGAACTGAACAGAAGCCAGGTCCCTGCTTCCTGCAGAGCCTCTGCACCTGCTCAGAATTGTGATGCTCCTCCTGTCAGGAGGGGCAGGAAGGATTTACCTTGTAGACAGAGAAAAAGATTTGCTTCTTTGAAAAAAAATCCTGTCTGTTTGAATCTTGGCAATCTGTTGGGGAATTTACCCCTTTGCTCCATCTCCCCTCTGTAGCAGAGATAAATTTGAGCTCACATCTACTTGTGCAGTGCTTAGACTTATGCTTCAACAGTTAGCACCTCCAGATCTTCTCTCTTTTCTCTTGGCGTTCTTGACATCCCCTCCTTGCCTGCTTTCCCATGCCCTGGACCACCTCTATACATGCTTCAAAGGATGTTGCTGAAATCAGTTGTTCCATCACTGCCTCTCCCTTTTTCTGGCTGCCTGGCATCTGACTTAGATCAACCTACCATATGCAGTTAGCATTCTTTTCACCAAGGAAAGAGCACAGAAGGTATACACAAAAGCAATCCTACTAGGAATGAGCCTAGGACACCTCTAGGCAAGGATATCGGAATTACTTCAGTGATGTTCTGAAAATCTAGAAGAAAAAAGCTATTAACACACAAAGGTAAAGCAGGTAACTGTTAATCATTCAGCTACTGCTGTAGGTTGTTGTTCTTATTGTATTCATGTTTTGTGTAGCTCAACACTGAAGTGTTCAGAACTTCAAAATTTAGGAATGAATTTTACTAAGGGCTTTGTCCACCATTTCTGCTTTAGCCCAAATTAACAGTTCTGCACCCATACAACTATCCTCATGCTGTGCCAAGAATTATAACACAAAGTGTGGAAAGAGCACTTTGCATCCTAGAATGCTCCCAATATAGAGAAGAATGGTGTAACAACTCTGCATAAAACCCTGCCACCAGGCAGGTATATTCTGATTTTTTTCATGCACTTTCCCATGTGAATACCTGAAGGCAGAATTGAGTCTCTTTTGTGCAAAAACACATGGAGAAGTTATACTTAGCAATTTGAGGCACACCAGAGTTTTCATGTGTCAGATGAGGAAACAAGAATTACACGATCTGTCGAAGCTCCTCAGCACCACCCAGGAGAGGGCAGTGTCACCCTTACACAGATCATAGTAAGGACTGCAGCCTACCCGTGCTGCAAACACAATTACTGCCTCATTGTATTGAGCCTGGCTGGCATACAGGTACCTTTCTTCATAGCACCCGTGTGGTGCTGTGTCTTGGATCTGTGGCTAGGAGAGCGCTGATAGCACTTACTACTGCTGAGCAGCGCTTGCAAAGTGTCAGGGCTTTCTCTTTTTTCGACTCCATCCCCACCTCAGTAAGGAAGTGGAGGGGTGGGCAAGATGCTGGGAGAGATGATTCAAAGTGCCTGTAAGGATAATCACTCCATACTATGCAATGTCAAGCTCAGCAATAAGACACAGAGGATGAAGAAGGCAGGGTTTCTGACTTCCAAAGCGTCACTGCTTGAAGACTGGTTGGCATCAGTCTGCTGGTCAGAGGTAGCAAGAGACTGCCTTTACATCACTTGGATTTTTTTTTTCCTTCATGCATTAAACTGACTTTATTTTGATCCACAAGTTCCCACGTTTATTTTTCATTTTCTCTTCTCAACCCTGCTGTGAGGGGACTGAGAGTAAGCAGCTGCACAGGTGCTTCACTGCTGGCTGGAGACAACCCACCACAGCTACTTTTCCCAACTTGCAGCAGTTTCTCTAACTACAATCGGGGCTCCAACACCTATATTTTACAGAGACACGATAGTGAAATTAGCGATTAAACTTGAACTGCTCCTAATCATTCATGTTATAAAGACTATATTCTGTCCACTTCTGCTGTGGTTTGCTTCTGCTTAAGAGTTTCAGACTTTAAGGCTAACTTGATTAAGTGAACAGGTATTAGGGATCCACTTTCTATTCAAGTGGTAAAATCCCAAAATCTCTATACCATACAAAGCATATTAACATATTTTTTCATTTGAAAACTGCTTATGGAAGACTGATTTCAGATTCACACCCAACAGCAGCTGCACTGGAGAAACAGGTATTTTCTAATTCGCTCTTGAACTGCCTCAACTGCAAACTTTTCAGCTACCACAGAGCTATGGGCCACATTTGTCTGACACCTAGAAGATGCTTCTCAGACTACTTCCAGCCATCTTATTTACCTGTTCTATCCTATATCGATTGGATTTCCAAATTAAGCCTTAATCTTAACAAAACAGCCACTGATTGTCTTTTTCCTTCTTGCTTTTTAATCCACTGCAGTCTACAGGATCTTGCATTCTAGGACAGGCAGTACTCTGATGAGCTATGTATTCATGATCTGATACAACAAGCCCTAGCCACAGGAACATAGTGAAATGTGTATAGCAAAACACACACACAAACCCCTCCAAATACGCACACAGAAGCAGACATTCCAGCTTAGTAAACATGCTATTATGTGACTAAACTTCAGGTATTTTAGATATTTTTATCCCAAATTCTTCCCTGTTGAAGAATAAGGAATTACAAGGTCTCTTAACAGGGACTAAGAAAAGGAGGATGAAAATGAAGAGTTGAGAAAGTTAACAGTCCTAATCTTTTTCTCCCTAATTTACAACTACCACATTCTGCTCCATGTCATTATTTGTAATATTTAACTATAGAAACAATTCACAGATACATAACTGAGAAGCTATATCCTCATTAACTTACAGTAAGTTTTTGCTGTGGTTGTTTTTCTGGTCATTTTCTAAACTAAGTCTCAGCTGCAGTGAAATACTTAAGGGTGAAGATGGAAAATCTCCTAAACCTTATCTGCACTTGATGCTGGTCTGGCTGGGCTGCAAAAAATACCTTTTAAAAAAACTCAGAAAAATAAAACCTCACTGCATAAAGTTATGACTGTAACTAAATAGCATTGGTGAAATGAAATCAGTAACATTTAATTATTATATACTTTGCAGGCCATTCTCTTGAAGAGGGATTTTTTTCTTTTTTAATACATAAGAATCACTCAGCCACATCTTAAAGCAGACATGGTATAACCAGCGAACTGAGTAGCTAAACATATACTTACTAGAATTATAATACTTCTTCCTCTTTCAAGTCATTTGTAGATGTATGAAAGGTTTCAACATCTTTTCAACACACAAGAGAATTTTATCTAAAATCTCAGATCAAATCTTATGTAATTGTTCAGGAGGTGAGAAAGCATTTTTCACTGAGAGAAAGCACACTCTTACTGTAGGGTCATATATTTCTACAAACCTATTTCACTGGCTTATTAAGCTAAAGAAAATGCTTCAGTAGAAGTACTACCATTGAGTTCCATGCAGATAAAATGTACGTTCATAAGCGATCACAGACTGAAACACTGTTGTAATGTAGCTGAGCAGCCCTGGCTCTGAACCTAGACACAGTTTCTTTAAAGCACCTGAACAGTTCAACTGAAAGAGAGAACAAAAGCAGTCACTCATACATTTGCATACATGTGCCAAGATCTACAGTGCTGAGTCACAGCTTAAGAGACAACCAGTATCACTTACCTCCAGAAGTGAAGCTCAAATCCTTCACACTTTTCCTTGCATTTTAAGCAGGGGGCACCAAATCCTTGCTCGTGGCCCAAGCCCATCTGTGTACAGAGCAAGATGATGACTACAGTCAGTTTCAAGAAATATGCTGCATGAATGATCTTACTGCTGCCTTTATAATCTACAATTCACAACTAAAGCAAAAGATCAAGCACTTGACTAAGCTGACAACAGGACAGCATTTTAGGGTCCAGCTAGCTTTCTGCTGTACTTAAACGGAGTGACACAGTGCTCACATAAGCCTATTCATAGGGTTTAGCTAGTAAGCAGAAAGTTAGCCTCAGCCAAAAATAAGTATTTTTCTAGTGACTTGTCCCCTCAGCCCAGCTCACTCTGTAAGCTTCACAACAAGGACCAAGTAGATTGCAGCCCTGACTGCTGTCAGGGGTCTGTGGCTGTGAAACCACAGCAAGTGAAGTCATAAGACCTCAAGGCAAAGGACATTTAATCCATGTATCAGGACGAAATGATATGTAGTATATGACTTGGCAAAATACAGGCAATCAAGAAATAAACAGATCCCATATTTGTATGAACTAACCTGGGCATCTGATAGGAATAAAGAAAACAACCGATTAGTCTAATATTCCTAAGTATATTTGAGACTACTCTGACAGTGATTAAAAGCAGAACATGCTCCTTACAATTATATTTCAGCTGGACTAATACCAGTTTACTTTCCAAGGACAAACAGCATAGTTAGTGAAAGCAGTGACCATAAATGATATGCAAAGTGTTTTACTGTGGAAAGATTAAAAGGGCAGATGACCAATTCATAACACAGAGCAAATATGAGAGAATATAGAAACCAGCACAGAGTAATGACCAGGTATTCACACAACATATCAACACATCAGCAAATTTAACTGAATAACAGCCATAGGAAGTTAGAGGTGAAAAACAGACGCCAAACATCATAACTTAGGCATTCATGTAACATTGTAAATTTAAAAAAAAGACTCATCCCAGCTCTTTAAACCTTTGGGGACCGCCACTCTTAAATCAGACAGATGAAGGACCATGGAGCTGTGGCCATGGTTGGGTGTGCAGGCTCTAGCCCAACACGAAGGGGAACTCATCCCCACGCTCCCACCAGCCACGTGAGGAACGCTCCAGTTTATCTGTGGGTAGACATGGTGGGAGGGACGGTCATCACAGTTTGAATGGAAAGAAAGCTAGAGCTGACAAGTTATGGTACTAACATTGTTTCTGCCAACAGTAATACAATGCCAGGGTTAAGTAGATGTGGTGACACAATTTTATAATTAAGAAGTTTCATTTTACAATGAGAAGTCATACTGCTACTGTTGTAAGCACAAAGATCTAAACAGCTCAATTTTCAACCTGCTTCCGTCCAACATGAAAGAACAAATTATTCACAAGCCACTTGCTCAGCACAAAGTACGTGATAAATAAGCTGCAGGGAAGACCATGTCTTCAGTTACTTTGTAATCTGAAGGACCACTGCTACCACAGTTGGACATCCCCAATGATATTACAAAACTTTCCTGCAGAATATGGGCTATTTAGGGAGAAGAGATAGTTTGGCAGTTATTAAGATATAGCTTGCAACTACAGCAGATAGACAAGAAATTATTTCTTCCTTTCTTATCCAGAAGAAGAAATACAAACCTGCTGTGATAACGGTTACATCTGTAGGAGCCTAAGGGCTCAAGAAGTTCACACACTGGAAGCACTAACCCAAAACCAGACAAGACAACATCTAAAATAAATAACAAGCTCTAAAGGTTTCTTTCGTCATCTACATTTTTGTCTATGTTAGATATATATAAGTAACATATTAATAAGATTCCATCCCATTAAACATGGCTGTTTACAAGGGTTTTATCTCGAATTCAGAACCCCACCATATGCACACTGTACATCATACACGTACACTATACATCAGGGAACAACTAATGCTCTTGTCAAGTTACACATGAACAGAAAAAAAAACATTGGCCAGGATGTTCTCTAATGAGAAGGAGGAAGATGAAGTAATACTACTACTTCAACAACAAAACCAGCACTACCTCATGTCTGGGCTCTCCCGTCTTATAAACAGAGGAGGAGGAGAAAGAAGAATAATGAGAGAAATGGCTTTAATATTGCAAGAATTCCCAAAAGAGAATCTGAAATGGAAATAAAGTGAAAACTGTTTTTACAGTTTTTTTAATATATCATTTCCAAGCCTCCTAACACTTAAGGGTTTGTTTAAAAAACAAAAACCAAACCAAAATCTCCCTGGAAGCCAATTAGGGAGAAGAAATACATGCTGTACAAACATTCCACTCAAAACATACTCCATATCTAGGCTAAACTGACAGAACGGAGCCAGCCTAGTTGCATCTTCACAACCAGCAGCCTCAGTACAGATTTCTTTAGGAATACAGGATTTCAAATCCCTTCCCTAGTAATAAAGAGCACATAATTAAATAAATTACTGCAGTTTGAGACAAAAACTGAAATAGCAAACAGGACATATTTGTTCTGAAATGTATTTCTCCAGTTGCTGTGAAAGAGAAGGGGATGACCATTCTATAGGAAATATCTGGTCATCTTATGGAAAAGTTTTTACTCAAAATAAAGGAGCACATTGGGAATTGAATTAGATGTGATTCCAAATGCACACACAGCCTCTGTCTTTGTTCTGACAGATAAATTGTATGGCCACTTGTAAAAAATAAAGATATAAAATAGCAGTAGGAAAGGTGCTTTTCAGTTTGAGCATCTACAAGTCCGTGCATGCCAAATATTCCTCCGCAGTCCTTTAACGGGATCTGTTTCAGTGGTAAGGAAGCCTCAGCCTCAGAAGTGACTGTTTCTTCTCCAGCCAAGAATTTTGCTGTAATTTGGGAAAATCAGAGAGCTAAAGCTGCAGTGTTTCTTCATTGCTGCTACCTATGTGTATTTCTTATACCTTCTGAGGGACATAACTGCCCCTGTGCTGGAGCACCCAAAGATAGAGTGGGCTGAGCACACACTGGAGTGGGAATGCATGCCTGAGAACAGGAGGGAACCCATTTCCCCCATAAATGGAGTTATTGGAGAAATGGCACAGATAGGACAGCTGAAATACTGCCAGAATAAGGTTCCTGCTTGTCTACTGCCATTAATTTTCATTTTACAGCATAAGTTATCCAAAACCATCTGTTATCACTAACACATGCAATACAGATTTAAATAGTCTGAGTATGGGAGACAATATGAATATGATCTAGATCATCTGTTGCATGCTGCTTTCAAGATTAAACAGTCCTCAAGGGCAAAGAATTTTACACAGTTACAGCTAAGCAAGAGTTAGTGAAAGACTGCACCATTTCAGTTCAGACTGGAATACAGTGTCAAAAGTTGTTTATGTTTATATTAAGGGGCCAGTGTAAAAGCTTACTGTTACCTTAAAAACCCAAGTGGTCCAACTCTAATACTTTCTTCAGATGGGGAAAGTAAACACAATAGTTCTTGCAAAAAAGTTACAAAAAAAACCTAAAAAAATCCTGTTGTTTCCTCCTGTTAATTGAAACCTGCCAGGAAATGTTGAAGTTCCACTTTTCTGTAGTTTTAGAATACTAATTTCAGAATGTGTATTCCTATAAATACAGCAGACTTCACAGACCAGACAACAAACCACCTCCTCACATAGGATGCTATAAAAACAATAAATTATGCATACAAATAGGTTATACATGCCAAGGCAGATGGCCAGCAGGCCAGTCTTACATGGTAAAACATGGACGTTTAACAAGTTTGTTCCTACCTGGAATGAACTGTCACAAAGCTCACAGTGCTGATAAAAAAAAAATAGCATTCTGATGAATGGAGGATTAGCTTTTTAATAGTTAAAAAAAGTGTAACATCACAGAACAACACTACTCTTAACAGCTACAGGAAAAAAACAAAGACAAGCCCTAAGAATTCTCAGCTAAATTAAAACATAAGACAGAGCAGTAGTTTTTGGGGCTTCCCTGCTTGCTTCTAATGATCATAGGTTATTTTAAAGTTGAAAGGGCTCTCTGGAGAGAGTCCAACGGCCCACACAGAGCAGGTACAACAATATCAGTTTTGCCCAGGGCCTTCTCTAGGTGCAAATTCAACAGCCTATTACAATGTTGAACCACACAAAAGAAAGAAAACCTACATGTTTAATAAGAATTTCTCATGCTGCATTTTCTGCCCAGTGTCTCTCATATTATCACTGCACGGTGACTAGAGTCTAATTCTGTCTTTTCCTTTCCCCCCCACAGAGCAGCTGGGCACAAATGATACCTCAGTTCCACTATAAGACCAGAGCTAACTCAGGTCCTGGCTCCTTCTCTTGCCTCCCTTTCCAAGGGGACTTCTTTATTATATAGGTGACCTGTATTAATCTTTCACCTGGCTACAGACAGTAAGAGACAATACCAGCACTTAGCCTCTACAGAAGAATAGAAGTTCTTCCACTGTTTGAGACCAGTCCAGAATTTGAAAGGTTGCAACTATACAATGAGAGCTGTTATTACTAGGCCACGATAATTAACAGAATAGGCTTAAATCCTCTTTACTGTCCTTGCAAACCTTTCTCCCACGCCCGTGAGTGCTCCAAGGGCAGAAGTGAAGAAATCCACACTAAAGCTATTCTTGGATTTACCATAAAACCCCAGGGATCTTCTGGTTTGAAGATTACCTGTTTCCCATTTCCAGTGTAAGCTTGAGAAAAACACATTTATAGCACAGCAGAACACATTTTTAGCATATCCTAATGTACTTCAGGAACTTCCAAAGCAGTGAACATAAAGCCAAGTATGAAAAAAAAAACACCAAACAAAAAACCATGAGAACAAGACGTGTTTGAAATCTCACATGCAGTAAAGGCTTTATTGCCGAGACCTGATTCTGTATCATTGCCTTCTGTAACAGCAGTAGTCTCCTCTAGTAGGAAACACAACAAGCTAGAAATTAAAAATAGGTTACAGCACTTAAAGTTTAAGAATAGAAAAATTATGTTATTTCTTATGAATCACAGAATCACAGAATAACCATGTTGGAAGAGACCCACTGGATCGTCGAGTCCAACCATTCCCACCAATCCCTAAATCATGCTCCTAAGCACCTTGTCTACCCTAACCTTAAACACCTCCAGGGACGGTGACTCAACCACCTCCCTGGGCAGACTGTTCCAATGCCTAACCACCCTCTCCGTGAAGAACTTTTTCCTAATCTCAAGCCTAAATCTCTCCTGGCAGAGCTTCAGGCCATTCCCTCTCGTCCTGTCCCCTATGATTCCAGAATGAAAAAAAAAAAACCAAACCAAAAGAAGTGATTATAACTAGACAATGCTCTTACAAGATATCCACAGACATTGTATGAGAAGAGAGAAAAAAGTTCCGTCTGTGGTGAAGAGCAGTATCCCACGGACCACTCTATATTTGCTGTTATTCAACATGTCTATTAAAATTGATGACAAGTTTGTCCTAGCTTTTTTTAAACATGCATTTAGATTTAGGGAAAAGTTGACTAGGATTAAGATGTAGAATCTTGTGTAAGGAAGTCCATTTGCACAAAAAGACAAATGCCAAAAAGTGGTTGCATCCAAGAAAAATATTTGAAAAATTATCTGGGCAGGGTGGGTAGAAGAATAAATCAAGGAGCTGTATCAGCCTATGGTAGTACACAAGTACTAAAAATTTATTTTATTTTGATGTCTTTGACTAAATATTAAATAGCTTAGAATATAAATATTTAAGACGTTGCTACACAGTCTGTCAAATGCTTAACAGCTATTAAAAGGTATCTCAGCTTGGTAGAAAATAAGTGATGTTTATTCATAAAGTCCAGAATGACTTTAGCCAAGTTTGCATGCAGTTGACAGACACTAAAACACTGTCTATAAACCTCCAATACAGCACTATCCGTCACCCAATGCTGAAGAGGCATTTTCACAATATTTGCACATTTTGTTTTGACATCAGCACTCTTGCCCAGTTGCATCTTCTCATATTAGGCTTTCAGAAGCTGATGTGGAAATTTACATATTCACTTATTATGACTTTTAATCTTGTGTAAAGATTGAAGATTTTTTTCTGGCTGAAAAAGCCAAAGGATCAGAAACACACAGACAGTAGGGTAGAGTTACATCTAATGTAATCTGGAATTGTGATGACAGGAGCCTCCTTGCTCTCTTTACACTTGACACTATTCATTTGACCAAGTCTGAGACCCTAGATAACAGGCGTGACAAGCTTTCATCTTCACAGCCTTACTGTTCCTGCAGGTCTCCAGCACTTAGTACCACCTTACCAACTCTCACTTTAGTGGATTTAGTGGAAAGTTTATATTATGAGTTTTATTATGCATATACTCTATATAAAACATGAATAAATGTGTACATATATATAAACCAAACATGCATATATATTTAAAATAGATTGTAAAATATATTTTTAAATACAGCAGAGTATATATATTTATATCTACCCCATTACATCTGTAACCTTTGTATTTGCTAGGAAGAAGCCATTAATTTGCAAGACATTCAGTGCACTTTCTTGAGAGAAAAGCAGCATATTGTTAAGCAACTTCAACCAATAAAGTTCCATTCACAATTGCTACTCACTATTATTATTTTACTAAAGGAAAGGAAGAACATTTTTTTCCAGGAACACCTGCAGAAATGGATCTTTGCACCTTTAAAGACAGAACGTTAATGCCAATTAATTTTCTATCTCACTGTTTTATACTTGGCTTATAATCAAGCCATCTAAAAGAAAGTTTCACCTAATCTTAGAGGTCACACAGTCCTGCACCCAAAGAGTTTTGTGGCTTACTATTCAGGAATGCAATGACATTTTATAGTTAAATACATGGGGAGCACTTTTGTCACAGGAAAAAATGTTAAAAAAATTTAATTTAGCCTTGCTGTATTTGCCAAGCTGATATCCAGGAACGACAGGCAAAAAATGTCTAGGGGTGTGCTTTCAGACAAGAGTTCCAGAAAACAATTCACATCAAAACTTTTTTTTTTTTTTAAGAAAAAAAATCAAAAAACTTTGAGGGGAAAAAAATCCCACCAAAACACATGCTAATAAACCTGCAGTAGTTCCTCTCACATTGACACATTTTTCATACTTCTTGAAGAAGAGAATTCACCTGTGAATAAGTTTACGTTTCCTTGATCTAACATAAGGAAATGCAAAAAAAGCTCTCCTATCATGGGTTTCCATGGCAGTAACACCAAAACAAACAGTGATCTCAACAGGAAGCAAGGCCCAGCACGTATTACTAAATCATGCTTTGTAGAACATAAAAAGGTTAACTTTGCTCCTGTGCATATTTATTCACCATTCATTTATCAAAGAGCATTACAGTTGTTGACTTAACAATGTCTAAAGCACTCTGTGTTTGGTTTTCCACCATAACAGAACAAATCAAGTCTCTAAGTCGTAGAAGAAAAAAACACACAGACATTCTACCTTGGAGAAGTTGCACTACTTCTCCCCAAACGTCTCTGCCCCTTCTCCATCGCAATCCAAAATCCTTTTATAAAGCAGATGATACATTATAAAAGTTTATACGAAAAAGACTTGCTGCCAGATTCTTATTTTCTCTAGTTAAGCATGAGATCTTGCTGCCAGCAGGACTGCAAAGCGGAACTGTGACCTACTGATTCATTTTACCAAGTTCACAGAGGTGACAGACAGGGCAGGAATTCAGACCAGCAGATCTTTGTTCTAGTGGAGTCTTCAACGGAAAGCATTAAATCTCCATTTTCCCCTAAATCCTCAAAGAAAGGTTTGAGAACACAGCATATATTGTATTTGGGAGAAACAGTGATCTGTTTGTTGCATAAGTACTTTTCAAGCTGGAGCTACTGTTTTCAGGCTTCACCTCTGTTGTGCAATCTCTTTGTATATACAAAGCTATCTTCATGATCCTGAAATGCAAGAGCAAATCCAATTCCTCCTAAGACAAATGAGAAAACTGTAGTCAGCCTTAAACTCTACATCCCCTTTAAAGGGAAATCATAACAGACAGTAAGATATGAGACTTAGTATTCACACAGTAGCTGAAAAGGTTGCCTTGCAGCTACATTTTCCCAAGCCGTTGACTGCCTAGATGCTTTCCAGTCATTTTATGTCTTTAAGAAGCATGGTGACCCAACTACAAACAAGTTACACATTGTTCCACATACAGGTATATGTTTTGTCTCTATTTTCAACGCTGAAAATTCATTCCGAAATGTGTCTTTCTTTTAGACTGTGGTTGTGCAGCACCAAGTGACACATATGGCTATACAGTGAGCTTTCTTCCTTCAGCCACTTGTGAAGACAAGATGAGTGTTATAGCACATAAGAGACTAAACAGATTAAAATAAATGAAAAGTCTGATCTGAAGTAATTGTGTCCTTTGATTTCTCACAGCCAAACACTTAAGAAGGGTAGGTTACACAGAACTGCCGATTTTCTTCTACAAGACAGCAAATATTTACTGTTAACAGGGATGGGTTTGAAATTGCAGCAGGTGGGTCAGCAGTTCTTCCCGTGGAAGGACAGGTAGGTTGTTTGAGCCTTAGCAGTTTCGTTCTAGAGAGGAAGCAACAGTCCCTGTCAGATGAACTGTCCTAGTCCCTGTCAGATGAACTGTCCTAGCACTTCTAAATTTGGGGAAAAAAACCATTTCTGATAACAATGAAAACAGGCTTTCCTGAACCAGTTCAGAAGTGTGTTTTCTCTTCGCAGAAACCCAAATATAAAGATGTAAATGCACTATTTGCATGTATGTGTCTGTTTTTCTCCAGTACAGTAGCAGCTCACAACTGAAGAGCAGACTCATGGACTACTGACATTAGCAGAAATCTTAAATTTTCTAGAAAGAGAAAATACCCCATTACACTACTCTGTGCAGTTAGACATTAGCAGTTATGGGTAGGGGAAGAAATTGTTCCTTTACGGTATCAGCTGGGTGTCAGACGCTCCACACCACACATTGCCCTACCAGGCATTCATTTCTCTCTGCTCTCCTGAGCATCGGCCTTACAGAACAGCCAACTTGTAAACTCAGACTTGGAGTTCAGAAGAGTAAAGGAGTGTCAGCTTATTTAGAAACAACATGACAATTCCTGCTTTCCTCTGCCCAGTGTTCTTGTACCTTCCTACCCAACAGGCAGGTGAGCTGCTCAATCTCTAATATTTACCTTCATTAGCCAGGCAGTAAGTAGTTACAAGTCACTACAAAATAAAGTTAACATAAGAGAGCAAGCAGATTTTGTGAAAGGACACAAGTTATTTCAGCCCAGACTGTGGGACCTAGAGACAGGGATGAGAAACATGACCTATGGTTAACTGGCCCATTACTGCAGATGCACTGAAAATCTGAAAGGGTCATTCTACTTCAAGACAAGTTTCTCTTAAAGGCCAAGTAGTTTACTGTTTTTTTTAATAAACTTTATTGGAAACTCACAGAATGTTCTTCCACCTTTCAAGAAAGGAAAAAGAAAAAAAAGAGAGTTAAAGATAAGGAAGCAAATGGGTTGAGAATAGGAATTAAAGGATGAAGAGTGAAGATACAGAGCTGATGCAGAGTTAATTCCAGTGTACAAAATTATTAATTAATTCCAGTGTACAAAACCCAAACAAGTTTTGATCAAGTCAATATTGGTAGTCAAACAAGAAACACAAGATTTAGCACCAAACACACTGGTACCTAGCAAAGTTTCCCAGTTTTCCATGTACTGACTTGTCACAGATCCTTGTCTATTTGGGAAATGAGCGTCAAGTTACAAAAAGAAAGAAAGTGAGGAGATGTGAACAAGGGTGAGGAAACAGGGGAAGAACAGAAGTAGTTTTCTCAACGTGTTCAACAGAAACAGGGAAAATGCAAAGTTCTTCACATAATAAACATCTCTTAACATTGTCAACAGTAGAACTGAACAGAATAGAAAATATAAATTCCTTCCTACAAACAGAGCTTTGCTGGTTTCTTCTGGCAGCTTCTGCATCTGCCTGAGAAGGCTCAAGAATATCTTCAGGGATCCTTGAAGTTGATTAAAAAAGAAAAGTGTAAAAGATGACCAAAAATAGTCAAATAGACTTACAACTAGCCAATCATTACAGCACAGTTTAAAGTAGATGTTCAGCCACTACAAATTCACTCAAACTGAGATTCCATTATCGGCAGATTTCAGTGGTATTTCATAGCACATATTAATTTTCTCTTTAGATAAATTCTGAATAGGAATGCTGTTATTTTCCACAGGTATGCACCTCTCCCCTCACAGAGTTAAAAACCAAACAAACCCAAAACCTTTCTGTGACCAAGTTCCCTGATGTCATCAAGTTTTAAAATGGGCTTAGAAAATATAAGCAAATCTACTTAAGCAGCTTGTTTTCATGCATACCAGCAATCATGCACAGGGGACAACCCTGTGTAGAGAACTAGCCTGCAAAGAGCAATAGTACTTCTCTACACTCAACTATGCACTGATATCCTGAAGTTGACCAAGATAATGCAGTTTCTCCAAATTAAGACCTTCATCTAGGTGACCTTATGACATGTGGTTACATCATTGGGAAACAACTGTAACTCAAGGCCAACCTGCTTCAACAGGATTCAACCTTGACTTCACAGGTGGCCTTCCACACTGCACAACTATACAACTTCCATATCAGAGTTCATTTCTAGCCTGAAAGTTAGATAAGCGTACAGCTATAGAAAATTGTATACGTATACTTTGAAACAACTTACTAATGTTAAGCATAACAACTTAGGAATACAAACCATACATGCCCGTACAACACGCCTTTCACAGAACCATAGAATCACCAGGTTGGAAAGGACCCACCGGATCATGGAGTCCAACCATTCCTATCGATCACTAAACTGTGCCCCTCAGCACATCATCCACCCAAACCAGTCCTTCAAAAACACTATTTTTAGTATATCAGTGAGGGTTACATACAGATCTAGCCCATGTTCTCCTTCTGTATTTATCAAATAGTCTAAAAGATACTATAAAGAAGCTCCTACTAGAAGTTCTTACTGAAGTGCTGCATTTAATTTGCAAAAGCACTAGCCGCACATACTCAGAATGTCCCACACAAAATCAGCTTTATATAGAAAGTTTTAAATAGCAGGTTTTGGTAAGAGATCCGATACAACTGGATTTCTTATCATCGTCTGTTACTCATCCCTCACTTCTTCCCAGTCTGACTTAAAAAAACCCAAATCCAACCAACCACCCCCGAGTTTCCATCACAGGATAATCCACCCAAAAGTCGACAACACCTTTGCAATGGGCTGGTGATACCAAAGGTCAGAAATTAACCTTCAGCACGTCCACGAGCAGGAATCTCAGTAACTCACAGAGGTCACGGGGTGGGCACCACCCTCTGCCGAGGTTACCTGCCTCACGCTGCTCCGAGCGCGGCCCCTCCCTCGGCAGGCAGCTCCCACCTTACCTTCTTCACTCTGCTCTCCAGGTCCATGCTGAGCCGAGATGGTGCTGGTGTGGGGGAATCAGCAGCCGCAGCAACCCCTCACCTAAACTTCCCCGGCCCTGCGGCAGCGGCCGCCGCCGAACAAAGGCGGCGCGGCAGCCAATCCCCGCCCGGCTGCCCGGCGGCGCCAGCCAATCAGATGCCGTCCCGCCCCGTCCCGTGGCCGGCGTGGGGTGGGGGCAGCCGGGAGTGGAGCAGAGGGTTTTACCTTCGGGGACGGAGGGTTAGGGCGCAACAACCCTATGCAGTTGTACAGACTAGGGAAAGTCTGGCTGGAAGGCTGCGTGGAGGAGAAGGACCTGGGGGTGTTGGTTGACAGCCGACTGAACACGAGCCAGCAGTGTGCCCAGGTGGCCAAGGCCAATGGCATCTTGGCTTGTATCAGAAACGGTGTGACCAGCAGGTCCAGGGAGGTTATTCTCCCCCTGTACTCGGCACTGGTGAGACCGCAACTCGAATCCTGTGTTCAGTTCTGGGCCCCTCACCACAAGAAGGATGTTGAGGCTCTGGAGCGAGTCCAGAGAAGAGCAATGAAGCTGGTGAAGGGGATGGAGAACAGGCCTGATGAGGAGCGGCTGAGAGAGCTGGGGGTGTTTAGCCTGGAGAAGAGGAGGCTGAGGGGAGACCTCATTGCTCTCTACAACTACCTGAGGGGAGGTTGTAGAGAGGAGGGTGCTGGCCTTTTCTCCCAAGTGACAGGGGACAGGACAAGAGGGAATGGCCTCAAGCTCTGCCAGGGGAGGTTCAGGCTGGACATTAGGAAAAAATTTTCATGGAAAGGGTCACTGGGCACTGGAACAGGCTGCCCAGGAAGGTGGTTGAGTCACCACCCCTGGAGGTGTTTAAAGGATGGGTGGACAAAGTGCTGAGGGTCATGATTTAGTGATTGATAGGAATGTTTGGACTCAATGATCCTGGAGGTCTTTTCCAACCTGGTGATTCTATGATTCTATGAAAAGAAGCGTGGCCAGCAGGTCAACAGACCTGATTTCTACCCCTCTATTCCTCTCTTGTGAGACTCCACCTGGAGTATTGTGTCCAGTTCTGGAATCCTCAACATAAGAAGGATATGGGACTGTTGGAATGGGTCCTGAGGAAGGCTGCAAAGATGATCAGAGGGTTTGAGCACCTCCCATGCCAGGATAGGCCGACAGAGTTGGGCTTATTCAGCCTAGACAAGAGATGGCTCTGAGGAGACCTTATAGCATCCTTCCAGTACATGAAGAGCCTACAAATAGCTGGGAAGGGACTTTTTACAAAGGCTTGCAGTAAAAGGAGGAGGGGCAGTGGCTATAAACTGGAGAGGGACAGATTTGGACTAGGTTTAAGGAGGAAATTCTTCACAATGAGAGTGGTGAGGCACTGGCACAGGTTGCTTAGGGAAGTTGTGGATACCCCATCCCTGGAAGTGTTCAAGGCCAGATAGGACAGGATCTTGGGCAGCCTGATCTTGTGGGAGATATCCCTGCCCATGGCAGGAGGGTTGAAGCTAAGTGAGCTTTAAGGTCTCGTCCAACCCAAACTATTCTATGATTCTATTCTTTTGACATGATTAGGAGGCGGAGGCAAGGGTGGGTGAGTGCTTGCCTTGCCATGACTGTTCCCTCAGTGACGGGACTGCGTCCCATCCTCCACCTTCCCACTAGTGCCCTAGGAGGCTGCTTGGTGCTGGGGAGAGTCTGGGCATGCTTTTATGAAAACAGTTAAAAATTACCCTGCTAGGGCTCTTGTGGAGGTAATGGAGGAGCACAGGTGGTGCCCATTTGCAAAGGGGCAAACCCAACTCCCAACCTCCTGCCCAGCCCAAACCCTACTGCTGACCTCCAGCCCGGCCCAAACACTGCTGCTGACCTTCCTTATGTCCAGCCCAGTCCCCTAATATTGTGTAAAACAGCTCTTTGTTGGAAGTTCTGTGGCCTTATCCTGTTCCCTGCCACCTCCAATACATCTGGATGAAATTACTAGTTTTGCCCAGGTGGGTTTGCTTCCACCTGAATGCGCTCAGGAGGTTTTGACATTTCTGAACCTGATCTCATCACATGTTCCTGCACATTTCTCAGTAATTATTTTTGTCTCTTCATTGAACTGATTTTTTTTTTTCCTCCTGGTGGGACTGGATGAATTTTGTGAAAAAAATTTAGGCTTTGCTCTCAGCCCTCAAACTTATATCCAAGAGATCAGTCCTGGGATGTCACTGATAACATAAAATATATTTTATATAAAAAGTATATGCAATATGAATCGACAGAATAATTACGCTTTTGCAAGATTGAATAAGTCTTTATTTTCTTCTTTCATATTTCTTTTGATCTTTGGAAAATATACCAGACATTCAAGCAGACTTCATACCTATGGTAGGCAGGGGTCATAAATAATCTGGTAGATTGTTTTGTCAGTCAGCTGTAGAATTTTATCTTTTCTCTCCACACATACCAACTTCTCTCAAGTAAGACGTAGATAATTTTGTTTCTTCCTCAGCAGTCAAAATTACTTCTTTTTCAGTATTTATTTTTTTGTCATCACTCATTGAAAGATGTTTGCAACAAAGTGAAAATACGGCTAGGTCTGTTTGTTGTCTTTTAGCAGGTAAAAGCAAAACTCTCTTAGACTTTTCTGCTGACAGGCATCAAGGTGTATGGCATGGGCCAGCCGCTCCTACAAATTAATCTATGCAGCACACCTTGGTCAAGAAATTCAACTTAAAACCAAGAAAGGATGGCTTCAAGCAGTAACAGGAGGGAGCGATGACCATCAGGTAATGCTGCTGTGCTTAGTGTCTGATCCAAACAGAGGTGAAGAGCAAGCGCTGTTGCATGAATTTGGTTGGTTTTGAAATTTTGTTATTCATTTCTTTATCTCATTCTGGTTTGTTTGGTTTAGTGTTTCCTTCCTGCTTTTTCTGGAGTGTGAAAGACAAGGGGAAGTTAAGGGCCTGAAATGTTGGTATGTCTGGGACCAATACTGTTTGAATACCATACGTGCTCGTAACTTCCTCAGACTAAGGTCAAAGGTCTAAGCAGAAGACTTTTCGTGTTCAGTGAATGTGCTGTCAAGTGATATAATGTAATAGTAAAAAATGCCAGTGATTACAGATACTTGCTAGGTACCTAGGTACCTTTGACTGTGCTCAGCAGAGAACTAAAATCATCATAGTCCTCATTATATGCTTCCCATATAGGAATGGAAGTAGAAGTGTATTTTCTTTTTAAGAAGCTAAAAGAAGTAATACAAAATCTTGTATAATTGAAGTGTATTTTACTTACTTTTATTTTCCCCAGAATAATGGAATAATCATAGTTTTGTTCATGATGTTTTTCTTCGTCCTTCCCGCCCCCCTAAGCTATGACACTGCTGGGTTAATAACAATTTCTTTGGCTTATATTTTTTTGAACCCCTTGAGTTGGGGATGCTCTGATTGTGACTTGTACATCTTTCAATTGTGTATTTTAGTGCCAAAATACAGTAAACTTTAACAGCCTTCCTAGCTATGAACTTGTATTTGAAGCCTACAAATTCATCAATGTAATGGAAAAATGCAGACAGTAGTATAAGACTTATGTTTTGCAAAACAGCAAATTGCTGTTGTAACAAACTTCCTCTGAGACCTGGAACAACGAAGAGTGCATTTTAGCATTTCTCTTCTTTTTTTGTGTATTCTATGACTTTAATTAGTCTGGCAGAAATAACTTCCTATTCTGTGAATACGATCCTGTATAGCTCTTCCCCCTTAAGGATTCTGAAGTTGCCAGGCGTGCAGCACTGAATTGTGTCAGGGCACAAAGCTGGGCTTTCTGGTAACTGTCTGCGAAATATCAGATGCCTGTTTTAAATATTACTGTTTTTTTTTAAGAAAGGACAAAGCACATCCCAGCGTTAACTTTTCCACAATAACCTTCGTGGAGACAACAGGCAGAAGATGGGAAAAAGCTAATACTTCTACCATACACACTTCTGGGAACACAGACAACAGAGAGTGGAAAATACGTCAAGTTGTCTTCCTGATTTTACAGTTTTCTTTGCACTCTGATACCATAACAATGAAGGCATTTGGAGTAACTATTTATCTCCAAGCATTAGATTTGTAAATTACATAGATGACTTTAAAGTCCGTCCTCAAATGAGAGAAAGGATACTATCATAATGACATAGCAATGCTGAAAATTTGCTTCTAGTAAAGCTGTTACTCAATAAACAGTTCTTTTGTTTAAACTTTGAAGCAAATACTTCAGACTAACTTCCAGCTCAAGTCTTCCAGTGTACTGAAGCACTGTTTATGCAGTATTTCATATGTTAGAACTAATGACACTGTGCTTTTAAGATTTTTGTTGTAAGTATAATCTTAAGTGCAATATAAATACAGGAGTCTGTCTTGCCTCAAAATGGCTTGATACAGTAATTTAGTTATCAAAAACCATTTCAGTTTGAAAAAGGAATAACATTTGCCTTTCTGTATCCATTTGAATAAGATGAGAATATTATGTGGAATGTATTCAGGTAGGTCCAATAAAAATCACAAAAGGGAACTTGTGTGCCTAAATAAAAAATTGCAAATCTTACTGTGTTACTGATTATCTGCTTCCCAGCTAAGCATATACTTAGTTCACCATTATGAGATAGCATTTTGCTTATTTAGATTTGAGATTGTATGAATGTTAGTACTGAGGTCCATTTAAACAGTGAAAAATAAGTTAGTGGGTAGGCAGTCCTAAGACCTACATTAACCATATATTGGGTAAACTTAGTGGTGAGAAGGACTTGTTACCCAATGAACCTTTAGCACAGGCTGAAATCACTCTTTCTTTTTCTCCCTATCTGTCCCTGAAAAAGTGGCAAAGCAAAACAATGGAAAAATGTACTGTAGCTTCATGATTATGGCACTTGCTGGGAAAATTAAAGTTTCCTTCAATCAGAAGAGGAACTTGAACTTGTATCTTCCACTTTGAGGAGAGTGTTAGAAGTGGAATGAGGAGGAGAGAGGAGAAAACAATAAAATAATAATTTCTTCTAAAATGGAAGAATAAGACATACTTAATTCTTTGAAAGAACTGCTATAGGAGGAGACCGTATTTCCCAACAGGCAGAGGTGTTTTCTATCATGTATGAGTGATTCAGATAAATTGTGATGCAGCTGCTTGGTGACTGTGATTCCTATCTTGCACAGTGTGCTTCACAGCTTACAATTTGTTCTGCATTATTGAACTGCTCCAGGAACTTCATGTACTCTAGATGCCCTACTATAGAAACCAAGTATTATAGTGTATACGTTTTAGTCTTTTAAGTCCTTTACTGGACATAATTTGAATTCTTCTCTGCTTTTTAGTCCCAGTTGCAAAATCAGTAGGTACAAACATTGGAACCTGATGAAGGTTCCTACATTAGTAAATCTCTAATTGAGATAAATTTACTTGGACAAAAACCCCTGCAACACTTACTCAAAATGTATCATAAATTATATAATAAAAAATTATAAATATGGCATCAGAAAAATGCTGAGTAAAACCAGAGATACACGTCTTGTTATTTGAGAAGTTTGTTATACAGTAAGTTTCCATAAATATTTAATTCATGGATAAACAAGGAGCTCCTGATGGAACTCAGACGTAAAAAGTGTGTGTACAGAAGGTAGAAACTGGGTCAGGTAACCTGCGAGGGATAGGGAGTCACTGTCCAAGCATGCAAAGACATCTTTATGGAAGGCAAATCCCACCTGGAATTGAATCTGAAAAGAGATATCAAAAGCAACAAGAAGGGATTCTTAACTATACAAGTAGCAAAAGAAAGTGTAGAGGAAATGTGGCCCTGCTGCTGAATGGGGCAGAGGTCCTGGTAATACAGGACATGCAAAAGGCTGAGGTACTGGAGATATTCAAAAGCCGCCTGGACGTGGTCCTATGCGATATGCTGTAGGTGTGCCTGCTTGAGTAGGAGGGTCAGACCGGATGATCTCCAGAGGTCTTTGCCAACTTCAATCATTCTGTGATTCTGTGATTTGAGTTTTGACAGTACTGAGAGGTGCTATCTCACCTAAAGATGAGAAAAAATGGAAAAAGACAAATATACATTTTTTTTTTTTTAGGAATTATGTTAAGGCAATTTTTCTTTATTATAATTTCTGTTGATTTCAAGTATGTTACTCTGATTTGGAACAGCTATCTAGACATTAGCTGTATTGACTTTATCTAAGTCAATGAGTTTCACCCTCTTTTATTGTTAAAAGTATGTCAGAGGTCTCTTGATGTCCTGCAGCAAAATTTTGAAATTTGAATGATTTAGATTTTTTTTCCCACAGATTTTATCATGATAACAGGCCAGTTCTTTGAAATCAAAACTTTCTGCACGAGTTCAAACACTGGAAGTGGAATTTCTGATCACAGTGAGAGAACACATGAAAAATATTTCCATCTCACCTAGGATTAAAGTATTTGCATGAGTTACAGAAGACCGATATATGATCCTGCTCTGCTTGGTTCAGACTAGAAAAATGTAACCACGATGAATGCTTTCACTACAGGAGTAGTTAGTTCAGTAAAGGGCAAAGGATGTTTCTGTCAGGTTTCTCACTATGAACATCCTTGTTTTCATTCCAACACGATAAAAGACAATTTCTGATGTCTAAAAAAACTCTGGGATGGGAAATAATTTCCTGTACATCTCTGCTAACAATATGATGTTATGAGCATACTTTTGGCTTCTTTCCTGTGCAAGAGAGCTCCAGCAAATAATCTACTGTTCTCAGATTTTCCATTAGTAATAATTTACATAAAGGCTGTATATAATGTCTAAAAAGTCTACATAAGTACCAGCTGGATAAAAATAGTGAATCTTTTGCTATAATGTATACTTAATGACATCAGTCTAGGCTTGCAGAGATGATGTCTAACACTATTGAAAGAAAGTAGTTATGGCATATGAGATCATGCTTTTATGACTGAATACCAAGGAACATTAATAGGTAATTGAATTCTTTATGTATTCATTCATAATTACAGACTCTCGCAATACTTGCTGCTAACATCTGAGAAAATCAGGCCTGTTAAGTCTTAGGAAACAGGCACTGTTCATCAGCTTTCCTGCATACTGGACTACTTTTATAGCAATTTAAAAATCTTCTGGCTTGGCTCTGCAAGCAGAAATTTTTCTCTCAAATGGATTGGGGCTGTCATTAAGGTCATACATCTCCAAGCTGCCACTTCGATAGATCAGACAGTCTTGCTTTTTCTGTCACTGATCAAACCTGCTCTTAGCCCAATCAAAAAGGTACCCTTTTGAGATCTTACCCAGTAACTTATGGCTTGTCAAAGGACTAGGCTCAGTCAGAATGATTTATAGTTTCTGGTGTTATATGGTATAGAGTAGAAAAATTTTAAATTAGCACAATTATCTAAACTACAGCAAGTAAAATCCCTGCTTGGGCTTGCTTCATCTTCTTTATTCAGTCCTGGTAGATATTCCACTGCAGTGTAATAATTCTTCATACTTAAGTGTTGTCATATAATAATATGATTTTCCTATAAGTCTAGCACTTACTGCCTCTATTTAATTACAAATTTAGGCCCTAATCCAGCAGATGGAAATGCTGGTTGAGATTACTAAATCATCTACATTGAGAGCATTTCCCTATATTTGTGTCTTCATTTAAATTGAAAAGGTGTCATTTATATCTGTGGCATCTGTGGAGTCTGTCACATGCAATTTACTTTGGCCATTGTATCCTGACGTTTGACTTGGAAGCCTTTGGTGTCGAGATTTTCTAGCTCTGAAACAGATGAAAAGCATGGATCAAGATGACAGATCTGCGGGAGTGGCATTCACTACAAAGAATGTGACATTGTCTCAAGAACAGATCAAGAATCAGGGCAAACTTCATTTTCAGCAAATGAAAAAGAATTTTCAAAAGCTTTAGGAAACTAGATTTCTTTTTCTGTAACAAAAACCTACAAAGGCATGTGTTCAGTCACAGGTTGATGCTTACATACACTCGATGCATTTGGTCTTTGTAAGGCCTTGTCCTACAAGTAGTTTAGCTTTTCACAGCTACATAGTGCCAGTGACTACGAATGGTTTCTCGGTGTGCATACAATTAGCAAGTGTCTTTGGGGGAGAAATAGAGGGATTAAAAAAATAATTCAGTAAAAGTGCCTCTATAGCTGAGGAGCAATTAAAAAAGATGAGTAATCATACCTACCAGGCATTTCTGACTAAAGCAGCAATTCTGTTTCTTCCTCCTTCCCTCTCTGCTGCCCTTTGCGCAGTCTCATGACCTTCCTTCCTTCTGCCATGGCTGGTGATTCTCTGATTCCTTGAGCAGCCAGCTCTACCCAGCAGATCAGAAGAAATGTAATAATCTTTTGATTAGTTATCTTCCTATTAGTTAAGTGAGCTGAACTGATTGTGGAAGAAATTAAACACCAGAGGGGGCAGAATGAGAGGGGCAGAATGGCATAGCTGGGAGCAGAGAACTTCTCATGGAACTCCACAATGAGGAGGCCAAATAAAGGGAGAAGTCATTGCAGAAGCAGAAGTGGTATGACTATTAACTACAGCCACAAGACAGCTTTACTACAAAATTATGTCCAGAGGGGAACAGGGATTGGATCTCAAAGATGTGACAGGTAGAGGCAAGCATGGGTGTCTGGTTGTTCAGCAGGCACCCTAGAATTCATGTATTCTATATTGTATCACTGACAAACTGGCTGTTGTACACATCATAGAGCAAGAAACAAATCTGAGAGTCCCCAAAATTATCAGTACTTTTGCACACCTTGGAGTACAGTGTTGTATAGATTCTGGCTTTTTCAATGGGCAGTAGTAAAATAATCACACTATATAAGCTAAGAATGGAAAAACAAATCATTCACTGGTCAATCAACAATGGGTGTATTGCTGTCTCAAAGCTGTTGGATGGAATATAATGCATGAAAGCTGAAGAAAAGAGAAACTATTGAAATTACAACTCAGTTTATGTTTTCACTTCTTCATTGCCCATATGGTATATTTCTTTTCTCTGTGTTAGGCATGAAAAATTGCCACAGAATTTCTAACAGCTGTTTTATATATGAATCGACAGTATGCTTTTACTGGTAGAGACTAAAAGATTCACAAGACATTAATAAAAACAAACAGTACGAACAACATGGTTCATCAAATTAGAGCTTTTAATATATTTTCCTTTTTTTTCTATGTCTGTATTCTCTTACCCTTAACTGCTCTGTTAACTGGTTTCCATCTTCTTTCCACTCCCTTATATGGAGTGACTGAAGTCTTAGTTTGCTTTTCTCATCCATGTTTTGCCTTCTTTTCTCAAAAAAAGTATTTTTAGTATAGCTTGATAGTATCTTGTATTTATCTGTTGCTAAGAGTATGTGTATAAAAAGGTACACAAGAAAAATAAGTTAGTTGTCAGTGTGCCCACGTACATATCTACATCTCAATGATTTTTTTCTTTCATTTCTTTCTTTGAGTATTTTTCCATGAAAGACAAAATATAGTACAAATAGCTGAGGCTATCCAACACTTTCTGGTATGGGGTCTATTTTCAGTTTGTTATAACTCTGTTAAACAAAAGCCATTTAAGATGAAAGCTTTGCTGCCTCACATCCTACCCAGCATAATTCTTTAAAAAATTATTTATTCTTGTTTATTTTTTTTGTTTTATTTGATTGTGGAGGTGTAACTATAGAGGAGAGAGAGAAGTCAATTTATTGTGAATGCCAGATAGTCAAAGTGTTTCCTAGAAGATGAACTATGGAGAATATTTTGCCTTCTTTTGTCAGAGTAAAACTTCTTGTGCTTGTTTCACTGAAAAGTTTACTGACAGCTAGAGACTTGTTTTGGAATCATTTTGACTAGAAGTTAATGGCTACATCCGGCAAACAAGATAAGTGGATGTACTCATCTCCTCCGGGATAGGTTTGTGGTTAGGGCCTTCATCTGTAGAGGCGTGGGAGATCCCTGTCTAATACTTTGCTTTTTATACTGAATCTCCCACACAAATCCTGTAACCTATAAGGTAACCTCTGTCTCACCAAGTATGTACTTAAAATGTATTGTACTGAACAGAACAGCTTTGACAGGGAAAGTTCTTTTTCTGATACACGAGATCTGACACAAAAAGCCCTGAGACTACCCTGTAGCTTCGGAACCAAGATTGGGAGGGGAGAGGCAACAAGGTGGTCATGGAACACATTCTAACCTTTCACAGCAAGACAAGGCTCAACTTGATTGCCTCACTCAGTATGAGTGGATGTGTGCTCATATATAAATGTTTTCTTACCTTCAGCTGGAAAATATTGGTGTGCAATATTGAACAGTGAGTTAACAATGCTTTGTTTGTGAAGTAGTTTTTAGCTAATAACAACATAATCATGCTTGAGCACACACCCTGTTCACCAGACCTGCCTCCTTGTCATTTCCAGCTCTTCCCAAAGTCCACGTGCAGTGTTCAAAGGAACCCATTTTTTGTTGGTAGATATGAAAGCAAAACCAACTGAGATCCTCTACAGCCTTTCAGAAAATAACCTGTGGACTTGGTTTGAACGCTGGTAGTGTCATATGCAGCTGTGTGTCAACTCAGAAGGGAACTATTTTGAAGGTGATTGTAATTGATTTTCTTATAATAATAGTAAAAAAGAGTTATAGACAGTCTCTTTTTTCCTTTTTTTTGTGCAAAATCCCTGCTGTGAAGGAGCAACTCCTACTTCTGGATAATTACCCATTCCATTTAATATGGGATAGTTGTGACTGTAGTCACACTTACAATACATAAACAAGGCAATTTATATAATCACTGACAACTTTATTAAGTGTTGGAAGATAAGGTTTAGGTAGAAATACACCTTTCTTTCCTTGGTTTGTAAAAGTCCCCTGTAAATCTCTACAGCCCCCCCTTCTTTTTTTAATAAAATCTCTTTGTGAAGTTTAGCCAAGCTTCACAAATACCATAAGATGAAGTAAAACTGTTTTTCTTTAAGTAATTTATTCCATCCAAAAGGGTATCTGACCGTAAGTCTAATGTTGCTGATCTGTGCAATGAGTACTTGCATTTTTGCAGAAGGTAAGTCTAGGTTTTTTTCTTTTCGCGAACAGGTGAATTTGATTCTAACTTTGCCATATTATAAACTTATGAATTTTTTTTCACAAATCTTGTCACGATTTGGTAGCTGAATTTGGAACATGTCAATAACATGTGTCTTAGCTTAGGCTTAGTAAACTGAAATGACAAGACTCCAGATGATACATTTGAGATATAAATTTCAGAAAAATCTCAGCTAACTTTCTTTAAATCTTGATGATTCTTTAAAAAAAAATCTGGTATCTATGCATCTCAGTATTCAGGTATAAAATATGAATAATGACTTCCTTAAACCTGATTAAATCAGGTAATTCCTTTAAAATTTTGTTCCGCTCAGATTATTAAAAGATGTTTTTCTATCATCAGTGTGCTTTGCATCAGATGGCCAACCACATCAAATAACAACAAATTATAGACTTGTTTTATCAAATGCTGCTGTGATTTCTAAGGTCCGCTCAGCACTGCAAATAAAGATTCTACTCTTTCTAGCAGAAGAATGTGGCATGTTCCTTTGAATTCAATTTGCAATTCAAATCATGTCTTCAAAATAGGATTATCAAACATCAGGTCTATGCAGGATTCCTAAAACATTTTAATGCATGTTGGCAGTCACTTATCACGCACTATTAAACAGTTTAAAAAAAATCATAATGTTGTCACTGCAATTAGAAGCCTCTTTATATTGTACTACATAAGTGGCTTGTTAATCTGAGAAGAAACTTATTAATAGAGGGTCTTAATTGCTATAATTACATTAAAAGCAGTCTTGTTGTGAAGTCTGAGAATGCTGTAGTTGCTTTACAGACTGTCACATCCTTGGATGATCATTATGAAACGCCAGGGATTTTGAATTCGCTTTCAGAGGTAATTACAATTTAAATTGTAAAACCAATTTTAATATAATATAGCACAAGTATACCTTCTAATTTGAAATTCTAATATAACTAAAGATGAAATTGTACCATGGCAGCCATCACAATTTTGGAATGATTTTTTTAATGGAAAAAATAATTCATGATTTTCTTTTCTTCTTTTGAAGGTGAATCTGGTGGCAAGCAGATTATTCAAACCACAGTAAAATCTTGGAATAACACAGATTGTAATCTTGGCATAATTCAGAGGTCAGTGGAGGGAAGATAATACTGCTCTCAAAACATTACTTTTTACAAGTATTTTTAAGGTTCCTACCTATAAAGGAAAATGAGAATTGAATTTGAAAAGGCAGATGGGATTACTAGAGTAGCTGCTGTGTGGGTGGGTACAGGAGCCTCACCATTCTCAGTTATGCCCACTCATTCAAAGTTACCCATGATTTGTCACTGCATACAAATGATAGAGGGGAAAAAGAAAATTTCACAGTCTTTCAGATGGGAAGGGTGCTCATCTACTCCAGCCTCTTGGTCAGACCAAGATCAACATTCAGACTGTATTGCTCAGAGCTTTGCCCTCTTGTGTCTTGAAAACCTCCAAGGACAGTCTATGTAACCTCTCTGGGCAACCTGCTCCAGTCCTTAATAATACTCACAGTGAAAAATATTTTCCTTGTATGAAATCAGGTCAGTCTATGGGCACTGTCTCTCATTTTCCCACTGCACCTTAGTAAAGAGCCTGACTGTTTTCTTTGCAGTCTGTAGGGTCCCCTAAAGCTTCCTTTTCTGAACAAACTGAACAAACTCAGCTCCCTCAGCCTCTCCTCACAAGGCCACAGTCAAAGTAGATGACAGACACTGTCCTCACCACATCTGCAGATATAGTCATTTAATCACAGAAGGTATTTGGCACTGAATTGGTTAATGATGGCATATTCATGGATGTCTTGGAGATGCTTAAAAAAAGGTCCATCTGCTTCCTGACCATGATCTAGTAGTCTGAACAAATTCTGACTACATTTCCATCCTCAAGTCCTCACCTAGTCTGTTGCCTATTCCAGAGAAAATCTCCACACAATCAAACTGCTCCTGCACATAAAAGGAACAGTTTCTCTTCCTCTCCCTTCCTCTTCTCCTCTCCCTGTCTTTTCTGCAGAGCTTGTGTCAAACCATTAGTGAGAGGCTGTCATTCAAGTTGTCCCACCACTTAGCAACTTATTCAGTGATATTGTCATTCTGTGTTAGCATGCGCAGCTGTTATTCCATCCACGCTGTGTGCAGCTGCATAGGGGTAGGAACTCTTGACCTCTTTAATCCTTCCTGAGGGTTCTGTTATCCCCTGACCTTGCCTCTTGTGCTAACAATTACTAACCTCTGTTCATTCACTGAACTTCCAGCTCTTACACTGCTTTACTGAAATGCATTGCCAAGTTGTCTACCTTTTCTAAATGGATCCCATCTTTTACCAGTGGTCCTTGTTCCTGAAACAGAGACCTGTGGTTGTGATAAGAGCCTGTACTGTGTGAATTTGCGTGCATGGGCTTTGTAGGTATCTAGGGTGTGGATGGAGAGATAATATCCAGAAAACAGCGGTCTGAAGAGAGGAAGATTGCATGCTGAGAAATAACACGTGAAGAAGATCATCCAGGATCTCCACAGACTAAGTGGTCCTTTTGAATCCACCAAAAACTGATAAACTTAGGACACAAAGAGTTTTCTGAATCTGTACTTGGCCAGTAGCTTACACTATCATCAACAACGTGTTGTGTAGCTCAGACTACACCAAGAAGCAGTGATGGCTGTTGTATGCAGAGGACTACTATAGGATTACATATAGAGCTGAAGAAACAAAGGACTGTTGGAGAGTCTATACTCAAGATCTGCATATAAGCCACTGATGCATTAATATGACCCTCTGACTCTGAGTAAACAGTTGGGGGGGAGCTTTTAACTGATGCTCCAACTGGTAACTACATATGTGTTTAAATGAACTGTTTAGGGAAACACACTGAGTGAAAAGTTATCTGCTACTATTAGCAGCAGCTTAATTAATAAAAGGTGCTCTAATAAATATTGGCTGTGACCTGCATCTCCCTCTAACTTGATCCTCTATCAGGTAAAAAGGAATTTACGGCATGATCATACAAGCCAAACTGCTGCTTGTCACATCAGTCACACAGCCAGCTGGTAAGTCAGAGGATGTTAAATCCTACTAGACCTTTCCCATTCCTCTGTAGAATAGTGGAAAATTTCCCTCGTTTCCCATGTCCTTTGCCTCTTGAACTCTGTAGACCCCCTAGATTTGCTGCAGGTCTGCCTTGGTGCCTGTGTGGATGAACAATAAGAAATAATAAACTGAGGGCATCATGATCTTCAGCAGTTTCTTCGCAGTGTCATGGATCAGGTCTACAGCAAATGGCAGACCTTCCACAACAGCAGCACTATCCCCTACATAAGTGATTCTCCAACCGTTACCAGCCACCCTGTTGTCCTAGTAAGGCATGGGTGGACGAGGTGCTAAGGGGCATAGTTTAGTGTTTGATAGGAATGGTTGGACTTAATGATGATCTGGTGGGTCTCTTCCAACCTGGTTATTCTATGATTCTATGATTCTAATGCACATTTTGGGCTCCAGAGTCTCCTCAGTAGAGTTTGTGCTCCTTCATAGGCTTTTAGTGCACTGTAAGCTCAGATCTGAAGGAGGAGGAGGACCAGAAATCATAAGCTTCCAGTCTTCCCACTGTGGGAGTCTCATCCACCATGGGTTCAGCCATAGCCTCATGCCCTGCTTACTCTCTTCATTGTGTAGCTCAGGCTTTTGTCTCTGTAAGGTGTCCCTGTGGTCTCCTCTTTCTCCTCCACGATGGTTTGCAGTTGGTCACCTCACTCCGTAACCCTTTTAGTTGGTGGTCTCAAAAGAGAACACCTCCCACAGACAAGGCCACCATTAACTCCAGCACAGACACTCTCTGCAGCCTGCAACCTGGCTGCAAGATATCCACTCCAGGCTCCCATCTGGGTTTGAGATCTTTTATATGCTAAAGTGCCTTCTCCAACTAGTGACAGAGCGTGCACCACTTGGCACATCACCATCATTGCTGCATGGTCCCACAACTGAAGCAGGTATTTTTAAGCCTTCTCTAAACAAGCTGCCCTTTTAACTACCAAACTCTGTTTTCTGCATTCCTATTTAGCAGCTGAATAGGTGTTTCCACTGTGTATGAACAGCAGACTGCTCCCTAATCAGTAGGAAGCTAATGACTAAGGAGGCAGAAAATTTTTAATCATGACCAGCCGAAAAAAATGCATCAGTCAGCCAGTTGGTGTTAGCTGTGGATGTTCCTAGGAGCTACAAGAAACAGCAATCTGAAGGCAAATAGTAAACAGAACAAACCCTAAACAAGATTAAGTAAATGGAAGAACAAACCTCAGCTACAGGGGAGAAAAGAGCTACCAGCAGGAAGTGTAGATGGCATAACAGCAGCGCTGCTGATAACAGCAGATCATTGTTCAGTAGAAATCTGTCCAGTCATCATTATCGCTCACATATAACCACAGATCACAGGGCAGATTTGTGAGTCGCAGTGACTCACTCTGAGCTCCATTTATAGTCTATAGAAGGAAACAAGTACTACTAGTGGGTGATGCATCTGGCTTACTTAGGCACCAGTCTTAGGGTGATACAATGAATCCTTTAGAGACAGTAATTTCTTTTTAACTTTGATGTTTAATTAATCACACTCTTTCCCGTCAGATCACCCCTAGCTGTGATTATTATTTGCAGCCTTGGGGCCTGAGTAGTTTAACTCAGTTTTACAGAATCAGAGAATCTCAGAATCTCAGAACCATAGAATCACAGAACAGATGAGCCTGGAATGTCCTCAGGACAGCCATTAGAGCCAAGCAAGGGTGGCAGGAAGCCTATATGAATCAAGGTTCCAAGAAATGTTGTTTATTTTGGCTGTCTTTGATCTTATTAGGCATACAACTTTCTCTTAGAGTTTTTCTTTCTGAAGAAAGTTACCTCGAAAGTTCCTTTGGGTTGTAGAAACTCAACCAAATAGTTCAACTAAATTACTCATAGGATGTAAAAATAATCTGGATACTATGTCTGTAGTATTTTGATTTATCTAACTATGGACATAATTCAAAGGAGATTAGCCAGAAGGTTTCATCTTATACAGATGACTTTGGTTTCTCTGTCTCTTATTTCTCCACTTCTTAACCCCTTCCTTCCAGCAAATGTTAATCAATGCTTGAATCAGGTAGTGATGACAATACTACTGTGTTTTGCCCTTTTATAAGACTAAGGGAACTGAAGTTGCACTTGACTTTGACAAGTCATGTGAAGCAGCAAACCAAAGAAATAGCATCATAGGCATCAGATGGTCATTTACAATGGATCTTTGGTCTCCAAAGCTTCCCAGCTCATCAGTCTGAAGTATTATAAAGAAAAAATGTATGGTTCCACTCACCCTCAAGCTGCCTTGTTCTTTTTGAAAGCCACAGAGTCATTTCTGGTGAAATGCTGCCCCTATACACTTCCCTTTCCACATTAGTTTGAGCAAGTCTAACTTGATGTTAGCAGGAGGCTGTCCTGCACCTTCTGGCTTCTATTTTCAGGGTCTTATCACATATCTTCTTATGATCTGATCCTGCAGTGAATTTTCTTGCCTTCCTAAGCCTGCGGAAAACCTAAATAAGGTTAGTATTCTACCAGTTTATATGTTTGAATTGGTTCACTTTGCCAGTGTAGGCATCGAGGTATGGGAGGAAACAAGTGACCACATGGAACTGTGGCATCTTTGACTTAGATAGGCTGAAGCTATCAAAACAGCATCCTCAGGCTGTAGTTTAAGATACTTCTAAATCACCACTGACTCCCCTGAAATAGCCCCTTTCCTTCTTAACTGTGCCTGTGTACACATTTCTGTGCCCACATAGCGTGGGTGGATCACAGCAGCCTCATTTATTATATGGCTCTGAAAACAATTTAATTGTCATGACTCAGCAGACACCTCCAAAAGCAAAACAGAATGAAAAGGTGAGGCTGATAGCTTCTTACAATGGTAAGAAATCCAGCTCTGGCAATGCTGTTCTCTGTTCTAAAAGCGTAACAACCATTTCTGTTGAAATTATGTACAAGTAAAAACTCTAAGATGTGTCTTGCTTAAAAAGCTATATTTTCTGAAAGGTTCAACTTATGCAGATAAACTTTAGATTGTTACAGCTCACATGGAGAAAAGGGAATCAGTGATATAAGGAGCAGCAGTATGAATGTCCCATGTTTTCCATTGCCCATTGCCCAATCCTGAGAGTGGCGTCTACCTCTGAAAACAACTGAATAACCATATGACGTCAGAAAATTTACTCCTGTCATTGATTCAACTATCTTTAAGTAAGTGCTGAATAAAGTTGTCTTTCCTATGCCATGACTTTATTTCATGTATAAATATTTGTGTATTCAATACATAAAACATTTCAGAATTAAACTACTGTGGTTTTTTTATGGTTTCATTAAATCATTCCCAAGATATTCAAGTTAGAGCAAGAGTGTCTTCAAGTGGAAGAATTATTCTTTGTTACACAGAGAAGACATTTTGTTACTTATTTTGATTTATCCCAAGAGCTGAAGTTAATTTAACTTTTGAATAAAGTCCAAAGAGTAAAGTATACTGCTAACTAAAGGTCACAATTCTTCCACCTAAAAGCTCCATCGGTAAATCTTAACTAAACCATCTCAATTTTCTGTCAAGTGCAGATCACAGCTGGTATCATATAATTTAATGTGCAGATGTGGGACTTGATTTTTTTTTTATTTTTCCTTTTTAAAAAAAATTTAATGTATAGGCATTAAAATTGGTGCATTAATTATGACAAAGTAATATATGATCTTAATGAATCAGGAAAGCATAAAATCTCATAGTAATGCATGGAACACATACAAAAAAGGATATCAATTTTGAAGGTCAAGGAATATCCTGACAGTGTATATTTCTATATCGGCAGTGCACACTGACCTCTTTTTTCTCAGCTGACAAAATGCTGTGTTTGGTGATTGTTTGTGGAAACAGAAACAGGAAAAACAGTGTCTACTGAACTGTACAAGAAGTAAATTAGGAGAAGACTAGAAATAGGAAACACCTATGAGAAAGTCAGGAAACAGCAAATGCAACCCTCCTTGCTCCTTCTCAGGCAAGGAAGAGGTGACATTTGTTAAAGCTGTAGCTCTGAATCCTGCAGACTACAAGGCAGAGAGATTTAGTTCAGGTCTACCTCCACAGGCGGCTGTGTCTTACTACTATGAATCTCCACAAATTATTCATTCATAGTGTGCTGATAAAGCCAAAGAAGGCTCTGACAACTCAGAAATGCAAGTCTTCATTCCTGCTATGTTTTACAAGCTGAAAATTTTTAACATGGCTTTATTTGCAAGACTCCATGCTGAGATTGCCAGAGAGATAGGCATAAAAATCATCTTTATTTGAAAACTGAAGAAAGCTTTTGCTGTTATAGGCTCCAAAAAAGTGGTTAGGCTTGTGTTAGTGTGGCCTATATACAGTGAGTACACTGGCAGTCAATAATCAATAATAGGGCTAGCATTTCTACAAAATCAGAAGTTCTGATGAAATTATGGTACTATTTGTGCAATATAGATTCAGTGAATCAAACGCTTTGCAGAAGTACCAGGCTGACTATATGTGTACTAAGATCAGAAATGCAGATGCTAAGTGTCTGTGCCAGGGATTTCTGCAAGATCAGGAGCCTAACTGTCACTCTGTTCCTTGCAGTCCTTGCTAAATGTATGGTACCACTCACTCTGTCTGGACACAATTTCAGTGCAAAAATGTTAAATATAACTGAGGAAATCCAAACATAAGGTCACTCTAACCATAATGCCATTTGTTTCCTGCATCAAGCAGATTTGAAAAACAGGACAGAGCTTGCAGATAAGTCTCTTACAGACTTGTAAGCAACACGAGTACTATGTTGCAGCTGTAGGGTTGTAGAAGAAACAAAAATATTTCATATACAATACAGATTGTTCATTTCTGACAGTGAACGTCTCTAGTGCACAGATGGAGAGGGTTTTTTTAGCTGTCCAGAGATACTGAGTATTAAAATGGTGTGAGGCTCCATAATATGAAAACTTAGAGAAGGGGGTGTTAATCATAGTGGACTGTTGCATAAGCCATGTTGTTAGTTATGCTCGTTCAATAGGCAGAACACTCAGATCAGCTGATTTGTCATGAAAAGAAGCTACTAGTCAGTTCACAGTAGGGCACATTCTGTCCTTTCATTGTGGGAGGTTTATTTTTTTTCCTGAGGATTTAAATGGCTTTTGGTTTTATTTTATGAAGGCATCTGATGTTTCTGGTGAGAAATATTACTTTTTAAATTAGAGGAATACATATACTACTAGTGTACAATTTTTTTTTTTTGTGTGTGTGTTTGTTATTTGAGTAATGGGAGGTGTTGGTGTTGAAGTACATCAAAAACCTCAACTTTGTGCAAAACAGAAAGTTATGGCTCTTGGCAATAAAGGAGTTTGCTGCCACCTTATGGGGCTGTGAAGTATTTATCTCCTAAAAGTAGTGCTACACTATTACGAAAAATCCTTAAAATTATCTTCCTTTATGTATAGATAATCTTGTGAGAGCCTAGCCAGTCCCTAGTCTAAATCTGTTATTTCAATTAATAATTCCATTTTAATTTTAAAAAAATTGCCATTTTTTTTCCTTATTTAATCTCATTGTTTGGTGCTGTAAAGGTCAATTTTCTCAGTAGACATCAACACCCTCTTCAAATACACATTTTTATATTTTATTAATCGCTGATTTGGTGTATTTTTTCATCCACTATGTTTTCTATTAATTATTATGTGGAAATTCTTTTATGATCTTAAATTACTACTTTTAAAACCCTGTGAACAGATGAAATGACAAACATTTAACTCTGTACATGCTCTACTGCTTTACATTGATAGGCTTTCCTGTTGATGACTGAAGGAGTTTCCTTCTACATCTACTGAAGATATACTGGCCTTGCTATTTAGTCTGGAGAGACGTACATAGGGAAAGTCCTTCTTCCTGTCCAGGGGTGAAAAGACTGGGTAAAATTTATTTCAACTTAAAAGCATATATCCATTAAAAAAATAATGATTTCCCATACCTGTTAATATACAAGTAACTGCTCCAAATGAAACTGGTAGTCAGGAAAACTCGACCTGAAACTGCAGACTTTTTAAGTACAAGGGAAAAAAGATCTACTACAAGCAGATTCTGAATTCTTTAATGTCTGTAAGCATGATTCCCACCACAGAAAAAAAAACCAAAACAAAGCATGGTATTGTCTGGGATAGCTATGAGGAAATACAGATCTGAATGGGGCAAAGATTTGCTGTTTTGCAGAAGATTCTGACATTAAATAGTCCTAGGTTGTTTTAGAATAAACCAGAAAATTTACAATTTTCTTAGGGAGAGAGGCTACAGTATAGTAAATATGCCTCTAGTTAGTGTATTCACCTCAAGGTATTGCAATTCACAGTTTTGCTCTGCCCAGGAATTCTGTGGAATTTGAAACTGAGAACTTACTGAATTTAAACATTGTTTTCATTTCTGCAAAGAAGGATTCTTTAGTCAGTCAGCATCTTCTGTTAGGCTTTCTTCCCTGAAAAGTCCTCACTCAGATTTACTGACAAACAACTCAATGATATTGTTGGGCTTTTCCACAAATCTGAAAGGAAATGGGGCAGATTGAATTGAAAAAAGTTGAATTGCAGCTGGCGAATTTTCACTTGAAAAAATCTCACTTTCACTTAAACCTTCATGCTATACTTTCTCTCACTTGCAACAGCTCAGAAGAGCATATTTTAGAAACGTTATGTGGGTGATTATTTTGATAAAATAAATAAAAATAAACCAAATACAAACAATTAAGATGATGCAAACAACTTTTTCTGATGTGAATAATTCTAGTGTGTACAAGTTCCCTCTAGTGGCTGTCCATGAGTTAGAGGTGGCTACGGATGGTTCTTGGACAAATGCAACCTGCAGCAGTGATTTCTTCTGAAATATCTTTCTGTACTTAACACTTTACTCCTTCTGTGGGCTCCCAGCTAAAGTCAGACCCCAAGCCTGACTGATCCCTCTGTCTACAGTGAAGACAGATGTCAGCATTTTTACCATTTTCACTGCAGCAAGTTGTGCCAGCTGAGGACAGTGGAGTTGGGCAGCAGTGGTGGCTGCTGTCTCTGGGGCAAAGGTGCCAAACATTCATTGAGTAAGACCCACGTTAAGTACAACCAGAGAGGTGAAAGGATCATGAACCTCACAGTAGTTGAAGAAATATATTTTTCTATCTAATGCTCTTCCATTCCTTGGCCTGGTTACTCATTAAAGGAAGGTGCAGTGGTGTGGGTGGTTTGTATGCAGGTGACTTTAGCTGTATGAATAGCAGGAATTGTTGGTTTTGTTTTTTCAGGGAATTTGAAAGTATGTATAATCATGTGATAAGCCTCATGAATGAATTTGCAAGTCAGAGTAGAACAACTTGTATGTCACTGTAAAGTGTTCACTCCATCTCTCCTTTTGACTTTAAAGAAATAATCGTTGCTCTTGTTCTAGCATGACATGCAGTTATTTACCACAAAGGAAAAACATTTTGTTTGTGACATAGTTTATAATCTGTAATTAAATATTTTCTTGTTAAAACATGACCAAAGATAGAATTACCTAGACTACAAAATTACTAATTCTTCTCTCATGGCTTGGTTCCTTCTGCTCCTAGACTTGGAAAATTTGTTTATTCAAATAGCAGGCAATTAATGAAGAGTACATAGCCATCTTTTTTAAGAAGAGGTACATATGGGGCATACGTTTGTCAACGAAACCTATATGAGGCAAAAAATGTAAAATTTCATTAGGTTTTCATCTTTGAGAGAAAAAGTGGAGCAACTAGTTTGCCTAAAGCAAGCACATATCAGTGTGGACTGGTATGTGCTAGTGACAATGCCCAGTTGCCACAGGTTATATTCCTGCCTTGCTTTATTCCCTATCTAGAGAATTGGTAGGAAGTGCTGGGAGAATGTCCTCTCCTGGATTCCCCTTTCCCTATCTCACTCCTGAAGGCAACAGTCTATGGTGGTATGCAGCCTTCAATATCTGTATTGAGTTTCTGTGTTCTTACGGGTATTTTGAGAAGGACAGAGGCCATCAAGTCCTTGGTAATCATCTTGGTAATGATTTCCTTATACTTTTCTTTATTTCCATCTTCCTATTTGCTGTCATTATCATGCGTTTGATTTAACATTTTAAAATAAATTAATCTCTCTCTATATAGATCGCTAATGAAATCAGTGTCAAAACATGTTATATCACCTATGTTAGTTCTCTACATTGAGGACTGCACATCGAGGCTGGGTTTCCTTTGGTTTTAAGTTTAGGAAACACTAGCATAAGGACTCTTCCAGGGCAATGAGGACATTCAGTCCCAGAGTGGTGGCTACGAAGCTCAGAAACTGTCCTGCTGAACGTGCTGCTCCACTGTAAAGATCTGCAGTAACTTTTCCTAATCCTGCGTACTTTGCAGTAGCTATCTATAAATATAGATCTAAGGCTAAGAATTTTGCTACCATCTACTGATTTTTATTTAATTTTGATATAAGCCTGAAAATTTAGAAGGTGTTTTTGGTATGATCAGATGACACCATGACTCAGCAGTTAAACTCCAGCATCTGTTGCAACAGCGCCTCCTGGGAGTTTCTAACAAGAACTAGGTTGTTACTAGTTTACAAATTAATCATATTGAATAAAGAGGAAGTAACCAGTAAGTAGAGTAGGGAAGCAGATAAACCCTTCCTATAAAGGAATAGTTAATAATTAAAATGCCAGTAATATTTCGTTGTTGAGACAATCTTAAATTCTGGAGAAAGAGGCAAAATGGTAAGAAGGTTTGGCTCTTAGAGGATGCTCTGGAATGGCCTCTGACAGCAGACTATCTAATATGACAGGCTAGAAGGTCTGGTTCTTCTCTCAGTGATTAGGAGCTTTTGATACTGATGCTGAATGAAGGGTTGGACACAACAGGTATTTTTTTTGCAAAACAGAAATTTATTAAGCCCTACTTACAGTGACATGTCAGTTTCTGTGATTTGCTGTTACTGCTCTTCAGCTTCCCATGGGAGCTGTTACAATATGAGGATTTACTTTACAGTGAGGTTAAACTATGGAAAAGGGAGAGTTGGGGGCAAGGGATACTTTCCCTTAAAGTTCCTTCACATGAATGTGCAGATCAAATGAGTGAGACACAGAATTTGTATGCGTGGGTGGGGAGCAGGGCATCTAGTCAGGGAATTTCAGGCAAAGCAATATAATGAAACTGTGGGAGTATAGAGAAGGGTAGCGTGGGTGGAAGTAAACTAAAAGAACATCCTGAGGGTCTATAACTCACATTTGATCAGATTTTGTTGTGCCTAATGTTAAGATGGGAGTGTGGCCTTCAATGTGCTCTCAGCATGGGTGGGAGGAACCCAGGTGGTTCACGTATGCTTGCAGGGTACCAGCCTGGCTCCTCGGTGGCCTGTGGCAGGTCTGTGGTTTTGGCCTGACTGACAGTAGTGAGAAAACTTTGTAAACTGTCAGTGAGTACACTAGTCACTTGCGTTTTAATGGGAAAACTCAGAAACAGCAAGTAACCTTGTTATAACGAAGAATTCAGAAACCAAATTTGAGAAGAGAGTTGCTAATCTTTGTGGTTAGGTACTCCAGGCCTTTAGACTTGGAAGATGCTGGTAGGTGTTGGGAATGTCAAAACCTAAAGGTTTATCCTTATTTGGGGAAAAAGTAGGAGCACTTAAGCAGCAGCTTTCCCAGAGAGATATGTTACTTATTATGAGCATGCTAAGAAGCTCTGAAATTGTAAAACCAGAGGACAGAATAAGCTGCAGATGGTAGGATCCTACATATACATATCCAGAAATTTTCTAATGTGGTAACATATCTCACAGGTACCAATTAACTCTGATCACACTACATTGGATATTTCTAAGAAGCCACTTCAGAAATATCCAGAGCTGACTGCGTCTTGAATATGTTGAAGTGCATCTTAAAATTTTAAACAAAGGCAAAAATAAATCCTGAAATATTTGCCTGGAAAAAAATTTTTTACGAAAACAAAGAACATGCCCAAGGCAAAACCACATGCATCACAACTTTAGAGAAGACTGCCTCAAAGTCAGAAAAATGGTTTGTAAACCCCAATGAAGTGAACAGTACTTTTTTTCCATTCAGAGATGCCATTTTTGTGTACAGTAAATGAACATCAATGTAGAAATAAAATTTGATGTAAAGAGTTTATTTCCTGAAAGCTCTTGAATTGGTCAGAAAAAAACCATCTAAAACTCATATAGACAAAAAATACATTACAACACCAAATGCAATATAAGAAAAATTAGATTCAGAACCATTTTCCGAGCAGGGAATATGTTTTGTATCCTGAGTGTTAAGAATCAAATGCCACATGATATTTTCTGAATCCAACCATCCCAATGCTTGTTAAGTATACTCAAAATTTTACTGAAAGGATTATAAAATTCTATAGTTTTCAAAATGTAACACAGTTTGTGTTTCAATTTGCTGGAACATTTGAAGTGAATAAGGAAAGGAGTCATACCCATTGTTTAAGGCAATGTTAAAATATTTACATAAATTATTTTATTCTAAATGCAGTTGACTTTATAAGGAAATAGTCATCGATTGTATTCTTCTTTGTTTAGCTTTTGGTATTGAATAGTATTGCTATTCATCAGACTAACCATGTGTATTTGACATTTTTTCATATGCAGCATGGGACACTTGCTAAAAGATACCCAGCTATTTTTCATGGCCTCTTTATTAGACTCGGGTAAGAGGAGCAGTATTGCAGAAATATCTATTGTTTCTAATTTTAAAGTAATATCCTGAAATTTCTCTGAGAGTCTGACAGTATTCAAAATAGTTATGCTTTTACGCTAGTCACAGCTTAATGTTTCTGTTTAATAAATGGGAAATGAGTTTTCTGTGAAAAAGAGGAAGCGACTTCAGTTTATATAGCATGACCTTGTCTAAGGGGAGACACAGTCGCTCATTTAGAACTGAAGGAGAACATGCTCTGTGTCTGAAAAGCCAATACAGAAAACACATACTGCAAATCATGTGCCAGCAGCATTACTGAAGGTAACATTTTTTCAGACTATTTCTTCAGGAAATATAAACAAGAAAACAGATACTGCTGATTAAATATACTATTTGGTTTAAAAAATTCAAAAGATACAACTTCAATACAGCGATCTGTGAGAATTTAAATATTTTTTAATTATGTATTTGTATTGATGTAGTGATATATTGAGGTAGTGATGCCCAGAGATGTCCTGAACAGGTTGAGGAGGTCATTTTATTGGGCGAACTGAAAAAGACATTTCATTGCCATAAAATGCTTTGTATCATATTTTAAAGGGCTAATGATATGAGAAAGCTAATGCTTTAAGGGAAAGGGTAACACTAATACTTGTGTGTTTATCTGTTTTATGACAATGCTGTGAGGTCATTATTATGTGTAAAATTTTGCGTGTGATACATTGGGTATTTGTTGTTATCACACAGCTTTTGAGATGTTTCACAAGGTTGATGCTAAGATGTTTAGACACAGGTATGGTATTCTTTGCTGAATCATATTCTTCCATGTATGCAGCTGAAAATCACTATTATAGCAGTGTGTGTGACCACAGTGCTCCTTAGTTGTTGCTGCTGGCTGATGCCCCGGCCCGAGTCAATTTCTTGTTGGTACTCCAGATGTGCATCCCCATCTGTGCTGCAGGAGGGCAAAGGGAAGCATGACAGTGGAGGGAGCTGTGACGGTCCCTGTCCTGCCATCCAGTGCATCCTGCAGCTGAGTCAAAGCTGATGGCTTGATCCTGTTCAAGCACTGGTGCCCTCCTTGGGGCCGTGCTTCTGCAGTTGAACTTTTCCGGAAGACTTCCAGCCTTGTAAAATCAATGTTTGGGGGTGAAAGAATAGTTTTCCAGCCTTGATCCTGCTTCTATTGGCTTTTTGTTGTGCTTTTAATGACAGATAGAAGAGCAAATATGGTGTGGGATTTTGAAAGGTGTAGAATCCAGTGTAATTTAGTGATTTCAAGCTTAATTAGATGCCTGCACACTGACTTCCTCTTGCCTCTTGATTCCAAGAATTAGGTATAAATGGCATTGGGCACAACGTTGCATCATCATTGCAGATGTTGGTCAGAAGTTTTAGAATGGCACAGTGACAGATCCTGAACTTTATTTTGTAATTGTAATAGCTGGCCTGGGTGAAAGGTAATAGGAGAGTAATCTCTCTGACGGTCAGTCAAGTGTTTCTCAAGCCAAGGAAAAGGAAGCTAGATGAGAGACAGAGAAAGAAGTAAAATGACAGTGTGTTCTTTAAAGTCTATGAAACTGAGAAGGTAACCAGGTCCTGATTTTTCTGTCCCTTCTTTGGTCAATCTATATATAAAGTCCATTACAAAAAAAAAAAAAAAGAGAGAGAGAGAGAAAAAACCCTACACATTTTACTGGCATCCAGATTCTGCCAATTCAATGGAGGGAAGAAACCTATTCATGTGCCCCTAAAGTTTCTGTTGCACTGGATGTCATATAAAAATGCGTGTTCAGCAATTTATCACAAAATGCTAGATTCGATCTCATAAATTCAAGATGTTTTTTCTTTCCTAAGAATGATCACTTCCCTCATATTTTCCAAAGTACTTAACACAACTTTGCAATTAATAATAATGAATAGAAAAATCTTGTCTTCTCAATACAGCTGCAGACCATTATATTTTCATAACATATCTAAGATTTAGAGGAATTATTTTATAATTTTACTCTGCTAAAAATGTATCAGTGTTTGTTTTGTTCCACTTATCCTTGAAAGAAAACTTCAAAAAAAGCCCATAAAAATAGAAGGATGCATTTATGGAATCATAGAATCATTGAGATTGGAGAAGACCTCTAAGATCATTGAGTCCATCTATCAACCCAACACTACCTTTCCTACCTAACCATGTGTACATGCTTTTTGAACACTTCCAAGGATGATGACTCCACCACTTCCCTGGGCAGTCTGTTCCAATGCTTCACCACTCTTTTAGTAAAGAAATGTTTTCTAATATCCAATCTAAACTTCCCCTGGCACAAACTGAGGCCATTTCCTCTCTTCCAATCACTTATTACTTGGGAGAAGAGACCAGCACCCACCTTGCTGCAACCTTCTTCCAGGCAGTTGTAAAGACTCCCCTCAGCCTCCTCTGCCCCAGGCTAAGCAACCCCAGTTCCTTCATCCGCTCCTCACAAGACTCATTCTATAGACCATTCACCAACTTTGTTGTCTTTCTCTGGACAAGCTTCAGCAGCTAATGTTCTTCTTGTTCTGACAAGCCCCAAACTGAACATAGTATTTGAGGTGCAGCCTTACCAGTGCCAAATAGAGGGGCACAATCACTTCCATAGTCCTGTTGGCCTCACCATTCATGATATGAGCCAGGATGCTTATTGATCTTCTTAGCCACATGAGCACACTGCTGGTTCATGTTCATCTGGCTGTCAACCAGCACCCCCAGGTCCTTTTCCTTGGGGCAGCTTTTCAGCCACACTTCCCCAACTCTGTAATATTGCATGGTGTTGTTGGGATTGAAGTGTAGGATTTATGTTTACTTACATTTAAATTTATTTAAATGTATATTGACTTAGATTTTGAAAGAACAATAAAGGAATTAAAAATAATAGAATACATAGTATTAGACGACGAGTATTTGTATTGTATGAGTGCTACCACTGACAAACTGGAGCTACTCGAGAAGTAAGGAACTATTAAGCATGAGCAAAGACATCAAAATCTGAATATATGGAAAATATGCACAGTCCTGTAATTGCTCAGTTTCTGGTAATGGCTCTGTCTATGTGGAACAATGGGTGTTTAGTTATTTTTTTTGTAGTTTTTAGCAGTGTGGGATGACAATGCTGAAATCTCCCACATCTATATTTGGACCATACTTCCTTGTTTCAGATGTCACTACATATTTTTAGATATAAAGGGGGGATTTATATTCTTTCATCATATTACAAAGCATGTGATGTTTAAACAGAAGACCATGAATGCCCTTTTAAAATTGATTTAGATCTAGTTACGCTGTCCACCAGTTCCTTCTGTGGAAATAGGTCTTGGAATCTAAAGCAAGGACTTGGCCTGCATAAAGGAAATGTCTGTCTTGTATCCAAGGGCTTAGCCTTCCCACAAAAGAGAAGTCCCTAATGTGCATCCCATGGCTCCAGAGGTGCAGCCTGCACCACAGCTGTGCACTTGTTTTGCATGTGTGCACATTGTGTAAGCACTGAATCCAGCGTCACCCAGCTTGTGATGTAAATTGAGTACCTGTAACTGTGCAGGCACATATAGGCAATATATAGGTGTATGTGCACTGAATACAAGTGTATACAGTGCAGGATGCCTATCTACCTATGACTTTGAAAGTAGCTCTGGTTGAGAATTATCACAAATCCCCTTTTTCCCTTCTCTGCTTACACTCTATGATCAGAAGATTTCTCCTTATGGCCTTAGAAGGAAGGAGGGCTATATGTTTAACTGAAACAAACCTGTCCTCTGGTAGGAGAAAAGGTAATGGTAGGACTGCATGGTAAACAGCTAATTTAAAAATAACATTTACTGTAGCTTTAAGAAGCTCTTCAAATTTCATGTATATATTAATTCCAAAATGGTGATTTTTTTTTTCCTTGCTATTGTTGTTTGGACTAATTTCTGACACCTCAGCCAGACTTCTATCAGTAGCTTTTTCCGTAAGATTGTCTCTATATCATGCCTGAATGACTCACTATAGTTTCAGGATCTTTGCCACCCTTTTCCCTCTAACTTCTGCTGTCTAACACAGAGAGTTTCTCAGTTTGCCTTACTTATAAATAAGATGCTGCATTCCTAATAAAACTAAGATTGTTGAGTGATAAAGTGAAAAAAGAGCAAGGCAGAAAAGTGAAAGACATAAATAGAAAAAGCTAGAAGAAAAAAAGTGTTTATTGCAAAGCTACTGCCTGACTTACACAATAAAATAGTATTATGATAAACTATGAACATATACACAATGTGAGTTTATGTTATATACCGAAGACTTCAATATTATCATTTTGCTTCGGTTTCATTTTCCACTCAGTTGTCCAAAATATAGATATGAATAATTTCTTTATGTAAAGCATCTAGCCTAGCATTTGTATGTCCTTCTTTCTGATGGAATACAAGTTTTTCTTTATTCTTTATGGTTTTATGTATTTTGTTGAATCATTCTCAAAATTCTAAGAGACTGTTTGCCAGATCCTGATCATGTCGCATGTGCTTCCTGCTCAGAGTGGAAATCAAGGGTGATTATTCAATGCTGTGAATGCTCTAGCTTCACTAGAATAACTATTTACTGAGGAAATATCACTCTTTTGTTAGTAACTGAGAAAACATCCATGCCAGTTCTGTTTTATTTTTCCAGCTTAAGGGAAATGACCATGTTTGTGCTAACTTACAGATTTTTTTCAGTCTGCCACTTTCACATTACTCTGCCATTTTAGAAATCACTATCTTGTTCTTTTCTAAATAATCCCTTTGACTTTTTCAAAAGTAATATGCCCGTAGTTAAATTCCTAAGTTTTTAAATGCCCTGTTGTTTCTCTAGCTTAGCTCTCTGGACTTTTTTCCTTTTTACCACATTATTTCTTCTGCCACCCAATATGTTGATTTACTTTCCCCCCCCTTCTTAACAGTCTTACAGAAAATAAGAGAGAACTCAACTACTGACTTCGCATATGACTCAGTTTTCTCCCCTTCTAAATACATCTGATTTACTGCTATGACTTTTTCTGTCTTCTCAAAATTTTCACCTACTTATCACACAGGATCAGAGAGAGGTGATAAAGGTGTCTTTTTGTCACTTTCTCAGTGTCCTTGTTCTGGCTCCTTTATTGGAAACTACTTTTGTAACTGCAGGTACTACAGTATGCGCCTTCATTTTTTGCTTTTCCCATTCTGACTAAGTTTTAGGAAAAAGGGTGAAGATGATATCCTCATTCAAAAGTATTTAAGGAATCCCCTGATGTAGGAAAAAATCCCTGTTGGAATAGATGAACCAACTTAATGTCTCCTGAAAGAGGTCTGAGGTTATGATCCCACGCTGGCAAAATTTCATTTTCAGAGTGTTATGTTGACAAAGAGTGAAACTGGAATGAAAGAACCTGTCTAAGACATTTGAGGTATAAAATCTCTGGGGTAAAAAAGTGATGTGTATTATTTTTTTGTGTGTGGGCACTTGAAGATCATGTGAGTGTGACTGACTCAGAGCTGTCTTGAATTTCCTCAACTGAATAAAATACCATCATATTTACCAGCAATAGGTGCCAGCCTTTTTTTGGTAAACCTAGCTGATTTACTGCTTCTTGTGGAATGTGTTAATGTAAATTTTTTGTAGGGAGTAAGGGTAGTTTATAGATGAATAATACTATTTGGAGGTCTGCAGACCCTGATAACTAGGATAGCTGAGATCAGAAGATAATAGTCACTGTGTTAAAACCATGATATGCAGCTTCTAAATAATACCTACCCTTATCAACAGTGAGACATATCTATCTAACAAAATTAAATAGCCAGTAGAATTTTCACATTATAAATATAGTGTTTGTAAACATAACTGTATGATATACAATATTTATGCATATACTTTATAATATAATATAAATGACATAAATATAAAAATAAAGTAGAAGTAAATGTTTTCAGACATATCTAATAGTAGTGAACAGGTAATAATGAAAACTGAATTTATGCTAAGGCCTACACATGCTGCTGCTGAAAAGTGTCTGGTTTTCTGTGAGGAAATTTCTACCACTGGAGTTTTTATACAAACATCCTTCAGAATAATGTGGGTAGGGTTTATAACTTAACAAGTCTAGGGTGTGGATAAGATGGTTGACCCTGATGACCCTTCAAGTTGTTTTTTTACCATGACTTTGTGTAGGGGGCTCTAATGTTGTTTCTTATTTATACTGAAGTTTTGGGAAATGAAGAGCTTGAGGAAAAAATAAAATAAAAATTACTCAGTATATGCAAGGAAAACAGAAAAGGTCAGATGAATGTCTAAAGAAAGCAAGATTTAAAAGCTGCTTGTGTGGACTTTAGGCAGAGTTTTAAACACTGAACTTTTCACATTTCTTCCTACTAATCTACCACCCCGTTTAGCATCTAACAGCAGAAAATCTAGCAGCAATACTGTGCATGTGCTCCTCAGTGCATGCATGGAAAAAAAATCGGCAGAGTGAAACCAGTTTCTAAAGAAGGTATGTAGTGCATGTAAATTCCCTCACTTGCAAGGAGGGTTACTCACTTGGATGTTCAAAGCATCCTACCAGACTCAGTTCTGTTGTTTTGCTATAAGCATCGCTATTCCCATACATTAATAACTCATGGTCAAATTATAGATGATCATTAAATTGCCTTCAACATATATGGATTCTAAGGATTTAAATCAGGAGGTGCTTTATTTTTCATTTTAACTTGTTTTCCTTTCTACAGCTTTTTGTTGTTTGTGTGATGCCATTTCTCAAGACCTGGTACCCTATCAGTGAAATGACAATACCAATTTCCTTTACATGGTGCTTTTTGAAGGTCCTCCCTGTCTCAGATATATTTAGGTGTATATGCTTACTCCCAACAGATTTCTGAAGTACAGTTTATTATAGCAGAAGAACTATCTTTCATTCATAAGGACAAACAGGTTTATCTCTTTGCATCAGTATTCATGCTTTGCATAAGCCTCTTAGAAGACGATTTCCATTTTTAATGATTTTAATTAGCATTTATGAAAAACTGTGGTTTCATATGATATAAAGAGACAGATTAAATTTGTTAAGTGGATAATAATAATAAAAAGCGAGTTGATTTGTTTCACTGGAGTTTAAAAGGCTTTTGCTCAGCGGGGCCTCCATGTTAATTCATTAAGCATGCTTTAGACCTTATGGAGATTTTTTTTTTTATTTAATTAACACAAATCAAACTCCCAGGAGATTTCATGTCCTCCACAACTGTGTGTGATAGAGACAGTAATTTAAAACCTATTTATAGGCCTTTGTGTTCACTTACTTGAAAAGGGGGATTAAAAAAACTCTATGAATTCATTCTAACATGGCAGAAGCTATTGAAGTTCTTTAGCAGCCAAGTGCCAAATGCTCTTAGAAATGATAGAAAGGCAGTGACTAGGTCTAGGTTTCAGAGATCTGGTTTATTTTTCTGGCTGCAACCATATTTTTCATGGTGTTCAGCAGTGGGCTATAAGATCAAACCACCCATAACTTGCTCTCTGTAGCAGGAACTCCTGGCTTAGCTGTCGCCTAGTTTTAAGACATGGAATGAAAAATTGTGGTGTGGTTAAGACAATCTCCTGGGAAGCTGTGGGTTGTGGGTTTCAGCTTCAACAAATTGTGGAGGTCCCCAAAAGTTTGGTTTCACTGTTCTTGGAGCACTGCAAGTCTTTCTTAATGTAAGAAAGCACTGCTAGAGCCTTCTTTGGTTTTGTCTCAATGTGACTACCATAATTTTTCATTGGAGACAATGATATCTAAGCAAAGTAGGTGTATTCTGAGAATGGCTCAGAGATCAGTTCTTTTCTATCTGTTCTTGATAATCTTTTGGCTGGACTGAGGTATCCAGCTTCTACATGTAAGGTGTTTCTCGGGATGATCTGAATTAAGATCAAAAAGGGAAAATCCCTTGCCTGTAAAAATAATAAGAAGTGGAAGGAGAGATGCAGAGAGCGAGAAGTAATCATTGGGGAATAGAATGGCAAATCATATGATAAATACTCCAGAGCAAGATTCTGTAAATCATATGAGAGCCATGGAAGGAGATCTCAAACTGGTGTGCAGCGTCCTCTTGTTCTGTATCTGAAACTCTTATTTTATAACATGTAACATCAGACTTCTACACTGATGTGAGTTAAGGGAAAGTATAACAGCATATTTTCTCACAATTAAATAAAATATACTGTTACATACACAAAGGGTAGAACATCAGCTATTGCATACCCTAAATTGCGTACAGGATTTCAGTTGTTTTTCCAAGTTGGGGACCAGGCTGATTCTCAGTGGAAACAGGCTGGAATGCAATGGAAGTCTGTTCTACTCAGGAAGTGGCATAATATCATGCTTGAAAGTCCTCTAAAAAGGTGTGTTTACTTCTGAGATTCAGACAACTGTGTGGCTAGCTGTCTAACTCCCTTAAACTCAATGGAGATCTGGTTAATACAATCAGAGCTGCCTGGAGATTGATTCAACTGACTAGCCATTCCAAGGAGAACCGAACTACACTTTAATTGTTGCTTTGATAGCCATGGACTGTAATGGAGGCTTAGATATATAACACAATGTGGATTTCTACATACCGGCACCCAAACTGACATCTCAGTCTTGAGCTGAGCTTCATCTGGAGAATCTCCCCTTGATACAGACAGTTTTTGAACAGTCAGTGCATTTTAATCTACATGGTCTGCTGTAAAAGTAGATGAATGCAGTTTTTTACATTTTAGATTATGATTGTAATGCTGGCTACTTTATACTCTTTGGAGTTCAGTAGAGATTTTCTAGTGGTGAGTAGAATTCTGTGTGTGCTAACAGGATTAATGATGAGTATTTTACTTTTCCACTCTCCCAGCAATTCTCTGAGAGGTGCTGATGTTACACGATAATAATCAGGGAGATCTGTGTTTCAGTGCTGAGATATGGGATTACTGTTATTCTGTTTCTGTTCTTTGATAGTTAGGAAAAGCTGGAGCTCTATCTCCTTTCTTGATCTAGTGAACAACAAATAAAAAATATGTGGGCTTATGTTGGAGGGCTGCTGCTCCCTCAGATAAAACTTAAGCACTGTAATTCCCAATTTTGATTTTATACATTTCTCAAGTTAGTTTTAAGATGATCATTATTAGTATTACCACTATTATTATTTTCTGTTGAACTTTGCAGATATTAGCAGTATTCCTGTGAGATTAATTGTTTTGTGTTGCATTCCTTGAAATGTATAATTATGATCCTAAAGGATCATAAGGATTTTCTCTGCCCAGAGCTATGCCTTTCAAAAAAAGCATTTGAGGGATGCTTTTAGGGACTCCCAGAGGATTACTGGTAATTTCTCTCCACTGCTATTAATTCTTGGCAATATTTTAATCTCCATCAAAAGATAAAAAGTGTAAACTGAGAACCTTTTAAAGGTGTGTTTCTAGAGTGTAATGATTTAATACAGGGTCTGAGGCCTGCCTGAGGTCTAGCAGATCATCTGAAAGGTTTCTCAGCTTTTATGTTAGCAAAGAGAATTACATTCAGAAGGAACTCCTAGCAAGGTATCTAACAGAACGGTTAAGACTGAGCTTCTAAGGAAAAATTAGGTTTTTAAAGCTAAACCAATTTAAAATGATATTTTATCCAGTAATTAAAGTTCAGAATGCTTCATCCTTAATAGTTAAACACATACTTAAGAGTGAGAGTGCAAGTAGCACAATAACTTTACCAACTTTACTTCAGACAAATGATGAAGAATCTTCTTGAACTTGTTCTTATTATTTCTGTGATAGGAACATGGTCTGTTCTGGAAGAATGATTATATTTGACAGGAAAAAGAGTGCTAGTTTGGACTATCTATCACTTATGCTAATAACAATATTCTGAACACATATTAAAATCCTAGATACAGCAAGTTTTTTTGAGTTTAATCTTTCAAGAACATACGAGCTGTAAAAAAAACAAGGTTATAATAAAACTGTGAAGTTCAGAGGGAAAATCACCTAATCCTATACTGTTTTTAACCAGAAGAATGGCAAAGATTATACAAACTAGTCTTGTGTAGTCAGTAGGTGTTAATACAATATAAAATTTATGCATATAGTTTGGAATTTTCAAAACATCCACTATATTAGTGTCTGTAAAGAACAAAAGATGACTTTTTATTATTATATAAAGACACATAACAAAATATTTACTATGTTTTCACATTCATATTTTTGTCTCAATTGTTTATGCTCTTTAAAGATGGGAAATTAAAAATCATAAAGGGTGAAAGATAGCTCCAACTGTCTCATAGAAGAAAAAATTTGTTCAGCATATTACAAGGGAAGACCACCTGATCCTACTTCCTGAGGTATGAATCCAGTAAACAATTCTGAGTTACCAACAGAAAAGGGTTAGAATATCTTAGACCTATATGCAGATAGGTGTCACATGCGCATACAAAACAGTATTAAAGTTGGTAGTTCCTCATATAGGAACCTGGAGCTATATATGTATATCAATCAATGTATAACTTTAAAATCATTAAAATGTTACATATTTGGCCTGTGCATGGAGTCTTCATTTGTGGTAACTTGGTTGTTCTTTTTGAGAGTGTAACTTAACTCATTGTTTTCTTGGTTTCTAATTTGTAATTTTTGAACATGAAATGTTGTGATGGTGGAGGTTCTTGGAAGCAACTTATCCCCTTTTTCTGAACATCCCATATTTTGTGGAGGCACAGATGTGGCAGAGAACACAAATCTTTTCCAGGAGTTAAGACTCTATAGTGTTTCCAGTCCTTTTTTCACTCAATGGATCAACTGCTTAGCAACCCTTATGAATCATGGCATGAATCCTTCCCCTTGAGGCTCCTTGAGAAGTTCTTGCAATTTCAAAAAATACTGGAGAGTGAAGGGGCAAAGGGGGAAGCTTTTGGTAAGTGCGACTGAAAGTCATCCCATCTAATTTTCATCAAAGAAATGCTAAGTATTCAATCTAACCTTGTTCTCTGGCCTTCCTCTAGAGAAAGAAAGGGAAGGGAAGAGGCAGAAAAACTCCTCGTAAGGTGAGTAATTTTGTCCTCTAGAGTTTTGAAATGGAGATGAAATGAATCATTTTCTGTGTCTCCATTAAGCAGCCTAGATGGCGAGCTTAGACCACACATGAACCTTTAGCCAGATGAATGCAGTCTGGAAAAAAGATGAGGATAAATAAGGCAGAGCTCAGCTGTGTAGAAGACAATAATGAGTGGGTTTATATGGCCAATGAACTTTCCCTGGTTTATCTCACCAGAACACTTGAAGGATGGAAAAAGCATATGATTTTCTAACAGGGACAGGAAAAGCAGGGAAGTCAGGAATTGGAAGGCAAAAAATTTTAAGTGCAGCATATGACAGAAAGAAAAACTGAGGTTTTTACCTTGTCCACCAGACCAACTCTATGGGGTATCAGAGGGGAGTTCCAGTCCAGAGGAACCACAGAGAACTTTAGACAGTCTGCAGACAGGAAAGAGTAGAGGAAAACAGATTATATATTCGGCGATATTTCCCCTGTTTGAAGTTTGCAGAAGGGGAACCCCCAGAGAGCTTTAGTCAGCCCACCACGTGAACTTCAGGGAGGAAATGTTCTCCTTTTACACTGTCAAGCATCCCTTGTGAGCGAGTTACATTTTGAGCACTTTGAGCTCTATTTCTGCCACAAAAAAGTCAGAGAAATTTTGTACTATATCAATTCAGATGTACACTCCTAGTTTTGGAGAAAATCCAGCCAATCACACACCTGCTCAGCTCTTGCTTTTGCAGGTATTGGGATGCAAATTTTGAAGATGTTCCAAATTTTAAGGTACAGAGAAGGCAAAAGTAAACCTCTGCACATTATTCAGGGAAACCTTAACTCTGTGGTAATTTACCTCACTCTATGAGAGTTTGTTAGTCATAAGATGCAATGAGTATGCAGAACATATGAAAAAGATTAGTTCCTAGAAGTTAATATGCTCTCACAGACTCCCACAGAGTTAGGATGGTTGAGTATTATCTCTTCATTGCAGGCGGGGATGCTCAGACAGGCAGCTCTTCAGGGACTTGAAGGTGACACAGAAGCCAGCAGTAAAACTGTGCTATCAGCTCCTGTGACTTTTGGCCTAATGCCTATCCACTTACTACAATTTGTTTGCCTTAATTTGTTTGAGGCCTAAGGGAAGAATCACAGAATCACAGAATAACCAGGTTGGAAGAGACCCACCAGATCGTCGAGTCCAACCATTCCCACCAATCTCTAAATCATGCTCCTAAGCACCTCATCCACCCTCACATTAAGCACCTCCAGGGACGGTGACTCAACCACCTCCCTGGGCAGACCGTTCCAATGCCTAACCACCCTCTCCATGAAGAATTTTTTCCTAATCTCAAGCCTAAATCTCCCCTGGCGGAGCTTGAGGCCATTCCCTCTTGTCTTGTCCCCTGTCACTTGGGAGAAGAGGCCAGCTCCCTCCTCTCCACAACCTCCCTTCAGGTAGTTGTAGAGAGTAATAAGGTCTCCCCTCAGCCTCCTCTTCTCCAGGCTAAACAATCCCAGCTCTCTCAGTCGCTCCTCATAAGATTTGTTCTCCAGCCCCTTCACCAGCTTCGTTGCCCTTCTCTGGACTCGCTCCAGAGCCACAACATCCCTCTTGTGGTGAGGGGCCCAGAACTGAACACAGTACTCGAGGTGCGGTCTCACCAGTGCCGAGTACAGAGGGAGAATAACCTCCCTGGACCTGCTGGTCACTCCGTTCCTGATACAAGCCAGGATGCCATTGGCCTTTTTGGCCACCTGGGCACATTGCTGGCTCATGTTCAGTCACTGTCAACCAACACTCCCAGGTCCTTCTCCTCCAGGCAGCTTTCCAGCCAGGCTTCTCCTAGTCTGTACCTCTGCTTAGGGTTGTTGTGCCCCAAGTGCAGGACCCGGCATTTGGCCTTGTTAAACCTCATGCCGTTGGTCTCAGCCCAGCAGTCCAGCCTGTTCAGGTCCCTTTGCAGAGCCTCCCAACCCTCCAGCAGATCAACACTTCCACCCAGCTTGGTGTCATCTGCAAACTTGCTAAAGGAGCACTCAATGCCTTCATCCAGGTCGTTGATAAAGACATTGATAAAGAAGTACCAAACTAGTTCTACTTCACATAGACTTCTCACAAGATGCTGTCTCCAGCTAGTTGTGTGTAGCAGAGGATGCAAGAGGTTCCAGCTGGCTGAGTTAAAAAAGGATGGAACAAAAAAATGGGGTTCTCCTTTGGCCTGTGTTTACCCAGGGTGGCTATATATTTTCAAGGTGTTAGCAATGTTGATAATCCTCTGTTTGATTTCTCTGCCTAAGCAAGAGGAAACTGGAGCCAAATGTTGCTGTGGGTGGGAGAAACCACCCCATTTAGTGAGACAGGGTGATCAGAGCGGAAACAATTCTGCTTCCTCTGTCCTTGCATCATCTTGCCACTCTCGTCCGTCTCATGCTGGCTGTCCCATGCAGGCACAGCAACCCCTGACTGCTGTCCTCCAGGCCCACCTTGTGGCAGGGCCTCAGAGGACATTGTAGACCCCAAGCACCTAGTGAGGCTCCAGCATGTGGAGTGGTTCCAGCAGCACGGCCGTTCCTCTCCTGGGTTGCTGGTTGCTTCCCACGCTGCTCACACCATGGCTGGAGATGGCAGGCACAGATTGCCCTGGGGACATGGGGAAGAAAGCTTGTGGCAAAATGGGGGGTTCATCCCCATACCAAGGGCAGGCAGTGGGGATAGAGCCCAGCCCAACTGCAGAATGGCAGCCTTGCCTCAGTTCCAAGGTGGCTGAGCATTCCACAAGCCACCGCAAACATTGCAGCACCCAGGGTTCAGCCCCACCAAGCCCACATGCCACCTAGCAGCAAAGTGATGGGGCTATATAAGTGAAAATGTGCAGAAGTTATAAGACTGCAAGTTCAGGCTGGTTGGTGAGGTGGTATTCCAAAACCATGGGCACAAGCTGCTGCAAATGACGGCAATGGAGAACTTCTCATGGGCCAGATGCTCTGCTCCTGGTGATGCATAATGGGACAGAAAAGCTGCTGTGATGGGGTTGGTGATTTTCCTGGCATGGTGAAATGCCTTCATTGCTTACATGTTAATGAAGAGAAAGAAATCAACAGAAAGTTTTGAAAGTATTTCACTCTATTCTCTTTTCCTCCACTTTTAACTGTTTGGGTTTTGCTTCCCTAAATTATCTAATGTTGTTGTTTCACCAATTTTGTGAACACTAATGATCTGGGCTATAAAGAAAATTATTTTGAAAGGAACAAGATGAAAATTAGACACTTAATTGTCTTTCCCAAAAAGACCCCTGCACAATCCCTCCAAGATTCCTGTCATTAAAGACCAGAAAAAGCCTCTTAACAGCCTTCTCAGCCATTTCACTTTTAAGACTGCTGTTTTCCAATGTAAAATTCTTTATAGTCTTTTACACCAAAAAAAAAGTGGCTGTTTCTGGTAGCAAATAGCATCTCATTTGAGTTCTGGAGACTTAAATACCTAAGCATCCGCAGAAAATGTGTGGCAATTACAGCACTTGACTTTGTTTCACTATTTCTTACATCTATTCTTTGTTAGTATTGGCTGAATTATGGCTTTTATTGTCACAGTAAAGTCCTGGTGGCTCTGCTGATTTGCTGTGAAACCACTGGAGGTTGTGGACTCCCAGTCAGTGTTTACCATTGTTCCAGAGATGTGTGTGAGCTGCAGAGTAAAAGGTCACTCAGAATACTTTTGGTATTTTTTCCTCTCTCTGGGACAGGGACTGCTCATCTACACAGTACTCATGTTTTACCTGATGCCCCGAGAGTCAGAAACATGCTGCTAGAGTGTTTCCAGTTGGAGACCCACTGCTGTCTTTTAGAAATCCTTATTGCATCCCTGAAAGCAAGAGACACAGAAGCCTCCATTGCACTGCTCTGCTGTCACAGCACTTAGAGCTGAGTGAGTGTAAAACCCAAAAGCATCATGGAGTTCACTGCAATTTCAGAAAAGCCAATGTGTTGCAAGATTAGTTCTAGCTCTGCTTACCTGCTTTAAGAGTCCAATACGACGGCTCCGTTTCCAGCCTCCGGTGCTTTGTTGCAGGGGCCACTTTGGGGCGATAGGAAAAGCTTAAACTGAGATTCATGGTAATTTCATATTTTGCTCTCATCTTAATTTAAAGATCCATTTAAGCTCAAATTAACCAAAGCTCCTGCTGTTAGCTCAATCAACTGTGAATGGGACTGTGCAACTGTTACACATCCTTTGAAAGTAATGGAGTAACAGGAAAAAAAACCTGCTAAGGTTTCCCTTTTGATATAGAAGGATTTTTACTGCAAAGATTTTCATTTGTTTTTTAAGCTTTGATTACTTAAATATTTTCAGAAAAGAAAGTGTACGTGATTCTTAATTGCTCCCTAAACTGGGAAGCTGCTATGTCTTAAGCAGAGAATTAGATTATTGTGTTGTTCTTGAGGATCTATGTCCTGCTAATCTTCCAGATAAAATGAACTCTGGAGCAAAAGTCATTAATCATGATATCTTAATAATATACACTTCAAAAGAAATAGATGCTCTTTCAGATTACTAAAATACCGTCAGCGAAAGCTAAACGTAATGTGACATGCTGGGGACATCTAGTGGAGAAAAAGTAAAATTGTAAAACACAAGCAACAGAAACGCTGTCTGTTGTTGGAGAAAAATACAAAATCAGGACTCACAGAACTGAACAAAGATTCACTCTGTTTAAACCCTAAACTAAATTTTTCCAGAAAAAATAAAAGTGTTTTATGTTTAGGGAGGAACCAACTATGCCTTTGTAGTTGCATTTAAAGAATAAATTAATTTAATTTCATTTTGGAGGTGGGAGTTTATTTCATGTTTTCTTTCTGTAGTTTCATTTATTTGGCAAGTAAGTTGTTTCAGCTTCCCTGCCTGCAGTAAAATAAATATAATAAGAAACTAAAATAGTTTATGAATTTTGAGGTGTTTGGGTGGAAGATGTTAAAATCAGAATGTACAAGTAGCTCTAATACACTTTTCTTGTCAGAATTAAAGCTGTCAATGAGGTTGATTTGTACCACTACCATTACCAGTGTTATTACATTTTATGTTTGACATTTTATGTATGACCTTAAACTCAACTTGGTTTTGGAGATGTGCTGTCATAACTAGGGAGCAAAATGCTTACTTTGACTACCCTCACCACAGAACCAGAATCCTGAGTCCTTGCCAGGAATAATTCAAATCTCCAGGAAGTGACGTATTTATTTACATGGGCTTCAGTGAGACTGGTGTTCCTGGAGGTTCGTCATTTGGAGATCTGCTGGTTTTAGAAAAGTAGTGCGAAAACAGTTACTGACCTACCATCATCATTACAGACAGGCCAAATAATATTTGATATGCACAGTAGCCCTCTTGCCATCTCTGTCACTTCACTTAACTGCCCAACTCACTTACAAACTCACACAGGTGTGAACATACAGGCTTGTAATATGTCAAATCCCTGCTTATGCGAGCAGCCAGAGACTGATTTCAGGAGCCAAAGCCTAAAAGAACCACCCAGTCCTAAGCAAGGCTTCAGACTAGAAAGTGAGGGAGGGCAGATGTTAAGAAATAGTCATAGAATCATAGAATTGTTTATATTGGAAGGGGCCTTTAAAGATCATGTAGTTCTAGCTCCCCTGCTGCTGACAAGGACATAACGTTGGAGTACAGCTGAATGGAGCTATGCCAAGGCCCCACAGGGAAGTAGGATACTGCTGATATATGTTGATGTATATTTTTGTTGTTGAAAGACAGATACATTTTTGGGTCAACAGTTGCAGTGGTTTCAGACAGGGACATTGTGTAGTGCCTCTGTAAAGAAGCAGAGAATCTTGTGTAAAAAACATCTTAAGGAAGAATTGGGTTACTTTGGATCTGAAACTTGAGAGAACCAGGAAACAGCAGTTCCTCAGAGATATTCAAGCTGTTCTACTCAGTGTATATACTAATTTTTTTCTCAGTGCTTCAAGGGATCTTTTGATAAAGGAAATGATGCTATAGCCTTTTATTTTAGCATAGAGGTTTTGAGGTAGTTCTTCACAACAGCAAAATCTACAATTACTGTAAAAGGGGAAAAGTCAAATAAATGTATGTGAGCCCTTAGCCTTCTCTACTGGAGTTACTATAAAAAGCGGTAAACAGGAAGGAAGGGAAGTTAAGGAATAGTTATCTCTAAGCAGAAGTAGAATTTGCTGCCTTAATTCCCTTAAACAGTGGCCTTCCTCTCCCCAGAGAGAGCTAATGCTCTCTCCTACAAAATGGGCTATACTAGCCAAATTCTCACCAGTCATGACTACTGTTTTCCAAAAACTTGTGAGATAAATGTAAGGTCATGACTGAACATGAGCCAGCAGTGTGCCCAGGTGGCCAAGAAGGCCAATGGCATCTTAGCTTGTATCAGAAACGGTGTGACCAGCAGGTCCAGGGCGATTATTCTGCCCCTGTATATGGCACTGGTGAGACCGCACCTTGAATCCTATGTTCAGTTCTGGGCCCCTCACCACAAGAAGGATGTTGTGGCTCTGGAGCGAGTCCAGAGAAGGGCAACAAAGCTGGTGAAGGGGCTGGAGAACAAATCTTATGAGGAACATCTGAGAGAGATGGAGTTGTTTAGTCTGGAGAAGAGGAGGCTGAGGGGAGACCTCATTGCTCTCTACAACTACCTGATAGGAGGTTGTGGAGAGGAGGGTGATGGCCTCTTCTCCCAAGTGACAGGGGACAGGACAAGGGGGAATGCCCTTAAGCTCTGCCAGGGGAGGTTCAGACTGGATATCAGGAAAAAATTTTCACAGAAAGGGTCATCAGGCACTGACACAGGCTGCCCAGGAAGGTGATTGAGTCACCATCCCTGGAGGTGTTTAAAAGAAGGGCAGAGGAGGTGCCCAGGGACATGGTTCTGGGGGTCTTTTCCAAACTGGTGATTCTATGGTTCTATGATTCTATGACCAGGCACTATGACTATAGAATTCTACTGTAAGATCAATGAATGAAGTGACATAATACATACTTAATTGTTTCAGGTACTGGACAGTGAGATGCTGTTATTTTATCTGCTGTTTGTTTACAGTAACTATCCTCAGAAATCTTCCCTTCTGCATCCTGCATTTTGTAAGGGCTGAGGGTATAGTAAAATCGTCTTTAGAGGAAGAATTGATAGCGAAGGACTGACAGTTATTTAAGTCAAGTTTTAAGCTTAAGAGAAATGTAAGGTTGCCAAGATTATGCAGTCTATAGCCAAATCACACAGTATTGAAGTTCAGTCCCTATTCCAGTAAGAACCAGTCTATTACAGTTTCTAGGTAGCTAAATTAAACAAACTATATTTTTTGGGTGTTTTTCAAATATTTTGCACTGAGGCAGCTCACATTACAGTTCTGATGAAACTACATTTGCAGAGGATACGATTTGGACTTAATGGTGTATGCACAGTGGATTAGGAGAAAAAAAAAAGCTTGTGTTAGACCAAATGGCACTAAAAAGTGGGTTTGTGCTGTAGCCAGAGTCCCTCTTGGATCAGCAGACATTTTTAATAGGAGGAGAGTCTGTCCTTCCATTAAATGAAAGGGAATAGAAATCAGTCCAGTAAGCAGGTGGTTGTCTCTGGGTGATGACCAAGGTCATATTTTCTATTTCTAGCTCTTACATGAGTTACTGGGGAAACAGCCCATGAAATTGGAGACACTGTGAAAATAGAGGCTAAACAAGCTGTTCAGTCTATAGTGCTCCTCTGCTAGTGTTACAGGGACACAATGCTAACAGGTCTTTGTGAAAACAGAAAGGCTTAAATTCTCACCCAAAGACAGGTGAAATTTTAAACGAACTGTGCATTCTTCTTTATGAAAGATTCTTATTTAAATGTCGTTGGCCTCTAAACGTGGTTTCAGCATCAGGTGAACAAACTCATTGAGGAGAATGAATGTATTTGTCCAATGGTTGGTGTAGGCAATAAAAAAGCCAACCTTTTCTGAACTTATTAATGAGAAAATTCTTTGCATGACACTTGGGAGTAGCAAGACATAAACATCCAGGTCTTGTAAGTACAGATTTTGAATAAATCTCTAGGAATTTCTCAGTCACAGATCTGTCAAAGTACTTTGTGTATGCAGAGTACTGACAGGGCAGGAAAATAGCTGATTTTGTACTTAGGAAGATAAGAAAATCCTGCTTGCCGACAAAGTTACTTGTAAGTGTTGAAAAAGAAGGGCCTAATATTTCTGATTCTTTAAAAGATGGGAAGTCTGACAATATTTTTCTCTCAGCACTAATCTTTTGCCCACTGTCCTCTTAAAAACGCTCACTTCTGCTTGGTTTTAAAAAGCTGGCCATTGTTATGGTAAATTCCTTCACATTACTCATGTTATAAAGCAGTTTTGAAAATAGTGAAAAGTTTTTTTAAGAATAAATGGAACAGTAGTCTAGTGAATTCTTGATACAATAGAGTCAAGATAGAGTAATTAGTACAGGACAATACTGGGGAGATAGACCAGGTAGAGTGGTGAGGATTTTTCAGCCCTGTCATTCTATCTATCAAACCTGTTTCTAAAAACCTCAAATGATGTTTCCCAAGTAGCCTATTCAAATACTTTACTTTCTTCACCCTTAAAAGGTTCTTATTTGTAGCAAACATTAATCCTTTAAGATTTCATCAAATCTGCAGAGGGCATAAGGAACAATGGATGTCATATTAGCTATATACACCTTTAATTAATTGAAAGAATATTATCAAGTTTCCTGCAAATGTTTTCTTTTGACTTGGTTTGCATATTTTCTAAATCTCTTAAATTCTTGTTATCTGCTGGGCTGTCTCTCAAAGGAGAGGTAATCTCTGCATATGTTGTGGTGCCCAAAAGTGAACAGTACACTGCAGGTGACACCTCTTCTATGTTGAACAGCTCTCATGTCTTGTTGATGATATGCCTCAAAATGAATCCTGGAATGTCCTTTTGCAATAGTATCACATTTGTGACTTAAATCAAATTTCTGATTCACTGAAAGCCCACAGCCTGTTTTGCAGTGTTGCTGACTAGTCAGCTTGCCCATTGTATTTATGGATTTGAATGTTCCTTACTAAGCACTTTGCTTAGCCTTTGTTGAGTTTCATCATGTTGATTTCAAGCCACACCTTTTGTATATTAACATTATTTAAAATCTAAATCCTATTCTGCTGAGCATTTGCAACCTGTTCCAGTCTGAACTTCTCTGGAAATGTTACAAAAATCTCTAGTCAGTCATCCATGTCACTGAGGGACACACTGAATGCAGCCAATGATGAATGTCTGCAGACTGTAGCTTGGTATCTTCTGACAGTTAGACAGAAAATTTTTGATAACTACTTAGAGAGTACTTTCTTTTTTCCTAGGTAGTCAAAAACCTATTTAATGATGTTTATATGTACTCCATATTTGTATATTTTGCTATCGAGGGTGATATTTAAAAGTGTCACTAGCCTTACTAAGTGCAGTGTGCATTGAGTATCTGATCAAATCTCACCCTTTGTGAGTGCTGAAGCAAAGGAAACTTTAACATTTCAACCTTTTCTATCTGCTGTTCTCTTTTCTTCCTTCTTAAGCAATACACATGCTTATCCTTGTCATATTCCCATTTCTAAAATATTTTTCTTGTTACATTTTATGTGACACTCATAGTCACTGATCTGTGCTGAATCTTATTCTTTTATAGTCTTTTTTACAACTGTAACTGTAGGTCCTTGTTCCTGCTTTTGTATTTATATTTATATTTTCCTGCTTTCCTTTTCCTGGCCCTTAAAGAGCTTTTGATGGAGCCATATTGCTCTATTACTATGCTCAGTATGTTTTCTTTGCATCATGACAGTCTGCCATTGTATCTTTAATGTAGTTTCTTTCAGTAACTGCAAACTCTCCTGCAGTCCTTTTTTCCTTAGAATATCTTCCCAAGAGACCCTACCTTCCAGTTCCCTCAGTTTGATGAAGTCTGCTTTTTTTGAACTCCATTGTCCTTATTCTGCTGCTCTCTTTCCTCCCTTTCTTTAGATTTGTGAACTCTATAGTTTTGTAATCACTTTCACCAAAATTACCTTCTACCTTTAGCTTCTCAAGCAGATCCTCCCTATTAGTAAGAATCAGTTCTAAAACAGCTATAAGCCTCTCAGTGCCTTCTTCCGTCTTCTTAAGAGAAAGTTGTCCTAAACTTTTCCTGAAAGCCTACTGGACTCTCATCATCCTAACATTATTTTCCAGCACATATCTGTGTATGATTCAAGTCTCCTAATGCTACAGGTAAGAGCTTCTCTTGGGTGCTTGTATTAGTTGCAAAAAAAAAAAAAAAAAGCCCACATGAAAAAGCACCGAATCCCACTCTATGTTGTTTCGATGAGGTTATTTCTAGCAGGTCCCTATTTTGATATTGCCTTTATTTTTTTCCTTTTTACCTTTTCCTTGAGATGCTCAATGCACTTCTCACCTCTTCTGGCAGTCGAGTGAGGATCTGCATTTTTGATGTATGGTATGTCCTTCTTTTTCTGCAGAGCCTGTCTTTCACTAGGTATACTCCTTCATCCCAGCAGTTAGAGGAAGTAGTATGGAAACACGACAGTTACACAGCAGTCGTAGACAGTGGTGTAGTCCAGTTGGGAGTGCTTCTATCTCATAGTCAATATCTACCTTAGTTCTAGGGAATTGGAAGACTTCGAAGCTTCCTCAGTTTTGTCATAACCTTATTTATAATTTTTTCATCTGAATAAAGGTTTTAACAAATTTGAGGCTTGGTAAAGTTGGAAAATTAGTTTGTTGAGCAAAACAGCATTAAAGATTTACACCATTCACAACTGTAGTGATAATTCTTACCTTAAATCTAGTGCAAGACGGTATTAACTGGCTAGAAGATCATGTAATAAACAAATGTTGTAATACAAACACCAGATCGTAGGGGAGGGAGACAGGGTAATTTTCCAGCTGAACAGGATAGATTTTTTTTTTCTTTTCAGAATTCCAACCTCTTCCTGCTGCAGTAGGCTCTCTTTAGCTTTGAGTATATTTATTTGCAAAGTTACTGAAATCTTCATAAAATTTATGTATATCTCTAACCTGGTAGTGGTTATTTGGATTACCTGGGTTACGAACAAGCCACACCAGTCCACTGACATCATCCTTCCCAATAATAAAAGAGTTTTTTATGTTTTCATGATGGAAATACAGCCTCTCCCTGTTTGGTAAATATTTTTAAGCCAAACAGCAAGCGATGCCAGCTAGAGGGCTCCCTTTGGATTATTCCATGATTGTGGAAACTTGTTCAGGACATTTATCATTGTCTCAGAAGTTGTCACTGATATTTTTTATTCACCTGTACTGAAAAAACACAAAATGACTGCATGGTTGAAGTTGAAGGACCTCTGGGTACCACCTAGTCCACTTCCCACTCTCAAAAAAGGATCAGCTGCAGCGCATTGCCTATGGACATGTCCAGTTGGCTTTTGAATATCTCCAAGGACAGTGACTCCACTGTTCTTATGTTTAATTGGGTTTTCCTGTATTTCAGCTTGTGCCCACAGTCTCCTAGGCCTGTTCCTAGACATGAAAAAGAAGAATCTGGCTCTATGTTCTCTACTCTCTTCCATTAGACATTTAATCTCTAGGCTGACCAGTCCCAGGCTTCTCAACCTCTTCATATACCTTGTGTCCTCCAAGCCCTTCATCATCTTCACGGTCTTCTGCTACATTCCCTCCAGTATGACTGTGTCTTTCTTGCACTGAGAAATCCAAGACTAGACCCAGCACTCCAGCTGTAAACGCTGACAGTGCTGAGGAAATCATACCCTTGACTTGAAGACTGTGTAGTGCTGTTCCTAATGCAGTACAGGAGAGCTTTCCTCTCTATAAGGGCTCATTGCTGCCTCATTGTCCACCAGGACCCATAAGGCTTTCTCTGCAAAGCTCCTTTCCCATCAGTCATACCCCAGCCTGTATTAGGAGATGAAGATTTTTTCTTCAGGGCTATTTACCTTTACTTTAACTTCTTGAGATTCTCATTGACTCATTTGTCCAGGTTAACATGGTCTCTCTGAAAGGCAGCACAACAGCCTCGTGCTTCAGACACCCATCCCAGTTTATTATTTTATTCAGTCTTGCTAAGGGTGCAGTCTATCCTGTCACCTAGGTCATTACTGAAAATGTTAAACCATATTGGACCAAGTATTGATAACTAAAAATTGGCTTTCAGCTGGACTTTGTGCCACTTTGAATCCAGCATTTCAGACAGTTTTTAGTCCACCTCACTGTGCACTTGTTTAGTTTGAGCTTCATCCTTGTGTCTATGAGTATGCTATGGCACACTTTTGAAAGCCTTACTGAAGGTCAGACAGGCATCTGCTGTTTTCCCCTTCCTTGTTCACCAAGGTACTCATATCACTGCAGAAGGCTATTAGGTTGGTAGATATGATTGCCTCTCTGTAAATCCACGATGACTACTCCCAGTCACATTCCTATGCTTAATTTCTTTGTAAATGGCTTCCAGAAGGATTTACTTCACTAGCTTCACTGTGACTGAGATGAGGCTGACTGGTCTGTTTTTCCTTGGATCCTCCTTCGCACTCTACTTAAAGATAGTAGCGACATTTTATTTCTTTCAGAAAAAATCATAGCTAATCAAGAGAAGCCTCACACTGACATGCTATTATGTCTCATGCACTTATTTATGTCTGGTTTTTAAGTAATCTGTAATCTGATTCTTCTCAAACAAGGAGAAGTCTTGTTGATCCAGAAAATGGCATAATAAGAATTGCCAGAGTGCAATGAGTTAACTAGCCTGATGTTATACAGCCCATTTTTAGTAGGAGATGTGTCAACAAAACAGCCTTTCCCCATCTTTAATGTAAGCTAGATTGTTTACTGCAGCCTGAAGTTTAAAAATCAAAAAGAGTACCCCACCAATAATCCAATTTTATGACTTTTCTCTTGCTTATGAAAAATGTGAGCTGAGACAGTGTCAAATTCATAAATTACATCTTCTAACAAAGCTTGTTTTTTCATATAAAGATAGGAACAGTCATATTATGATATGAGATTGTCTCATGAGGAATATGGTAGAAGAAAGTTATATCCATTCAGTACATGGTTGAATAAAACTTTATTCTTTATGTAGGAATACAGAACAAGACATCTTGACAGGAGAGTTCTCAAAGACCATTCACTGATTTGTACATGTTTAAAGGATATTTTAAAATAAATAAGGATGTTGTGCAAATTATTCTGCCTACTTATCTGGAACACTTAAATCATATTTGGTATTTACATGTCTGTTCCTCTTAGAATGCAAGGTAGAAAGTTTTCCTACAAATTCAGGATGATTTGGATTTGGAAAACTTACACCAAGGGTACTGCAAGAATTAGCTGACAACTTCTTTTTTTTTTTTTTTTTTTAACTATATCCTTCTGAGAAACAATCTGTGGCCCAAGAAAATAGAATGAAATTTCAAGGAGAATCTTTTTTGATTGGAACATCATATCCTAGGTCAGTGAATTTCTTTGCTTTGTAGAATATACAGCAGCAGCCAGGAATGGTTACCTGGCTCTGGCTTAATTTTCTCCAGATAATGGAGGGGCTCATACTTCTGGAAAATATCCAGTGCAGTATTAAACAAAAAAGTGACCTACTTCCTAAGCCTCAGTCCTCTTACCTGCTTCTGCAGGTGAATATCTGTAGCTGGGAGCCATGGATACAGGGAATGCTGTTTCTGCCTCATTGCAATCCCTTTCTTCATTCCCAGACCCCATGGCTACCCTGAACAGTTTGGACTCCGGAGTCCTGGAAACAGAAATAGACAGAATGGGAGAGTGAGAATGAAGATTTATAGCAAACATCCCTCAAGAAGGGTGAATATCTTGTCAAATGCCCAAAACCTGTGCTCCAGTAGGAGCACAGAATGCACTGGAATACAGAGGAGCATTCTACTGGGTGAGGAATTTCCCATCTTGCAGCTAACGCTGGGCTCCTGAGACAGAACACTCATCTTTTCTCCCCTTAAAAGGCAAAATTTAGTATTTTATCTCCAAGAGGTCCTTCTGCACCCTCTCCTTAGTAGAAAAGCCTGAGAGAGGGTAAAAGAAGTGCTGACTTCATTACTTGGACCAAGAGAAATGGGAGCCGAATCAGGTCGTTTGTGGCTTTAGATAGGTTTGGATTTACAAAATGATTACTGGTTAAAATATATTAATTGAAAATAAAAGTAATAATGCCATAATTTTTTAATTCAGTAGCTGTCTGAAAAAAACCCACCTTCAGTTGTAATGCAAATGTGGCAAGCCATATATCCTTTATTTATAGGTATATGCATTATGTATTAAAAGCTAACAACCTTACAGTACCTTTTAACAATTTGCATATACTGATTCCACTGTCTAGTGCAAAAAATACGACTTGCATAATGAATCACACACATACAAAAAAGAAACTATGCAAAATAAACATATCAACTAGCTGAACACTAATTACATATAAGCAAAATCTGGAGACACTCAGTGTGCAGAACCAATCAGTTATTGCAGTGAATACCTATAACCAATTTCCTCCAGGAAGAATTTTCCATTAGCTTTAGTGAATTTATACCCTTTATAGAAAGGTTACCGCTAAATAAATATTATTTTAATTTAATTGGATTAAAAATTAGAAATGCAAATTCTGGTGCACCATGTCTCTAAGTCCTTGTCTCCCTTTTTATGGTAATACCCTTCTAATGGTTTAAGCCTATGAAGAAAAAACACTGAAGATTTTAACTAGCAGCTTTGCAGGGGGGCAGAAAGGAGCAAAGAAGATTTAGTGGTGAAAAGAGCAAATAAATAGGTGCTCCAAGATTAAAAAGAGGGTAGAAGTGCATGCTGAGCTGTTGAAAGACCTCTCTGTGTTTAAAGAAAAATATTGTTTGGTTCTTTCACCAGTGCATGATCAAAATAAGAGGTACAAATTAGTTCATGGCTGCTGAAGCTACAAAACATCATGCAGAGAGCTGTCTTTGGGAACGTTTTAATGAGCAGAAGAGGTCATCAGACTGTGACATTGCTTTTCAGAATTCTTCAAGAACAACACAGACTTCCTGTTCCAAATGTGGTAAAGAATAAAACAACCTTAGTAGTAATCGTACAACTTTTGAACCGTGTTCCTTGGAAATACTGTACCGTGCTCATTTTGTAGCTTTAGTTAGCTATCTCAAAGGAACTCTTCCATATTTTCCATGTGCCCTTATTTCAAAAGTACAGTGAAATGGTAGCGCTTCAACAAGGATTATATTTATAAAATAAAGTTTTATTCAGTCTTCTAAAGAGATTTTAATGTTTTCATTGCTCTAGGTGAAATGGTACACTGTGGTTCTGTTCATTAACATTTAGCATCAGTGCAAAAATCAAGGATTACCACATACAGTGTGAAAGGACATCCAAAATGACTTTGAAATTAAATTCACTACAATCTTAGTTTTGCAGCATTTCAAACATGATTTTAAAATGTATAAGTTAAGTTAATGGCATTCCAGGTCAAATACCCCCAGCCCAATAACAAGTTCTACATAGAATGTCGTTATTTAAATTTGTGACATACTGTATGTGCTGACTAGGATTGAAGAAGTCCAATGTAAATTTAATAAATAAGATGTACACCACAACTCAGTTATTGGAAAAAAAAAAGCTTCCTTGAGGCTATTTAGAGAGACTATTAACATGGTGCAGATACTGCTAAATCAAATAATTATTCTAAGTTATGAGTGTCATTAGTGGCGATCTCACAACCGGAATGGCTTCAGGATTGCCAATAATTATAAAAATGCAAGTAACTAGCAATTGACAGTGGTTTTTACTGCTGATAAACAATTGCTTCTGTGAAAGAAATATATATTAAAATCATGATTTCTAAACATCTTTTTTTTTCAGAGATTTCTAACAATAAGTAAGAATACAAATGGATGTCAAATAATGTTAATGAATCAAGTTCTGTAGTTAATAATCTGGCTAAAATTTACTTACTTATCTTTTGATTAAAATAGAAATAGCTGTATTATAACCCTTTTCATTTTTAGAATAGTTGTAATAAAATTTCATTTGGAGAAGCGTTAACAACAATGATACAAAGCTGGTGTAGAAGGACTCCTGCTCATGCCATAGAAATTCTGTTATAATTCTTCCTTTGTATATTTTTTAAGTTATAATCACTAAGTTAGGAGAGGAAAGGATAACTTAAGCCATACTATATGTTGCCTATCTCTTCCTTTTTAACCAAATAAAGGGAGGCAATTTAATTGGTAACTGTCTTCTGTAACTAGAAAGGAAATCTCTCTTGTAGTGGTTTTACTCAACCATTTTTTCAGGTGTAAAGAGCACTGGTAACTGTCTGCCATCTGAATTAGAATGTAATTCTAATCTGAATACTGAAAGTCTACAATGGAAACATATACATATTTGTTTACAAAGGCATTACTTCACTGACAAATACACTTCAGTAATAAATACTAATTTTTATGACATTAATCTTATGAAAATATTAATGATTACCAGGTCATTGCACCCTACAACATTCCCCCACATATAAGTTTACTTAAACATTTACACTGATTTCATTTTATGTGACACAACGTATTTTCTCTTTTGCACTAAACAGGCATTTGGAAATACTTTAGTTGTCTGTTTCACCTCTAAAAAAATCCCAATGCAAATTTTTCCCACAAAGACTAACAAGTTTATTAGTTTTCAGTTTAAACCTTTAATCCTGTTTGAATGGATTGGTGTCTTTTTCCTTGATTCACCAGATTCTTCTGTCAGTGATTAGGGCCTGGGGGTTTGGGCTAATCTGAGATTTCTCCTCTTCTTATGTTGTCATTCTAGTGCCCATTATTCTTATCTTTTTTTTTTTTCCTTTCCAAGAATACCACTGTATTCTATTCAATAACCATTGTTTGCTGAAAGAAGATGTCTTAGATAGCCAATTAGCTGTTATGCATAGAGTTTTTAGCCAGCATGGTAGCAGTATTTGTTACAGGACTGTAAGCAAAGCATTGAAAAGTAAATGTTAAAAAAAGAGAGAGGAAGGAAAAGAAGATTCTGAAATTCTGAATTTTCCTTTCAATTACCCCAAAGTATATCTACAGGCAGTAATGACAAGTGTAAGTTTTGTGAATCAACATGATAGGAGAAAAGAATCTTTGATTCAGTGGATAAGCTCTGATGTAGAAATCCTGGAGCAGTTTTACTAGTAAGTATGCTTTTATAATTAAAGTATCAATGGTTTTCTGTCTAATGCAAAGGTATAGTACTTTGATAGCAAATGTGGGCAGCTCTTGGAAACTTTTATATAACTGTCATAAAACAAGAAACTACACAATGTTCCTGAATTAAATGCCATTAAACCCAACGAATAATTTTACTGACTGCAACAGATTTTTACTCGTGTAAACAAAATTAAAAAAATTATCCTTGATACATAAAGATGTAACTTTCAGAAAAAAAACAGTAATTAATGTCTGTCCTAAAATATATGAGTATAATCTAGGAAGAAAAATGTGAATGTGTGTTTGCTGTAATCAGATTTTAAACTAGCAGTCTTCTGTCAAAATTAGTTTTGTGTAAAGCAAACGAGCACAATCCATAACAATACCCAAAAGCATTACTTTAATTTTTTAAATTAACATAAGGCAATGTTTGTCATTAAATAACAAAAAGATACCCTTAAAACAGTATGATACATACACTAAAATATCTATGAAATCATGTGCATATCATGTTAACTGCATGTAGTTAGCATTATATATTATTATTAATTGATTATTTACTTTTACTAATGTTAGTGATTTGTTATCTATGAACTTTCCAGTCCTCATGCATATATTCTATCTTATTAACTGAAATGTACAAACTGTAGTCTGTTTTCAGATTTTCTTCAAAAATATTTGATATTCTTTCATTTGACAAGTGACTTAAAATGCGCTTTCGTATGCATTTTACTTAGAAGTTTTAGAGATATTTTGTAAAATTCATATCTTTGTATAATTCTTCTGAAATCAAATACCAATTGTGCAGAAAAATCGTTGCATCAGTATTGTTTTTCTGGCTTTATGTAATTCAGTTTTGATTTGCAGTGCGATTTTTTTTTTTAGTAAACAGAAGTCTACAATATTTTTGAAAGAGGCTTTCATGCCACTTCTTTCAAAGTATTACAGCAAGCTTTGGAAAGGAAAAGCAATCCCTATAATAAAAAAAGCTTTTCTGGGAACATTCAATTCTAGAACATGAACTTTTAAATCCAGCATTTTCTATGAAGATGGCACTTTAAGTATCTTTAGGTATTAAAGGAAATGTCTATTGGTACCAAAGTAACTGCATATGTATTTTAATATTTCTAGGTTAAATCCAGTATTCACCACATCTTATTAGATTTTAACTTGATGAAAAACCATTCCATTGAACTACCTCTGAGCGACACCAGCAAGCAGATGTATACATCTATGCATATTATTGTGCACTGTATAAAATTATATACAGCGTTATTATGCTATGTATTCTTTATGAACTTGTTAGGACTCATGAAAGGTATTTTATGAATGTCAGTGAGAGTTACAGGACAGTCCAGGTGCTGTGTGCTGCTATGGAAGAGATTTTGCAAATGGTTACTTTGTGTTAAGAAAGTACCGGTGTCACCAAACAGAGCTGTGAGATGTTATGCATTGCTGAATTATTGTTTGGATGAACATAAACCTCAGATTGGGTTTCATTGCAACTGCCACAGATGAAATGATAATTTTAGCAGGAGTAGAAATGTTGAGCCCTATACCCTAACCAAAGTCCTAAATCATAGCATTCTGTAAAAGATAGAAGTTCTAATTAATACAGGATAAGTTTTAAGACATCAGTAACTAGTGCTTCTTTACTGGTGCTTCTTTACTGGTGCTTATTTTACACGTATATAGTTAATCCTTGATATTTATTTGTAGTAGAACAGTGTATGTGTAATCAATTGCTTAATTAGGTCCAGGGTTTCTAGAATACCAAGGCAGAAGCTCCGATCTCCATTTCCATGAGCAGAGAACAGTTGGGTGGTATTTAGTCTTCTCTTGAGAGTAATTCCACTTGGCCTCGGGACCCTCTGTGCTTTCCTTCTATCAGCCCTGGAGGTTCATGCTCAAAGACTGAGAGGTGAAAGAGAATAGGAGAAAATCTTTCAGAAATCTAACAGAAACAACCTAATAGACAGTCAAGGTGCAGTAAGGCAAGGGCAGCACAGTGCTTGAAGGGGCCCTAATACACGAAAGTAAATGGCCTTCTAGTCTGTCTTAAGTTCTAGTAATTTAGGAGGCCAAACCTACATTTTCTGGGAGTCATGGGAAAATAAACTGTAACTCATATGATGAACAAGAAGGAAACTCTCTGAGCAAAAAGTATTGGCCTGTTATCCCTGTCAGTCCAGCACAGAAGGGATAGTACTCAGGGTGAATGATACGAGAGAAGAGATTGACCCAGAGGGAAAGCACGTAGGGAGACATATAAAGAACGTACAAGATCCTCATAACTGATGTTATTAGCCTGATGCTGCCAATTTCATACTCAAACTAGTAGCTTAAATGCAGTAACTATGCATCAATGATGACATTTATTAAAGCCTTATCACTAAGATTTAAAATCCTGGCCATAGGACTCATTTCAATCGTTATAATTATGGGTAGGCAGGGGCTTTCATCCTCTTGTCTAGCACTTAGAGTCTTACTCCATGACTGATTGCTGGTAAGTTAAGTGAGAAGTTCTGCCTGATGCCATGCACACACCACAGCAGTGTCACACAGTATGAGAAGTTAGGTCACATTTGCTTATATTTTTCTTCCAAAATACTGCAGGAGATTTGTCCTACCTATATCAAAAGTTTCAGATATTTTTCTGTTTCTCTTTTTCTCATACTTGTGCATATCCTAGTTTCAAATCTAGGATATGTGCCCCGCATGTAAAACCTTGTTCACTTTCTAAGCTTTGAATATGGGTAATGAGAAACTGTGTATAGTAGCCACAATCCCTAAGTCTTTTCAGCTGCCTGGGGAGACACTTTTCTATTCATATGTCATGACTCTTCAGAGTTGAGAAAGCAAAATTGAAGCATCTATAACAAGAGGTGGATAAAAACATCAGTTTTTTTGTTCCTCTAAAGCAGTTTTCTCTGTTCACAAAATGGTATTTATAATCCTGTCCAGGTTAAAGTTTGATAGTTTTTACAGATATTATAACTTTTTAGATAGGAAGCTGCAAAACTGCATGTATAATTTTCAGAACATCATAGATCAGAGTAGAACTATGAGAGACCACATGCCCTGAGAAAGGAGCTCTGGATGCAGGAAGTATATATTAGCATTTGATCCTTAACATAACTCAGCACTGAGTCTATCCATCTACCTCTCTCATCATGCTAGCATCTACTATAAGTGAAAAGATTTCTCATGCAAGGAAGAAAGATGTCACAAATAAATATATTTGCCAAGAAAGGGCACCCTTAGAGTATGATATTTTGTTCAATGACTGATTATTGTGTTAGAATAAAAATTGTCCTGAAACATACAGGAGGAAATATTTGGGTTGCACCAAAAGTTATTTAAAAATGTCTGTGTACTCTGGTGAACCTGATAGAAACTCCTACTTTTCAGATTGTCAAAAATTTTTAACCATATGGTTCTTTCTGAACTACTAACTGTTTGTGTTGAAATTTATCATTGCTGGATGTGGCCCCTGGAAAATTTCTATGTGCATGTGAGAATTTCTGTAGAAATAGCACCATCATTTCTGAGAGAAAGGTTATGTAAAAATCCATAAGGCTAGTGTTAAAACCTTTTATAGCTCTCTGTTTGAAAAGTAGTTGCACTACCATGAGGTTGAGATGGTACTTCACATTGCGTGACAGGCTATTGGGGATCAGAAGGCTCTTATATATGTGAAAAACCCATAATAGTAATAGTAATAGTAATAGTAATAGTAATAGTAATAGTAATAGTAATAGTAATAGTAATAGTAATAGTAATAGTAATAGTAATAGTAATAGTAATAGTAATAGTAATAGTAATACTAATAGTAATAGTAATCTGAAATTATTACATTCAGTAGTTTCAGGCTGCACATAATCTCTTGGTATTTGTTAAACCATAACAACAAAAACTGTGCATCCCTTTGAGCATTACTCCAGGGTATAGTTGCAGAGACTAAGTGACCATTTTTGTGCAGCTGGTCTTTTGCCTGTTTGGAGGTCACAAAAAAAAAGGATCAAAGAGATGCTTCAGCTTCTCTTTGTACAGAGACAGGGAGATGGGGAAAAGCACAGAGACAGGAAAGTCAGCTATTGAAAAGTTGGAAAATGTCAGAAACTTAAAATTGACCAGAAGGTATTCATATTGTGTAGCTTAGGCTGTCTGCTGGAGGAATTTTTATGCTCTTCATCTTACTTAATATGTAGCAACTGTGCTTCTGGTAGCAGGTGGCTGCACACCTTGTTACAGATTTCTCAGCAAAAATTAAAGAATGACAGGATTCTGCCTTGTTCTGAATTTCTGTGGTTGGCTACTGCCAGACTAGCCCATGCTGACCTGTTATATTTTTTCCTATGCAAATATCGCTCCTTAAGTATTAGAGTGCAAAGCGATACAGCCATACATATTCATCAGAAATGCTAAATTGAAGAGTTACATCCTTAATTTCTGGACTCTAGATTGTTGATGATTTTTTTCTTTCTTCAAATAGCCCTGAAGAGCCCCTTCCTGAAGACTACCATCCAAAGTATGGAAATTGTTTTTGAAAGAGTCTGTAGTTGAAATTAATGGATAATTTGAGAATGGCCAATGTATTTACAGTTGAGAAATTTGGATTTTGATTATAACACATATTACCGTGTGTGTTTGACAAATCCTGACCACAAAAGCTAGTTTGATGCTGTTCTGTTGTTTCAAAATATATTTTTAGATTTATTCTCAAATAATTATGGCCACAAGCTCCTCCAGGGGAGATTTAGGCTGGACATTAGGAAAACATTTTTCACAGAAAGGGTCATTGGGCACTGGCAGAGGCTGCCCAGGGAGGTGGTTGATTCACATTTCCTGGAGGTGTTTAAGGCACAGGTGGACGAGATGTTAAGGGGCACGGTTTAGTGTTTGATAGGAATGGTTGGACTAGATGATCCAGTGGGTCTCTTCCAACCTGGTTATTCTATGATTCTATGATAAACTGCCCAGCTCAGCAGGATCATCTTGCCCCTGGCAACCCTCCTACAGAGGAGTTGCCATTGTGCTGGTAGTTACCAGATCATTTGGTTTTCCCTCTGTGGACTGGAAAACTAAATCTCATCATATAAACAGGTTCCTTCCAAGTTGAGAAGAATCTTTTCAAATCAAACTATGTATTTGTTGTCATATCCAAACTGATAATTTGCAACAGCTATAATATGTTTTAAGAGATGTCTATACATAATTCAGAGTCCCTAATATTTTCATTAGCAAAATTGACAGTATTCATCAGCATTTGAATATGTTAATTGGACATGTGCTGTCATCATTTACACTTTAAATGCTATGAGGCAATGTTTCTCTGTTATTAACTGTGAACCGATGTTCTCCTTTCCATGTTCAGCCTAAGCTGCCACATCTTTGTCTCTACATGGCTGGGGAGAGCCAGTAAAATTCCCTGGAGGCTACTCTGCAGGTTCAAATACATACAAGAACTAGTGCCTTTAAGCATTATTTTAGAAAAGAAAGTTTATGGAAAACTGCTACGTGTTGTAACATGTTCTTACTTGTGAGCTGCTTTTGTTGTTTCATGCTACCTCTTCCTTACGTGCTGTTTCCTTTGGTTTATGCTGCTACTACACGTCGTTAATGGTGACATGCAGTAGTTACGACAGGAGGACAAAGAAAGATTTCAGTAAAGTTATTAAGTTCTGGTAGGGATGGACCCCATTATCCTCAGTATAGAAAGACACTTCTATTGTATCACTGAAAATAAAATAATTCTGGAAGCATTTAAAGATGTCCTCTTGAGCTCTAATGCCTACTAGTCTTCTGATGTGTTTACTGTTTGTTTCTAACCATTAATGCCACAAGTCAAGAAACTAATGGTGGTGCACCTGTGTAACAATTTTTTAGGTGTTTGAAAGCTATGTCAAAGCCATTTCTCTCCTCTTTTTATGGCACAGAGAGCAGGGGAGCTGCATGGCTCTACATGTTCTAATCTACAGATCTGAAAAAAAGTTCATTCTGGAAGAGAAGGCAAGTGATTTTATTGTCCTTGTGGTCACATCAAAAATCTGATGAAATTAATGCCATTTGGGTGCCAGAAGAATTTTTAGTAGCTATAAGGATATATGAATACCTTTAGTAAGGCTAGAACTGTTCTGGATCAGTGGGGCCTTGTACAGTTGGCTGATTGTTGCAGCTCTTGGTGTTGTATGCTGCCTGGGAAACAATCCCACCTCCACAGAGGTGCTCTTCTCTGTTCCCTCAGAATGTAATAATCAGCCACAGTGAATCACACCAGATTTCTTTCTGGCTCAGTACCCAGTCTAAGGTAAGGTAAGTCAGGTAATTCTTGAGGCAGAGATTTGATATCTTTGATCTTTGATGTTTTTTTCATTTGTTAACCCAGTGACTTTTCAAACCTATCTAGCTTTTCTTTCTACATAATCCTTTGACATAAAGTACCACAGTTTAGACATAAGTGATTTTTTTTTCCTTTTTATTTTTTTTTCCTTTTTATTTTTTTTTCCTGGGCTTTTCCTGTGACCATGCACATGAAAATCGTGCTTTATAACAAATGAGAAGTAGGAAGTCTTTTCCCTTCACCTTCTTCCCTCCGTGCATGTTTTACATGACTTTCCTAAAGTATCTTTTCTCTAGGACGGAGAATTCTGTCTCTTTACTTGATCCTCATGAAAAAGTCATGGCACATCTTCAACCACCTTTGCTGTCCTTTTTAGCACTTTTCAATTTCTGTTCTGATTTCAAACAGATAGAAAAGAAGAACACAATATTTGAGATATGGGTACACTGAATTTAATCCACGATATTAACTTGTTTTAAGTGGTTTGTTTCTAATATTGTGTCTGCTAGTTTGACCAGCACTGACCATTGGACTATCCATATTAAAGAACTGTCTTTTTAGCTTCAATATAATTTCCTAAGTGGTGAAAACTGGTTCCATAAGAGTCTTTGCCAATAGTGTATATAGTTAGAAATGTGTTTCCCCAAGTACACTACATAGTTTTTTGCCAACAGCAATTTTTATTTGCCATTTTTTAACTGTTCAGTCAGTGTCATGACACCCTTCAGTTATACTACGTTGAATAACCAGCAGATTTGATTACTTTCCTCTCTACAGTTTTTAGAGACTATTTCTGAACACTTGGAAAATACAGTGATACCTCTAGGATTTTGCTAATGCCAGTCATTGAGAAAACTGACTATTCTAATTTTTTGCTTCCTGTTTTATGGCTGATTTTAATTGTGGCAAAGAGCTCTCTTATTCTTTCCTTTAGTCCTGTGTAGACACCTTTAGTGAGAGAACTTTCTAAAAACCTTTTGGAAATCCCAATAAACTGTGCAGTCTGCTTCCAGTTTTTCCACATACTCAGTGACTGCCACAAAGTAATTCAAGAGATTTGTAAGGCAGGGTTTGGGTTTTTTATTCAGCAGAAACCTCACCAACCTATCTCCTTGTATTGTTGCAGGTATTGTATGTGTCTAATAGTCTCTCCTGTTTATTACTCTACCAGTTTGTCTGGCATGAATATTAGATTCATATGTGAAATCAGTTTGAGAAAGAGCTAACACATACCTTTCTCACAGATGAAGCTGGCAGCAGATCATAGGGCTTTCTCCTCAGCTTCAGAAAGAGGCAAGATAGGGAAGCTTCATGCACAGATGCTTCTATTTCTGTAGGTCATCAGCTGGAAACTTACTGATGTTGCCCTTTCTCTATGTCTTTCTACCTTTATGACTTCATCTGGACACTTCTACATGAGGTCAGCATTGCACACATCCTTAATGGCAGTGTAGGCAGTAATATTTAGCTGCCCCATTCACAAACTGTTAGGCTAACATCCAATGCATTTGAACACACTGCAGATGCAGGGTGGAGATAGGAAGCCCTCTGATCACAACAGACCCAAGCATGACAGACCTCTATAAACAGTAGTTGCTATCCTGTCTCATCAACTCCTGCCTTCATAAAAAGAAACCCTAATTGTCATCAGAGTATTGAATTTTCCTGAACACTTTCAAATGAAATAGTTTTCTTTAGTTCTAGGTTATTTCTCAAACACTACTTTCTAATGCTGTCAGTTTTTAAAGAAAGACTGGAAACAGCCTAGATAGGTAGCAATGAAGATTTTGATAGGAGCTTTTCTTCAAAGACTTGTTTCTATGTGAATGATAATCGAGAAAAAAAAGTTTGTGCATGAAATCCTGCTACTGCCTCACCTTTGAGACCTGCATTTTCAAAAAGTTGATGGCAGGGGACTGTACATTTTCTTTTGCTGCTACTCCAGCCTGATCCCTCTACAGTAGTGACCTCTACACTTATTTTGCCTTTCAATGTCTTAAAATTTAGTTTTCTGTACCATCATTCACAGTGAACCCTGAGAAGAAGATACATATATATTTATAACAATAAAAGAGAAAGGATTTCTTGTCTGTTATGGGCTTCTGATATTTTATTAGCCAAGTCTACATTCACCCTCACCCTCACAGGTCTCCCTGTGGTAGCTCTGAGCTCTGCTGATCTCATAGACAAATGATGGAAGCATCTGACTTAGAGCCTTTTAGAATCAAAGAAGATTGAGAGGGAAAAGACCTGCTAGGTCATTTTGTCCATCCCCTGCCAATACAGGATCATGACCTACTGTACAATAACTTCACTAATGTTTTGCCAAGTCTCAATTTAACTGAATCGAATGATGAGGATTAGACCACTTTCTTTGGGACAATATATCCCTGTTGCTTTTTATTCTCTGTGAAGAATTGTTATGATACTCTACTTAATATTCTTAATACCACCGTAATTACAAGGATAATTTATTTGCCTCTTGTAATAATTGTTTCTTTCTTGAAATTCATACTTTTTTGTATACATCGTGTTAAAAGTACTGCATTTGTCATGTAATTCTTTCCAGCTTTCTTTGTAACTCAGCTCCTAAGTCCCTTATCAATGTTTGCTATTTATCTTCATTTTTCTTCCATTTTACTCATCTTTCTTGTATAGGCTGCTCAAAAAGGTATATATTGCTCGTTAGATTCTTCTAGACTAGATTTTCAGGTGTTAATGTTCTACAGCAAGGCTTTTGCCTGAGTCATAATGTAGTGCCTCTGGATACATAATTCCAAATGTCTTGTCTGTCCTCCTTTATAGCTTAATGCAACTCTGACCAGTTCTGTTATTGCACCAATATACATTTTATACATTGATAAAATTCTATTTTAGTGAATCATCTTTCCCATTCTCAAGTAAGCCTGCTTGTTCATTATCTTAAACAGTTAGTATTCTAACTCATCCTACTTATTTCCCCATGCCCTTTTGAAAAGAAAGTGTAAAACTTTTTTTTGCAGAATTTCTGTATTGCGAACTGGAAATAATAGTACTAAAAATTATGCCAGATTTTAAATTACATAAACTGTATTGAATTCTTAAAAATCAATTTAATCTTTACTGGAGCCGCAGTCTAAATTGCTATCAACATAAATACATATTTACTGCTTGGCATTGCTACAGATCAGAGTTAAGGTTCTTTGGATAAACCAAATAGATATTATGAAAACAGAACATAATTAACTTTCACTTAAAAATAACCTTAGTTCAAAATTCTTTTGAAGTTCTTTTAGTCTTAAATAACTCACATACACTTGTAATTTTAACTATTCTTTCAATTTGTCTTGTTTCAATTGGAATCCTTTGACTTGTTGGTTTTGACTAAAATCATTTTTAAGCCTCAAACTATCAACAAAAAAATATAAAAGAGATATTTTATGGGGTTTTTTTCTTCAGATCTGTTCTGAAGAAAGCAGCATGGGAAAAGGCAACTTGTATTTTAAGTGACTGCAGAAATTCAGTAGGATTAACTCTGGCCACTTGTAAGCTATTTTGGAAAATAAGTTAAGATGTGTCTCAATTTCAAAACATTAATTTAACTTACTTTATACTTGTTAATTGAAAAAATAGCTAAATAAATTAAACTTTTATAAACGGAAATATACTTTAAATTTCTGCATATCTTTTATACTTGACATTTGTATATGTGAGTGTCCTCCTCTGATATAACTAAGGGATTATAAGTATGTATTCCTTAATAAACAGTTTCCTTCACTGCTAAAAGCTGCTTCAGGCGAAAATTTGGCAAGCAAAGAGTTAACAAAATGGTCAATAAAATGTGAAGAAATCTGGTCCTATATGTGTACAAAAATAATAGTTGCGGTTTTAGATGTCTTTTATGTTTCTATTGCTCAAAAATAGATTTTTTTTTTGATTGAACATTTTCAGCCTTCGATTGACTGAAAGAGATGACAGCCTCAGGGCATTTTTGAAGGGGAAAACTAAAAGAAAAATACTAAATTCCTTTGTTCAGAACCGCTGCTCTGCATATCCAGTAATTTTTTTAATACAAAGACATACCAGCCAATGGGGAGTATTGCTTACAAAACGATTGCATGACTAAGTTTTCAGCATGCAAGTGTGACCACCAAATAGGCGTGATAAGATTTCAGTGACTAGGAAGGGGCAGTTACAGCCATTTTCTCAGTTTTAATATTTCAGAACTTTGTGATGTATTTACATCACAACCTCAGGAGAAGATGCTCTGAAAGAACAAAGACAGATTTTTGTCCTGGCATTTATTCTGGACACTCAAGCAGTCCTCTGTACAGAATTTCAGGGGTCAACTTCAGTGCAATAAGCTTTAGAAGCGATATTAATTTTGAGAGGAAAAGTAAGAGAGGATTTGAGAGTATCAAAACTTAGAATTTTCTTGAATTACAGTTTTTCTCTCTTTAGAGCATATTAGCCAGTAAGAAATGCATTGGAAAAGCCTTGTTCAAAAAGAAAAATCTACAGGGCTTTCTTTTCCTCCACTGGTGCTCCTAGCACCACCAAAGAAGCTCTATGTAATGTTTTAAAATTTTTGCTCTGTTCTTTGATGTGTATTGACATCTTAGTTTGAAACAGCTCCTGTTACTGGCTGTTGTAGCTTAACAGGTACCTAAAATGCATTTTAAAAAAAGATACTACGTAGGCATTTGATAAAGAAGGAAGGAATTCTAAGCATCACAAACATAATACACATTTTAAAAGATCCTGTTGATATACATTGAAACACTGGCTAAATTAATAAATTCCAATTTAACAATACAGGACAGAACAGAATAGAACAGTACAGTTCAGTTCAGTTGGAAGGGACCTACAAAGATCATCAAGTCCAGCAGCCTGACCACTTTGGGACTGAGTGTTGTTTTATTTTTGGCATTGAATCTTGGAGAGGGACGTGAATGTCATCGTGATGGGTTTCTACAGGTAGATCAACAGAAAAATGCAGATGAAAGAAAAAGCAAAATCATGTCCGACCAACCTGGTAGGTTTCTGTAGTGAGATGACAAGCTCGGTAAACAAGGGGAGAGCAGTGGATGTTGTTTAGCTTGACTTTAATAAGACCTTTGAAGCTCCCATTTCACCCTTATATACAAACTGACAAATTATTGACTAGGTAGTACATGATGAAGTATACTGAAATATGGCTGAACTGCTGAGCTCAAATTGTTTTGTCACAAACACTCCCTGTAGACCAGTAACTAGTGGTGTCTCTCAGGGGTCAATATTGGGTACCAATATTGCTTAAAATCCTCATTGCTTACCTAGATGACTAGGCAAAGCCCAAGTTTGCAGCTTGCAGATAATCAGGAGAAATGGTTGCTATGTCAGATAATTGTGTTGCCCTTCAGAGGGCCAATCTGCACTGCCTGCAGGTCAAGGAGATGTCTTTTCTCCTTTCCTCAGCACTGGGGAGGATACAGCTGGAGCCCTGGATACAGCCTGGGGCTGCCCAGTAGAAGCGGGATATGGATTTACTGGAGTGAGCGCAGCAATGGGCCACAAAGATGCTGAAGGACTTGGAGTCTGCAAATTAAATGGAGAGGGTGAGATAGCAGGTATTGTTCAGCCTAGGGAAGGCTCAGGAGGATCTTCTTCATGTGTGTAAATACCTGATGGGAAGATTAAAAAAAAGGTGGAGCCAGGCCAGATGCCAAACGACAGGCCAAGAAGCAATGATCACAAACTGAAATGGGGGAAATTTCAATTCCTGCATAAGAAAAATCTTTTTTTACAAAGAGGGGTGTCAAACACTGGAATTGATTGCCTGGGGAGTTTGTGGAGTCTCTGTCCTTGGAGATTTTTAAAACCCAACCAGACCTTGAGGAACATGCTGTGGTTGACCTTGATTTGAGCTGGGTGGTTGGACTAGATATTCCACAGAGGTCTTTTCCAGCCTCACAATAAGATTATGTGGTTCAGACAATTTGTCACAATATACTTTACCATGGTCATTGAAGACTGTGGAAAACTTTAGTCCGCTGGTTTTGTTTGGCTTTGGTCTTCTTTTCCTCAGAGAAAATAATGTCCTGAAAAGGCAGCTCACACAGTGGTGCACCACTTCCCTTGATTTTCTTTCTGTCTATCTGATAGTGCTTTCTACCAGGGCCAAGGAACAGGAGATCTTGGGTCTCAGGCTGCTCATACTACAAAAAAATGCTCATAGTACAGTGAATTAGTGCCTCATTGTGTTTCCTAGGGGCAAAGGCAGTACTAGATCAGTATAAATTGCTTTTATTTTGAAGGATTGGAGGCTGATCCTACAAACTCTTTCTGGTATGAGTAACTGGAATGTTGTCTTCCCCAGAGCTATTCACTTTTGAAAGGGTTACTCTTTGCAGGAACCAATCCATGTGTTCTATGTGGCAGTTTAGAATCTGGACTGTGAAAATCCTTCTTTTTCTAAACACAGAATAATAGTGTGGATGGTTCTTCCAATGCAATTCCTCCAGCAAATGTGAATGGTTGCTGCATACAGAATCAGTTTTACGTTCATTACTTTTCAGGAGATTACTTAAATATATATCGTACCTGTTATAAAGCAAGGAGGAAACAATGTGGAAAAATGAAGGCTTCTCGTATCAATTGTGGTCCTTTTTTTTAACTAGCAGTTGTTCCTATTTTCAAGTGTTTGTTTCTGCTTTAATGAGGATACCAACTTTCATCCAGTGAGATGTGTGGGTCACTTTGTTAGCGCACTTGCACACACCAAGGCAATACACCAGCTGGAAATTTTGACTTTTAGCTGAATTATTTTTCCCCAGCAAATGGCTTTCCTTTTGACATATTTTAATGTACTTGCACACTGAGAGGAAGAGTAGGTGAACAGAAAACAGACTGTTTTATTAACCCAGCAGTCACCTTTGAGATTCATACATGTCCACTTTTTTCTCGCCTTTGTACCTAATCCCAAGAGACTGGTACCTGGCTTCCCTTGGAATAACAAAGTCAGCCACAAACCTCCAAACATGATTGTTAACTGAATGCCAACTGTTTCTTCTCATCTTTTTTTCAGTCATTATGTTAGGGATTGTGTTCTTATATGTGCCTTATAACCATAACATTAATTTGGTTTTATATTTAAGGATTTTTATTTTTTCTCAAAAGTAGAGATACATTGTCCACAAATTAAATTGCTGCTTCTATTTTGTGTGTGTGTTTTATAGTGATTTTTTCTGCTCTGCTAATGGTGGAAAGGGAAGAAATAAAGCAATGCTGCAGGCACTGACTGGACTACAGTTTCAGCTCAGAGGAAAGCTACAGGATCAAGAGTGGACCGACAAGCACCTGCAAGAAGAAGCCCATGCACATTATTCACAGTGTCATATGCCAGTTTCACAGTATCCTGGGATCAATGGATTTTTTCCAGTGGGAACACACTTTTCATCAGACAAAGCTCCAGCAATCTCAGAGGTACCTATATTACCCACATATATTTACAAAGTTTATTTCTGAATGCTGTGTTACCTGCAGAAAGCTATTCTTAATTTTAACATAATTAGCTCATTTTGAAGTGCACTTAAATGAAATCCAGGAGGGAGGTGAGGGGTGAAGCTGTTGGAGTTAACATGTTCTAAAAAATACAGAGGATTCAAAGCAAGCGAATGCCAGGTTATTGAATAACTAGGTCTTGCCCCAGTCTGTCTCAAAACGTGCTCCTTGATTCATCAGTCTTAAGATCAACTCTTTAATAGCCTGACAACTTACACTCCATCTTCCCTTTGGACAGTGGAACGTCTCTGGAGTTTTCTGTCCACATCACACCATATTTTCAGGCAGCAGACAGGTTGAGGTCCAGTGCAGGGGGAATAGGAACAGGGCCCAGCAGCTTCACATTTTCTCCCTTGTCCCATGGCAGAGAGGGTAGCTTCTCATGACATTGAGACAAAGAATTTTGCCTCTTGGTGAGTCTGTGTCTGGTGGATGTGATTTTTAGCATCAGCTATTTGAGGATACGTAGTTTTCCAAGTACTGCTGTTGACAGCCTGGGGCAGTCCTGGATTGTGGCTTTCCAGGTCCAAGGACGAGCAACGGGGAGGTGGTTGGTTCAGTGGCAACTCTGTCAGGGGCAATATCACACAGGCTGCCCACTCCTTGGCTTCAGCAGGGCCTGCACAAGGGTGCAGGGTGGCCGCCTGTCAACATGGCATCTCCTGTGAGCTGTACATTATAGAACAGGATGCCTAAAAACCATCACTGAACAGATCAGATGATGCCATCATATTTCTCTTTGTTCAAATGGGAAGTAACTGTGGAATTACACATACCACAGGGTGGCAGCTGTTGATAAAGGCTGATACGTGCTTGTTTTTCATTTTTAAAACTGAGGAATGCTTAATTGCAGTGAGTGGAGCAGATGGGTAGACATTTCAGAGCTGTTACATCAGGAATGTTCTGATAACTTGGTATCTCCTGCACTAACTCATTCTTTCTCATTTAGAAGTGAGAATGCAAATAAAAAGATATGTAGATATTCAGCTACTTTCCAGACTCTAAGTCCAACAATGAATATTTGAAACTTACTTTGACTGCTAATAAACTTTCCCTCCAGTTCTTGCCACTCCCTTTCTCTTCTGGGCTCCCTCCACTCTCCTGTTCTTCCAGTATTCCTCACTGTAGCCTGGGGAAAAGAAGTTTAAGAAAAATAATAAAGTTTTTATTTATTCCTTACAGCTTTTCTGCCCCTGTGGGCATTTGTCTGCCTGTCTGGCTAATGTGCTGTAATGAATCTGCTCTCTGCCATACACACATATATCGTCAATCAGTGAGAGGGAATGCTGAGTATGGTGAGCGCTAACAAGCGCTCCGAGGGGTCAGTATACCCGTGCGCTATAGTGGCATGCTGCTTTGCCTACAGGCTGCTTTAATTGGGAGAACACAAATGAGGTGGCATGTGGCTGGCCAATCTCCCTGCTTTGGCAAACCAACCCCTTCTGCTTCAACTTTCGGGACAGTGTTAAACCTCCTCTTGCTCCTGATGAAAGGCAAATCCCTCTCAACCCGTTTTGAGTCTTTGGGTGAACTAGAGTAGGTGGAACTGCTGGAGGAGCTTGCCTACAGAGGACGGCAGATGATCAAAGGGTGCTGAAGAGCCTGTAGGGCTCTGTGGGCTGGAAATCATAAGGAAAATAGAAGTGGAAAAAAGATGTAGAATGAGTAAAGAAGTGGCTGAGAAAAAGTAAAGCAAGGGTTGGATGGAGAGGGAAATGATGATGGAAATGCAAGTGATGGAAACTCCCAGAGTTTCTCTCCCAGAGAGAAGGACTGAGGAAAAATGATGAGAAAGAAAACAATATGAGAGAAAAAAAAATTAAGAAGTAATGACAAAACAGATGTGGAAAGTGTAAAATATTCCTATGGACAAGTTAGAGCAGATAGGAAGCAGCATATCTGAAAGGTCTCAAAGAAGATCAGATCACCAGAAGAAATTTTCAAAGGCAAGTTCCAGGTTTTGGCAAGAAATCATGCCCGATCCATAACTAAGTAGCAGTGTTAAAAGCTATATTCCTATAAACAGTTTGACTTCTAGACATGATTTGTTTTTACCGATTTGTGGGTAGTGAGCATGCCATTAAGGACTGACTGTCATTGCTCTGTATCAAGACTTGCTATTGAGTAAATGTTCTACTGGAAATTTCACTGCAAAGTCAATCTGTCCTTTGTTGTATTTTTGGAAGGTGAAAGGGGATTTGTTGGGAAGAATAGCACAATTATATATCTCTAAGGGGTTATAAATTCTAAGATGGGAACCTAAGGTTAATAACATGTAAGGACCATTATGCATTTCAGAAAGTCTCAAATTTTCTTTGTACGCATGGTAGTTCTGGTGTTGGTAGGTGCAATACGTTTGCATGGCCGTCAGTTGATAAAAGAAATTAATACAGTTTTTCATTGCTCACAGCAAGCTCCAAAAAGGAATGCATCTTGAGTGAACGTTTATCATAAAATACTGTTGAGAACACTGTCTTTGAGATCAAGGATTTGGCAAGGATGCAAGAGAGGGTTAATTTGGTACTTCAAAAAATAGTAGCAGAGGCCTAGGAAAGAAATTTCAGAGTATGATGGCTCATGCTGAGGTCTCTTTTTGTGACATAAAACCTAGATCCAGATTAATTTCTACATTGATCAAGGAGAGTCACCTATACTCTCCAGGAAGTCAGATTAACCTATAGAAATACCAGAGGTATTAAAAGAGCTACTAGATATTCTCCTGCAGTTCTTGTAAGCCCTATAAACAAGGAAACTGTGGCTTTAGCAGATATCTGAAATGGAGATTTTGAAAGAAAATCCAGGGGGAAAGTAGGATGCCATTCATTACTCAAAAAGTATGACTTTTGCTCTTGAATGAATGTCTGATGACGTGAAGGGCAATGTGTAGTTAGCAATGCCATCCTTTGGTCAGTGGACAAAGGCCAGGTTCCTACTTTCTGTGTTTACACTCTGCGGCACTTTTCCCAAGAGTGTTCCACTATCTTAGTCAACGTTCTGCTTAGATAATGACTAGGAATATCCTTTAAAGGAAAATATGTATTGTTTAGGAATGGCTTTTATCAACTGTTAGTTTTAGTGGAAATTTTAGTGTCTTTTATTCTTCAAGCAATCAATCAAAGCAAACAAATTATTTAGCATTTCAAGTTGCCTCTTATCTTGTTGTATCTCTCATCCTTTACTGAGTAGGGGTTAAATTATTTAATTAATCTATTTATTCCATCTCCAGCCTCTCCCTTCTCCATGACATGCCTCTCTGCTGCCAGTGATAGACTGTGTTTGAAACTTCAGGATTGTGCATATCCTTAGTAAAGAACACTGAGGACTTAAACATAAAAATAGCGATGTTATATCATAGTAATAATCATTAAAATTCAAACCAAGACATATTCCCTGGTGAGAAGATGCCATAGTTCTCAGTTCAGCCAGAGTGATGCTTGGCTTCATATACTGGAAAAAGCTCTGAAAAGGGTCTGTCTGTTAATAAGTTAAGGTCCCCAACCCACTACAATCTTCTGTGTAAGTAGCTAGAAAAAATAATGCTATTGCAGTGACCTGGGACACCGAGGAAGCTTGGAGGTAAGCTTCTCACAAACATACATATAAATGTCTACATTTCTTTTGGAAATAGTTACTTTAAAGCTGCTGGGACTTAATTGTAGTACTTACTCTTTTAGAACCTCTCTGAGGGCAAAAATTATTTTTAAAACCAGAACAGGTCCAGTTCAGACATTGCTAGTAGAGAACTTCTGGGTTTTTTTTAAAGTATACTGGAAGTCACAAATATCTGTTATACTTAAAAGGCTTGTGCTGGCTGCCTTGTATTTCCCATGCAGGGAGACTCATTTACCCAGTGTCTGCTACACAGACATCTTTCTACTTCCTTTTCCAATGTCCTTTGTTGGTTGCAGCAACTCCCACATTTCATGCAACAATGAAAAAACACTTCCTAAAGCTGATTTGTGATAGGTACAAAATTTGATAGATTTTTTTACAAATTAGGAGATAGTATGAAAAGGAGAAGAGAATGGCAGTGTCTTACTACTTCTATAAAAATATAATGCACTATAAATCCAAGAAAATTCTTTTTTGACCCAGGTATGTATCGTATCTGCCTCTGTAGGGTCTATAATAGCATCTTAGGGCTTCTGACCACAACTGCTGTGTATATGACATAATGATAGCACACAGCAACATAAGAATACTTAAACTAGAATATATCAGCCATCTATATAGATCAATAATCTTTTCAAGAATGCCTTTTTTGGTATTTCCCCTATCTCTGAAACAGATGCCTAAATCTGAACACTGGTGACTTTTTGTAGGCAGTTGGGCAAGTAGACCTTTAAGATCTAATTTATCTGGCTTATCTTAGGTGCTTACTTTCAAGTAAGATGGTTCACACTCTAAAAAGGACTATTTTTGTGTTGACTGGAAAAATGTCTAGGTAATTAGCTTGGATGTGGGCATCTTCATTTTTTCACACTCACAAAGTCAAATGAATTACACTTCTATGCCTTTAGATTCAGAGAAAGGGTAGAAGTCTGAAAGTAAGTTCACAGATGAAGCCAACCTGGGAGGAATGTTGATCTGCTTGAGGGGAGGGAGGATCTACAAAAGGATCTCAACAGGCTGTATTGATGGACTGAGGCCAAGGGGATTAGGTTTATCAAGGCCAAGTGCTGATTCCTACACTTGGGACACAACAACCCCGTGCAGTGCTACAGGCTTGGGGAAGAGTGACTGGGAAGTTGCCTGGCAGAGAAGGACCTGGGCAGTTGGTTGACAGATGACCGAACATGAGCCAGCAGTGTGCCCAGGTGGCCAAGGAGGCCAATAGCATCTTGGCTTGTATCAGAAACAGCGTGGCCATCTGGACTAGGGAAGCGATTTTGCCCCTGTACTTGGCACTGGTGAGATTGCACCTTGAATACTGCGTTCAATTTTGGGCCCCTAACCACAAGAAAGACATTGAGGTCCTGGAGCAAGTTCAGAGAAGAGGAACAAAACTGATGAAGGGGCTGGAGAACAAGTCTTCTGAGGAGTGGCTGAGGAAACTGGGGTTATTTAGCCTAGAAAAGAGGAGGCTAAGGGGAGACCACTGTCTGCAGCTACCTGGGTGTTGGTCTCTTTTATCAAGTGATAGGTGATAGGACAAGAGGGAATGGCCTCAAACTTCACCAGAAAAGGTTCAGATTGGACATAAGGAAAAATTTCTTCACTGAAAGGTTTGTCAAGCACTGGAACAGGCTGCCCAGAGAGGTGATTAAGTCACCATCCCTGGAGGTATTTAAAAGACGGGTATATGAGGTGCTTAATGATATGATTTATTAGTGGACAGGTATGGTGTAGTTATGGCCACAAGCTCCGCCAGGGGAGATTTAGGCTGGACATCAGGAAAAAAATTTTCATGGAAAGGGTCATTGGAACAGGCTGCCCAGGGAGGCATTTGAGTCACCTTCCCTGGAGGTGTTTAAGGCATGGGTGGACAAGGTTCTAAGGGTTTAGTGATTGATAGGAATGGTTGGACTCGATGATCTGGTGCGTCTCTTCCAACCTGGCTATTCTATGATGATTAGTTGGCGATCTCAAAAGTCTTTTGCATCCTAGAGATTCTATGGTTCTTGATTCTGCTTTAAAATTAGCGTATGACTGATGCTTGAGGGTTAAAGTATAATTTTATGTAAAATTACCACAAGTAAAGTGATTGAGGTTAGTATGCTTTTTAGGTCTTCCTGAACTGTTTGCTGAAACAGTTTCTACCAGCACAACTGTCTGTGCATTTGCAGAATTCACACAGACTGTTTCATGGCAGTCATTTGAAATATGTTACTTTTTAGTTCTATGGACTATAATGTTATTATTTTAATGTGATACCTACATTTATTGATATCAATAAAATCTTTATATTTGGTATTGATAGTTATATCATGAGAAAGAACGTAGAACAGGAGAGGATGAAATGAGGTGAAGGGGCTCAGAAATAAGAGGTAAAAAGGAAATGGGAAGGAGAGCAAAATAGATTTTGGAAGATCTTGAAAGAGGATGAGCAGAATCAAGACCAAAAGATATGGGTAAGTGGGAAATAAATAGAGAGATCTGTGCAGGATCCTTGGGCTCACTCATTATTTTGTAGACTTTTATAATATTTCTTCTTTTCTTCTCCTTTTCAGACTTCACAGACTTCATCTTTTTAACCTTACAGTGTGTAAAGTCCACAGTCTCCATTCTTCCTTCCATATACCTCATCATTTTTTATCATTTTTTTAAACTTTTTTTATTTTTGCTATGCCTATTTTTGCACACACCTCTTCACATCTGAGCACAGCTGTTGACCTACTTCTGCACGATAATTCCGTAGCATGGAAATCACTGATGTTGCCTCTATTGAGAGATTAAGTTCAGCAGGTCCATCACCTTCATCAGTTGAAGAAAGCATTAATGATAGATCAAAATTTGATTTTTTTACTCAAAATTAGAATCACAGGTAACAATTTTTAAGGACTTGAAGGTATCCACTGTTAGGATTGCTCTGCCTAAAGTGTATTGTGATTCTTTGAATGAAGGAGACCAAGAAGCATGGAAGGCAGGACTAAGAAGTAAAATAGCCATGCTTTAAACACAGGATCTCCTGATTTCTCCACATGTATTCTCAGTGCAGCAGTGAGCTGTCTGTCCATATTTGTACACTTAAGTGTCCTGGCAGTCTCCCCTCAGCAATGTTTCGAAGTTACAAAGTACTGGGGCAGTTGATAGTTGGTATTTTGCAAATAGTTAAGAATTCACTGACAAACAACTGGGCTCTTCCACAACTGTTGGGCTCAGTGCCCACTTCATTTTCAAGCATACCAGTTTTATGAATAAAATCATATCTTGAGAGCATCCCATAAAATTTTGCCTTTGACAGTCATGTGCTGTTCAGTGTATATTTCAAAACTGATGGTGTATATAGGTGTAGAACCTATTTGCAAGAATGGATAAGCAGTTTTTAATTTTTTTTCCATAGGAAATATTAACAGGTCTCAACTGGAATTAGCAAAGTTTTTGCAGTTGTAAAGTAGAGAATGAAAGTGCAAACACTGCTGGCCCTACCTTGAAGGTTTGCAGGCTTTTCCAGTGTTAATGATAGGAAGCTCAATTTCTTGTCACCTGCAATAGAGAAAATGAATCAGCTCCCCAGACTTGTGAGGATGATCAGCATTTTGTGAAATACTGGCTCACGATTAAAAGCATAACAGGATTCCCTGCTCCCTATCAACTTCAGTGGAAAGGTAGGAACCTATAGGTTAGGAGTCTGATATAAGTCTACACCTGTCTTGACAGTCGTACTATTCCTGAACTGACAAATGGCAGCCAAGCAAGAAGTAGTCAAGCCGAAGGGTCACTAGGGAAAAAAGAGCTTTGAAACAGCAGTACTAGTCTCTATGACAAGGGCAACAGTAATTGAATTTTGAGGAGACCCAGATGTTGAGATACTAAGTATTATACATTGCATCAGTAATTACATAACAGATTATATTAGCGATTCTTATTCAAGTGTTTGTTAAGTTAATGATCTAATAAATAACCAATGGTTTTTGTTGTAAGCAGGTAACCCACACTTCATTTGTGAGATTAATCTTATTTAAAGCAAAAATTCTCTCTCTGAATAGTTGGTGGAATTCAGCTTAAATTAGCATCTGCTGAAGTGAGCAGTTGAGCTTCATCTGACATTTATTAGGACAAATGTATAAAGGATGTGCTGTGGCAATAACATTTAATTGCCAGGGCAATTTGTTGCCACTTTGGATATAAGAATTGTCACTGAGCAAAAAAAAAAGGGAAGGAGATGTTGGTTATTATGAAGACCTGACAGAAATTGTTTTAACTGGAAATTATGTCTGAATTTTATATTGCTCATAAAAGTGGGAATCTGATGGCATAGACTGGACCTGGACATAATGGGGAAAAAGCAATCATTTTAACAGTAGTTGGTCTACTTCTTGTGACTTCAAACAAACTCTGACTTCTATAAAAAATATGTAAATTACTGGATGCTAGGGGCAAAGTCCCTGTAGCATTTATAGTTCCTCTGCCTCTCTAGAAAAATCAGGATTATTTGTTTTCTTTTCAACTGCATTAATATATTAAAATTAGAAACCCCCCGTGTCCTCATGCATTATTCTGCTCTGCAGTTTGTGTTGATGTCCTTAAGCAAATCAGATGTGCAAGCTGTCCAACAGTTTGACTCTTATCTCTCACTATAAGACCTTTCTTATTCTGAAAATTTTTCACATGGTTATATTCTTTCAATATACAAGTAAACTGGCCATCGCATGAGAGACTCCTCTTGAACTCAACTCATTTATTGCTCTTTTTGTTCTCAAATATTTTCTAAAGATCTTTGTAATCAATGTTGCTTATTTGCTACATAAAGTTAGCATCACAGGGCCAGAAAAAATCCAGCATAGAAATGGGAGTCTGCTTAGCTCAAGGCCCTGATCACAAGTGCAGTGTCTGGAAGTCTGTACTCTGGCAGCTGGTACAATGGCCTTTGGATTAATACAGGAATGCAGAGCGGCAAGTCCCTTAATCTTCATAAAGAATGACAACCTCCTCTATATGTTGGGAGTCTCTGTGTTATGTGTTCATCCTTACCTTCTCCCCTTCTCACTCAAGTGGGATTTATCAGTTCCAAATCTGTCTAGATCAACTTCTACAGCCTGTCTTTTCCATGTGTTGGTCATTTCTGTAGCTGAATAGATCAGGAAAGGTGACTAGGCGAGTCTCTTTTTCATAAAGAGGAAATTTTAAATCAAACTCTAGAAAGAAGATATTGAGTTTTTTATTTTGGATGTGTTGACGATCTCTGGACTATGTAGTCTACACTCAGCTGTGTAGAAGGAGAATTTTGCTATCTCGACTGCCATCTATTAGTCTTGCAATGGTGGTAATTTGTCTCATGCACTCATTCAAAACTATTTCAAACCGTCCCCAAAAGTTCAGTATGTTTTAACCATGAGTCAGATGATCCTGTATAATTAAGTGACCTGGCTGCATTTTGAGCAGTGCTAGGCAGGATTAGGTTCATTTAAAGCTATATTATAATTGAATTATCTTCTGGACATTATTTTCTGAGCAAAGATCTAGGATGTGTGGAGGTCAGCACTTCAAAACTTGGGAAAGCAATACTTTTTCAGAGGCAGGACATTAAGAATGTCTGCTATAGAAACACACTGATGCCTTGCAATTTATGAATAAATCATTTTATGTTGACTTCTGTCATTGGAGTGAGAGGCAAAAAAGTTAAAATGAACGGAAACTCCAGATAGCCTTTACAGGTGGTTGAATTCAAATTGAAATATGAGTGAAATAGCGTCAAGATGTCGTGATTTATATGTGATTACCTGCAGCACGGCAAAACAACAGAGAATGTGGTTCAAGAGACTGAACACTTCTTCCTTGAAGACGTCAAGCTGAACAGACTATTTTCTTGATACTCTGGAGTGCTGCACTTGGTAGTCCATATGAGTTGAAGTATCTCTCTATATTTTCAACATGGTGTTTCTGCTCCTTTTATTGCCAGCCCTAATTTTTCTAAACCCTTTGTGATCTCTGTCATGTTGTGATCTTGACTACACCATCTTTACACATACTGCCTGGTGTTATACCCACTGCCATGAAAGATTTTTATGAGAGAACTTGAATACAAAACAATCTCTAATGACCCTCCTGGGTAAGGAGTTTTACCCATGAAAATATTAATCTTTCTTTTCTTTTGTGGAGCTCTTATCTATCATAATACTAATAATAGATATTGGAAATATGCCGCCATTAATGCTCATTTCCAAACCACTGTAGCATCTTTGTGTACTATTTTGAAAAGGGACATTTAGGCTTTCTGTGGTATTCATGGAGGAGCATTTTTCCAGAAATGAAGCAACACATGGTTACTGTATATAGAAACCTGTGGCTAGTCTTGGGCTTGTTTTGTCAACTAGCTGGAAGGAAATAAAAAAAGCTAAGTGTTTCATTTCCGTGTGTCCTGACTCACAGGTGATTCTGGATCTTTTTAGGTGCATTTCAAATGCCCTGCTATATGAGTTTTCCTAAGTCAAATATGATGTAAATCTTTCGTATTTGCCTCCAAGAAAAGGATACAATCAACTCTTTATAACTGAGGTCAAGCAATTTTTGATTAAACAGGCAATTTTAGGACATTCCAATTTCCTTAAAGAGAAAGCATCTTCAGTTTAGGGCATTGTATCATACACTGTAGAGGCAAATACTCCAAATGCAGTGAAAATGAAGTGATCCATTGTACATCAAATGCAAATACAAAGTAAACCACAAATGATTCAGCATGGGTGAACTAACAAGAATTCTCTTCCACAAATTCAGTTGCCTGCTGTTAAGATCTGTAGCATAGAAATGTAGATTTTGTTCCCATAACACCCTTCACCTATAAGCAGGGATATTTATGCTTTCTAAGGAAACAGCTATTCAAATGCAATAAATTGCATCTGTGGGATTGCTTAAATTTCACAAAGCTGAGATTCACACAGATTTAGTAATGTAGAGAAGTGTAACAGACAGAAATGGCTTCGGTGTGTTTCAAAGGAGAATACTTGTGAATGGCAGCAACTTTTTCTAGCATTCATGAACATAAGGAAGAAAGAGTTCTGTTATTGTACAGCCATGACAGTTTTCAAAGCAATGCAGCCTGTAGAGGTTGTCAAGAAAGCAAAAACCCCACACCTCTAGCATTCCACATTCCACTTATTTCACCCAGGGTAGCATATTTATTTTGAGATTAATTTGGTACTTGTAGTGTACATTTGCCAAGGTTTTTTTTCCTATTTAAATCTTCAGTTCCAAAGCTATGTTTTAATCCTATTAGTGCTAATTGACTGAAGTCTACAGTCTTTTTGAGTTAGGTGAAGTTCAAGTTGTAATTGGTATCAAAAAAGGCACAATGCAAGAACTGAATATTAATATTTAACTCTTGCCATTTTATTATTTCTACTTGAAAGTCACAGCAGTGTTTAAAAGATCTTTTTATGAGTTTATGAGGGTAGTGAATTGGAGACTATGGGATGAGATTTTTCATTCATGCATCAAGATTAACAAAAATTGCTTTGTAAGAGGTGTAAATGAAATACTCTACTGGTGCCTAGTAGTACTGGTTATAGCTACAGGTTTCTCAGTATTCCCATTATGAAACTTTGTCTGTAGTTTAAGTAGCTGCACTATAAAATTTTGCTCAAGGCTAATACAGAATACAAGACTCTAACCCAGCAGCTATTTTGTTTCAAATCTTCCATTTAGCCTTTTGCAGATAAATGCAAGTGTGTCAATTTTGGATGATGTTTTGGATTTGAGTACTTTTTAAATGACTGTGATTTTAAATCAGAACTTCTCATAAGATATGCACACAATGGTGGATTAATTACTTATGCCTGAAAATAAGGACATAGACCACCCAGGACAAAGGCAATCTCTTTGATTTCAGATCCCTAAAAAAGTAGATTTGTTTGCCTAAATTAAGTTGTTATAAGACACAAGTGGTTAATTTGTTCAAATGGAAAAGAAATTAAAATAAGAAGGGTCATTAATTTCATGCCTTTTGAAACAATTGTTACCCCCTGATTAAAGAATATTTGGAAAATCAGTTAACAAAGAATTTCTGTAAGTTTTATGTTCTCTATTATTCTGATTATTTTCATTGGGAATTAAAGTCTCTTTTTTTAATCATAACCATAGTGCATATTCATCGTTAGGCTCCTGGGACTGCTATAATCAATGATTTGATGTCTAACTGGATAGAGCCACAACACAGGAATCAGTCTGACAGTACAGGAGTAACAACTATGTTTCTCAGAACTTTATTGTGCTGAAATATCTCAAATACTAGGAAAAAAAAAGTGCCTGAGGGAAAGAAATATTATAAGAAGTAATGCTGGAAATTAAACCAGATAAGCAAATAGATTGAAATATTGAAATAAAGTGAAGAAGGAATGAAAAAATAAGATAGAGAGGAAAACATTGAAAACAGTAGAGCAAAAAGGACACAGTTGGAAATACTTTATCTCCAACAATCAGTTTACATTGGATGTGATAAAACGTAATAATCAGTGCTTATTTTTTCCATTGAAATTGCTGTCCATCACATGAACATTGCAAATAGTCTATACAAGTAATTTGGCCAAAATATGTAACAAGAAATGGTAGCAAAGCTATTTCCAGACTGAGATATTTGATTCTAAACACTTGCTCTGTGCACTGATTTCTGTTGAGTTTGTTGCATTGAAAGACCTTGCAAGACTGGACCAAAACTGAGGTCCATGCAGGTATAGTAACTTGTCATGTGCATTAATACAACTGTAGTCATAGACAATTCCTTATGCAGAACAGATCTGAATTGTTTCTAAAGAAAATAGGAAGATTTAGGTTTTGGTTTGTTTTTTTCTTTTTGACAAAATATTATGAAACTAAACCAGAATTGGCATCACATGATAAATATAAGCTTGAAGCTTTCATTAGTGCTGCTACATATCGTGGACATATTTCTAAAGAATAGACTCCCCATTTTCTTCATATCTAAACCATAGATAACTGAACAGCATCCTGCTTTTTTTTTAATATGGAAAAAGGCAAATTACATTTACAGCTCAAAGGGTGTGGATAATTAAAAATAGGGTCTTGAGATAAGCTGTGATATCTAACACACAGAGAATGTTGCTACAACAACCTCCAACTGACTTAGTGAGAATTTTGTCTTGAAAAACACCTTGAAAATTTTGCCTTGAAAACTTCAGTGGAATCAAATGCAAATAAGTAATGTCATCTACTTTGTGCTACTACAACTGCACATTTTGTGGCTTGCATGATAATATTAATAGTTCATACAGAGTGCTTGAAGTATCATCCTGTTCATTCAAACTCCAAAATTAGTACTGTCTCTACAATTTTTCTTTAGTTAGTAAAATTGCCAGCAACATTAGAATACACACATTTACTTCATACCTTTTGGCAGTTGAGGCTCATTGCCTCCAGCATCCTTTTCTATCTATTTATGTTAAGCAATTTTCTGGCCCCACTGAGATCTTGACAACATCATATAAATTTTACATTTTCACCCCCCTCATCCTTGCTGTAAGAAAGCTGTTGCATTTTGCAGGTGAAAATTTAAGACACAGAGACCCAAATTCAGCTCCTGATAGCATAAGGCTTAGCTTCCACTAAGACCTAGATAGACCCAGCTTTTTATTCATGTAAATAGTAGTTATCTAATTAAAGTTAGTTGTCCAACTCTCCCTCTGTGATGAATGGTAAGAGATAAGCACCTCCAGAGGAATAAAAATAATAAAAAAAAAATCCTGCCTTTACATAAAGTCTCTCAGAGGCACCTGAAAGTGATTCACTTTCTAGAGGTCCTTTTTCTTGCTATTGTCCAAAAGACAGACTTTTTCTTAACTTAGACTGGAAAAACTATCCCTCAGAGATGAATGCCACTTGTGAGGAATGCTCAAAATTATCTGGGGACCCATGTTCAGGTAGGAAATTGCACCAGACTCTTTAAAGTCTTTGTGTAGCAGGCAGCCACTGAGACATTCTTCTTACAACCCAGATGATCTTCCTCCAGAGACTCAGTCCGCTTCTCTTACATCCAAGTGAATCATGGAGTCTTTTCTTCCCTTCAAGTCAGTAATATGTATTTCATTCTTTCACAGCAGGATCAGCACCTACTACAGTAAATACTGCTCCACAAATGGCTGTGGAATGCTGAAGTTCATATTGTAGGATACTGATAGGGGCAACCTTATGACCTGCCCTCCAGTATGCTCATCTTTCAGCCTTCTGCTCCTCTGGTGTTGACCAGTGATAGAAGCAGGACAAGATGAACTGGTAAATGTGATGTTTTTCAGTATCTAATACAAAACATTTAATGTTAGATGCTGTGTGTTAATTAACTGGAGCATTCACAATGTAAAAAAGTTTTCTACTGTAGTTCTGCAATATAACAAATGTTCTTTCCATCTGCAAACTGAAAGACTTGAGGCCTATTCCAAAGTGCACTGAAAACAATTTGACTCTATTGAGCTTTAAATTCAGTCTACAAAAGAGCACTTTCAGGGTTACAAGAATAATCATTCTGTGTTCAAAAGAAAAATAACTCTGAAAGCATTTTGAAAGCATTCAAGCCAGTAGTACATCCAAGAGACTTGGTCTGATCAGACACTGTGCTGATTTGTATTTAAATAATTATTAAAAGACATGCTGTGGAAGGTATTCTTTTGGATCATATGTAATAAAATTTAAGTGGAATTCATCTCTTTAAGTCCCTGTGTCTGTGTCAATAAAACTGAACACACATAAAAGGAAAAAACTACAAACAAATCCACAAAACTTTTCTGCCCTCTTGCTTGAAATCTTTATACCAAATCAGGCCTCCATGTGTACAGGGCTATTTTAAGCACACTTCCCAGCAAAAGAAGTGCTGATGACATTTCAGAAGTGATTCCCTCACTGCTGTGCTTTAGCTAATGGGCCCCACTTGTAAAAACAGCGTACTGTGTCTAAAAATGTGATGATCTGCTGCAGATAGAAACTTCTTTCTCTGCCTTATGGCCATTGATTAAAAAAACAGTATTAAAACACTTGTCTGGAACATGGATTGGGAAGAAATGAGGCTTAACTGAACTTTATCTTCAAAAGTAGGCAAAATCTACTAGAAGAGGTAGCAACTAGACTATCAGTTTTATCTTTATTTTTTGTTAATACCTAATATACAAATATAAGTGTATCACCCCCTCCATGCATATTGATGTCTGCTTAAAATATCTTCTCTAGAGATGTGTGAATGTGTGTAAGTATACATAAGAATAAAAAGCTGTGAGGAGTGGCCCATTGTCACTCCATTATATAAGACATCGTAAATATGCATATAAGCAGCCATTTAGGATCCCCAAATTTCTGCTACCTAAGCATCTAATATCTGGCTATTCCTAATGGATCAGCAACAGTTTCACTGCAGAAATAAAGATTCCTTCATACATACCTTGCCCAGGGAGGTGGTTGAGTCACCGTCCCTGGAGGTGTTTAGGGTGAGGGTGGATGAGGTACTTAGGGGCATGATTTATGGATTGGTGGGAATGGTTGGACTCGACGATCCGGTGGGTCTCTTCCAACCTGGTTATTCTGTGATTCTGTGATAGCACCCGGTAGTCAAAGAAACAAGTAACATGATTGCTGTTAGGGTGGTTGTGATACGGTATTTACTACATTCGCACTTCTACTTAAAAAAGGAAAGTTAATGGATAGTATTGACCCACTGGTTACTCTTGCAGAAGACAGGCATTCAAAATAAAACCTCTAGATCAGATGTTCGTTGATCAGATGCTTAGTTAAGACACATTAGGCTGAGTTTCTCAGAAATGCCTACATGACAGAAATGTGGTGTCCATGACTACAGTTAATTAACAAGTGTCAAATTATGCAGAAAACAGGTGAATATATAATTTTCTTCATTTAACAGTAATACCTAAATCTCAATAACATTCATGTAGTTACACTGGACTATGCTACCAATTACTTTTTTCTGTACTTATTTCTTTGCCATTTGGAGGATGAAAGTGTTTTTTCTTTATATCTTTATGAAGTTCCTTTAAATGTAAGCTTATAGTTGGTCTCTTACTCAGATTCCTTGCCACTGTTGTGGCTGTATGAAGCCATTGTGTTTACTGGCTTTCTTCACAGCTCTTAAGTTCATCATGCATGTTAGCTCTTTCAGAAGGATGCATTAATGTGACTAGTTTCAGAATCATACAATATTCCCATTGTATTTAGCAGATGGCTAGCTCTGGACTGCAGCGTTTTAAATTAATTTAAGAGGGAAGTTAATATAATCCTTAATTTATCGTATTGATTGTATTACTGAGGAGATATTTACTTTGTTACCACTCCGGAAAAACAAGTGGTTTTAGCCTAATGATGCTCAGTTCATGCACGGTTCAGATACTCAGACTTAAGTCCACCAGGGCAACAAAACTTAAATATAGTTAAGAATCTAGCTGAGAATAACTTGCAGTTTTTCTCTGAGCAATTTTGTTGCACTATGCACTTTTCTTCAAGTTCAAAGCAATTGCTCTTGTAGGGAATCAGCCCCTGTTTCTGTTCTCTGCTGAATTCCATATTGAGCGCAAGTTCAGCTTATGTCACGGCTCCTGGAGTCCCTTTAATAAAATGTTCTGATTTAAGAGTTAAATATTAATCTGTAAGCTGTAATAAGGCTACTCACATATGAATTTCTGTTCTTGATTACTCAGGGACGAAATCATATATGTCTCATGCTGCTTTATTTATAGAGAAAGGAGTATAGAAGACTTCCAAACTTAGCTATTACATGTGAGATAGGACTTCTAAAAGATGTGAGGACTGTTCCTGTGGAAGTTGTGAGGCATTGCTATTGACCTAAGCACCAGAACACTTTCAGAGGCCTCAGCCGAGACTAAAAAAGCTTGTAGATAGAAGTTATTGGATAATCCCGGTTTCTTCAACCAAATCAGTGCCCCAGTGTGCAAAGCATATACTGACATAGTGAACCTCTTTCCTTAAGGGCCTTACAGCTAGAAAGAGCTTTATTGACAGAAAGCACATCTTAGACTTCTGAAGTCTCAATGTCAAATACAGCAATACAGAAAGAAATGGAAAGTGTAGCAGTAATGATTCAATGCATGTTCTTAAGTTGTATGTTTGTTTAAATGCTATTGGCAATGTCTTACTTTCCTACATGGAAAAAATAGGTGGATTTATATTCAAAATAAAGAACAGTTTTCTGAGATAAAGAGCCGTTCTCAGCTCTGTGGCTTACTTAAGGGAGTGGGGCTGGGGTTTATGGAAAGCCTCGAAGTATTTCTATAACAAGGAAATCTTCCCTAAATTCTAGGACTCTGTGCAAGGTATTTCTTACTGGATCCTTCAGTGGAGAAAAGCAACATTGAGAAGCTTAGAACACTGATATATAAAAAATATTTGGTGCATGAAGTCTGCAAATTCTCCACTCTTGACCCAGGTGGGTTATTTCACACCTGCTTTAAATGCTGTGATGTGGGTCAGGTGAGTGAGGTGTCAGCCTGTGTGGTCAGGTGTCCCTACAGCTGAGGGTTGATGATATTGCCTTAATTTAGCAGAAATATAAGCAGTGATGCCAGCAGCATTTTTAAATGAGAGGAAAAGCAATGGGAGAAAGCAGCCACAAGCCTGGCAGTGGTTAGCGCAGCTCTCTGAGATTAGATCCCAGGGCCCCTCCTAACCTCCTCTATGCTGTGAATGTTGTTCCTCAGCACAGCTGCTGATGACACAACATAGAGTGGCTTCCCCTCTTATGTGATATATTTAGCTTTATCAATTGGAGGCTAGATTTTCCAAAACCGATTTTGGCCATTTATAGATTTGGCATTGATCTCCATCTCTTCTAAGGAATAATTCTTTGGGAATAGTTTAGTCTTTTGAATTTTTAACATTATGGTTTTGCAAGTTCAACTCTGCACTATTCTCTGAATACAATCTTCTGCTTTAGAAAACAAACTCCTGTTTCTAGAAACTATCTTCATTTTCTGATATTAAAATATTACTCTTTTTAAAAGAAAAAAACTTGATATCTGGATTGCATATTACTGAAACTGAAACCTTACGTTTTGTCTATTTAATGAGGAAAAAGTTAAGTCATGAAGCCTGAAAGATCCATATTTTATGCTTGGACAAGCTTTATAGAAATAAAATACTTCACAGAGCTCTGTTTTTATTTTTGATGCTAAGATAGGTTATGAAGCAAAGCTTGAATTTGAATGCTAAATAAGCATAAATTAATGGATAGGGAATTTTACATTAGCCCAGTCAACAGGTCAGTCTAAGAAGTGAGGTCAGATATAGTATTTTGTTTAAACTGACAGACATATTTTGCACATCATGCACCTGAAGATGGAGCTTGAGTGGTTGTGAATATATATGCAATGTATAACTTCTTTCACAAAATTGTGATTAATAGCATTCTGTTTGGGCTTTGTATAGGGAAAGAGGCACTATCCTAAGCTTATTTAGATTCTCTTGGCAGAAAAATGAAATCTATAAACAAACTTTCTTTCTTTAATCTTTCTCCACTACCCTGTGCTCCCGGGTGTTTTACAGATTCTTATATAAGACTCTGACAATTATTGAGCTGTTCTTTTGACCTGGTTGCTTGAAGGATATTGGATTTCTGTTAGCTCTAAACAGAAATTAGCAGTCAGATCACCTGAAGTGCTAAAACACTGCTAATTTTTTTAAAACAGATTTATTACAAAATATTTCTTTTCTCCCTACCTCAGACTTCAATATTCACATTTAACTCATTGCAGTGTCTGCTCAGTGTAATTTGAGAATGATATTCTCTGAGTAATATTTTACTAAGTACTCTTATGTCTGCAGGACAATGTTATAAACTAACTGGTGTCCCTAAAAAACATTAATTACATTGTCAGATAATCACTTAGGTACCTAGTATTATGATATAAAATAATTAGAGCCTTGTCTGCTGTTTTCTGTTTATTTCAGTGACTACTTTCTCAAAGGACCTTTTATCTGTGCATACTGAATCTCAGAGTACTCACTGAGGACGCATTTTTACTTCTTTTCTTTAGCTTAGCATCCAGCTTTTCAGATATAGCAACTGATTTCATAGTTCCCAGCCATGTGGCAGTGACTATAAGGACGTTAAATTACTGACATTGCCTACATTAGAAGTCCTTAAAAGGTGTGGTATACCTAATTGTGAGTAGACTTTGTCCTAAGTGTGCCATTTCTGATTTGTGCCCCCAAAATTGTTGTCCAAAATTCCTAATTTTATAGAGTCATAGGAGCAGGATTGTGGGTATCTGTGGCAGCAGAATTACAAACATAGAATTAGTGGGCAAACCAAGGAAACAGACACTGTATTTACCATTTTAGGTGAAACCAAGGAGAATCCCCAGTGCACATTTTCTGGATTTGGAAGCCCTTGCATGGTTACTGAGTTTGAGAACAGGAGCCTTGGCTTTGACCTCATAGAACAGAAAGGTTTTATTTCCCTTTTTTGTGTGTTCTCATGATTACAATTTTTTTTTTTTGTTATGAAATTTTAGACATGGAAGTATTCCTTGCACTTATATCCACAAAGAAATATGGTATTTTCATTTTGTTAACTACAAGAATATTCCTAGAAATTGTCTCTTAAGATATAATGTGATATGTACCTCTCAATTCAACAAATAACCTTTCTGACAAAAATAAAGAATGGGTAGGGGCAAGGAGTGGAGAAGTGAAATACACTAAATTCTCATTTCTTCATGTGCAATAAAAGTGCTAGATACTACGCTTGTAAGTAAAGAGACAAGCATGTTGAGGGAAAACAGGGTTGCTAATGCCGGTGACCTCTAAAAAGAATGAAGAAGACAATTGTAAAACATTATCTATCCAGTTCATAAATCTTCACCCGCCTTTGTTGTACAAGCCTGAGTGAAAACATTTTAGGCAAAGCTTTAAAAGAACCTGGAGAACTGTACAAAAATGCCAAGAATTGGATTAATTGGCATAATACAAGGTGGCTGGGCACAGTTGGGGAAAGTGTCAGTGTAGGGAGAATCCCCACCAAGTAAGACTGTCTGTGCAATTAGCTATCTGAACTCTAACCCTTCCAGAATAATTAATGAATAACAGAGGGGATCAAGACAAAGACACAAAGTGATTTGGTGGGTGCTAGCAAGTAATACATCAAAGAATGCTGGTAATTGGCCCTGTGGCTTTCATTCTTTGCCCTATTTCTTTCAATTCATTGACTCAAAATAATGGGTTCAGGTTCATTATCAACAGGTTTTAGCTGCAAGAGCACAATACTTCAACAAAGCTATGATTGTAGCAGTGCTGGTGGTTAAGTAAAAAGTTGTAGACTGTAGCACACTCCCTTGAAAGGGAAAGTAGCAGCATAGTCATAGGCTTTGTCTTACATGAAACAGCTGGTATTCACGAATTTGCTCTGAGTTTTCTAAGACTTGGTGTTCACTGAGGTTACAATGCTGGAATACAGTTGGTATGGGCAGGTACGTATAACTCCACTTCAAACCCTATTATAGCAACATCATCTATATTCTGTTCCTTCAGCTGTAAGAAATGAAATAGAATTCTTGACATCATGTGTCACATGTACATGACATTATCTGCAAATTAATGGAGGCAGTCTGCAGGCATTTTTTCCCCCATTTTGGCAGCATTGCAGTAAAAGGAAAATTAATTATTTTTAATCTGTTAAAATATCTTCCTGATCTGCAAGATTTTACTTGGGGGTTTGAGTACTTTTTAGCCAAAATCAGTACTGGAATCTCCAGTTGTTCTGTTTTGTTTCTGGTGTAAATGCTACATTAAAATGTTGATTTAGATGCTGAGGAGGTATTTAATTAATTACAATAGCTTTTCTTAAAGAATAGAAGAAGCAGCAGAATATTAGAACAGTCATCTTCAGTGTGTCAATGATGTATATTTTTGCTCTGCTATTTCATTTTGGCATGATTGTTCCTCCCTTTTTATGGGCTATAGGATATGTTGTTTGTTATTTTTTCACCATCCCATTAAATACAATTGCATTTGTTGTTAAAAACTGTATGACACTATCATTAAATACTGCTCTTTTGGTTTAGTACTTGAGAAATGTAAGAAGTAGTTTAAATTTTAGAAGCACGCTTATGAGCAGAAATTTGTGTAAAATTACTTTTAAGTTAAGGGACACTATTTTGAATTTGGGTTCATAACAAATACATAAAATATCATAAAAGTTTTAGTCACCAATGCTTTCATGGACAACAATATAAAAACTTCCTATTACCTCTAATGAGTCTGTTAGGAGGTAGCTGCTGGCCCAGCCATTGGCTGTCTAAGTGTTACAGTTCAAAATGTGATCTCCATTATATCACAGTTTTCTGAAATATCTTGAATAAAATGTATGTAGAATTTCATTTTGAGAGGAACATATTTTGCAATTGTGAAATCATAGAGTTTAATCTATACTAATAATGTTACATAAAAATTTTCTGATACATCTTGTAGTATTTTATTTTGATGTTAATGTTTCTGAGAATACCAATTATACATGAAATATTCAAATTAAGGCATGATTTACAAGTGTATAATTACAACTATAAATATGATGCATGACCTGCAGCCTCACCCCCTTTAAATACACTCATACTGTTTGAAATAGTGTTCTCACCGATCTGTGTAGTTATTTGTTCTTATCTTCTATCATGCAGATTCATCCATTAGAATACATGCCTTATCCCTAACATTATCTGTGCCATGGACAAAAGTATTCTGGTTTTGGAAAAGCTTTACTAACACATGTTCTAAATTAAGTAGTTGTTTTTGATAAATTCTAAGTAACGCTTCTAAGAATATTTTTAAAATTTTAAATATTTGTACTAGGACACCACTTAGCACTGGGAATAATGCTACAAATATGTTAGTCAGAATGTTGGCTTTCTCCTGTCCCCAATTCCAGCTGGTTTTGGTAGAGGTTTCTCAGCGTGATTTAGACAATATATAAAACACCTTGAGACAGCTTCAGTATTGTTCTTTTAAGTTCAAATTCTAGTTCTGATGGAGGCTTTGCATAGCATTGAGAAAGTCTTTTGAGACATGGATGCCATAAATATATTATGTTCACAATAATTAATGGTAAAGATGGTAAAAAAACAGTAAACTGATTTATTTTAGTCTTGCCAGTGTTACAAGTTGTTAAAATTAATGCGCTAATACCATTAGTATTGTGAATAGCCATACTCACAGTGCTTTCTGTCACACATACAGTTCAAGGTCCCAAGCGGAAAAAGTACTGGTTGATCTTGTCCCAGATGTTTTCACACTTTTTCAGAAAGTTGCTCCTTTTTTTGTATAATTTTACCTTACAGTGAATAACAAGACTTTGGAGAAGGAAAATCGTTATTAAAAATACACACAGACTTGATCAAAATAACTTTGATGGCTAGAATGATGACAACAGTCACTCTCTTCCTTTGACAGGTATTTTTTGGTCTGAGATTTGAGGGCGGCAATATTGATTTAGAAAGCTCTGTGGCTCAATTTTAAATGAAATGTAAAACTTTCCCATTTTCTCACCTATCAACCTCCATAAAAGAGCAGCTGCTCTTGCAGGAAAAAGCACTGTTCTCACTTTGGGTATCACAATGCACTTATGATGTGGGGCTTATCTAACAGCTCCCATTTCTGTGACTAGGAATGAAAGCCTGTCTTTATTTAGGGTAGGAATTCTGACTGCAGCAGCTGGATACCAGTCTGGATTCCAAGCAGGCTAGTGGTATTGGGACACCCTTTCCACCCTGCTTTTCTCCTCTCTCCTGGAAGTGACAATTGCAGAAGGCTGTTCCCTGCTCTCCTTCTTCTGCAAGCAGCTGCACCCCTTCTCTGACATCCACTCCTCCTCCTCTCCAGAGAAAGGACAGCAAGCTGAATGCGCCTGGGCTGTTGTTTGGACCCTTGTTATCCTGCAGAAAGTTTCCCAGAAACACAGAAGGAGTTCATACTTTCTATCTTTGATGATCAAAATTACCCTAATATACTGAAAATGGATTGTGTTTGATAGCAGAACTAACCATTTATGGAAAAGGCAGGGGAAGAGGAGCTGAGGGATAGTCCTGTCTCCCAAATACACTCAATTCCTGTCTTTTAGTGAGAGCAGAAACAACTCCAGGCTTTTAAGGACGTTTAGCAGATGGGAATTAGAATATACCCCCTTGTATTGCTTTCTAATAGAAAGTGCAAGAAGGCTGCAAAGCAAGTCTTGGTTGCGGAAGGTCAGGCTGACCTCCTTTGAAAAGAGGTCTCTCTGCCTAGTGCTCCCATAGGAAGGGATCCAGCGGCTGGATCCATCCTGTCCTGTGATCAGGGAAGTGCTGAGTTCCCATTCAAATCACTGTTCCCTGCAAAACAGGCTTTTCAGCATAAAATTAGGTGTCTTCTACTAAAAACTGGATGCTTTCTAAACTAGGATATAATTTAGCTGATATTATAAGCTTGAATATCTCAAAGGCTATAAATGTAGCAAAATCCAGACTCTTCTTAGATGTGATTTTTTGGTCTTCAGTTGATATGCTTTCATGGGGCCTATTATCCTCTGCATAATGTGTTACTGGGGCTATTACTATAATATGGGATAAATGGGTTTTGTGGAGAAAATCACATGTTTAATGAAATCTTGGGGTATCAGAAGGCTAAAAGCATAGGATGGCATTAATTAGACTCAGGCAGTGTGATTTGTGTTCTAGATTTTCTTCTATATACTAAATTTATCACCAAGTCTCTCGAAGATGACAGTATTTACCAGGACAAATCCTTCTGAGATTCTTAGCTGAAAAGTTTAAGCAGCAAAGAAGTATTGCAATAATGACATTTGAATGCAATTACTTCCATAATAGTGAAAAAAGGAAATGTTCATAGCATGGGAGGGGGAAGAGGCTGACCTCTGTTATCAATAAAGTTTATATTTTCTTACGAAGTGCATTCCTAAAACAAAAGAATATCGAATCACCACTGGATCTGAGGAAAAGAGTGAAAAAATTCAGGAGGGCACAGAGATGCTGAAGAAAGAGTCCTGAGTCATGAAAATCAGTGAGGTGGAAGCCAGAAACAACAAGGGACACTGTAAGAGAATATCCTATTACATTTCGCATCTACTAATGTGTCATTGGCCAACAAAGAAGAGTCTCATCCATCACTCCTCTCTCCCTTAAGGAGAGGCCTTCCAATTCTGCCCCCTTTGCTCCCCCACCCTCAGTCTCCTCCATGATAGTTTTTATATCATTGTCCATAATTTTCTCTGACTGGAGGTCCAAACAGATTGCTTATGAAAAAAACAAAACAAACTCTGTGAAGACTGTCTTGTTTGTGGAGCTTTGAATTCATCTCCATTTTTCAGCCGTCCCATGGGAGGCTAGGCTGTCTCTGTCTAGAGCAAAGATCAAGTGAAGGCAAGTGCAGGTCCTGGGATTATTTTTTTCATAAGTTTTGCAATGCTGTGAGAATAGCTACAGCATCTTCAGCAGCTTTAAGAGAAAGCACCTCTGTTTCAGTGTCCAAAGTGGACAGTATCCAAGTGTTTTACCTCTGTTTGATGGTTTTGCCCCACATAACTTTTTGCCATGTTAGACCTCTTGCTTGCTTGGTGAGATCAGAGGCACTATTAACTTCTTTCATTATTGTTACTAAAAATTGTGATCTGCTATCACAAAAACCCTCTTGGCTTTTGGTTTTGTGTAATGCACCAAAAACCTGGCTATGAGTATGAGACCTTCCAAAGCTCTTTTGTGTCTTACAATTAAAGAATATTTAAAACAGGGAACTACTGTGCTAGTTATAGCTCATCTGTCATTGCTTGTGTATCCTAATTGTTGACTGTCATGGAAGGTTAGAGAAATCCTTTACTCTAACATTATACAGAAAATGATACAGTGTGAGGGAAATGGGTATTTTCCAAACAGGACTTGGGGATTAACTCCCACCTTTGGAAGTATTTGAGTCTGAGGATTCAAATATGCCCATAGCAGTTACAGCAGTAATAAAAAGTGGGATTAAAAGCGACAAAATTTCATCCCTCAAGGCTTTAGAATATAGGCACTTCTTTAAAAAAAAAAAAAAATAAGGCTTAGGGGACTTAGCATGATTTCAAGTTATTTGGAGGAAATCATTGCATTACAAGAGACTATCCTGATTACAGAACGTTTTAATCTCAACCCAATATAAACATGTCTTCAACACCACATACACCTGGGTTGCCCTCTAAAATACCCAAAACCTTGATCCATATTCAGTTTTTTTTTTCTTGAGTCTCCCTGCTGTGATGAAAGAGTCATCTCATCTTGTATTAATTTTGTCTTGGTACACAGAATATTATTATTCTATATCTTTTGGGGCAGTTTTTCTAAGAATTTTAAAGCTCTTAAAGTAATAGCTGAAATTTCCACCTCAATGCCAAGAAAACGCATTTTGTTTGTGAGAGGAAGGTGGTGTTATGAAACTTTGCCGTGAGCAATTGTCCTTGACAGTCATCGAAAGTCAAATAAAGAACCAAATTTCTAGTAGTTCCTTAAGAGGTGAACCTTGTCCCCACCCTTCCTGGGAAGGGAAGCAGGATCTGTGAAACTCCTGGGTGCTTGCTTGCCTCGGCATTACCAACCACCAGCCAGCCAGTCATGCCTGCCACCCGTGGTATGGGTAAGGATCTGGGGTGTGTAATGCTACAGGCAGGTACCTGCCTCCAGGGATCGTTCTGCTTCTTGGTAGTGAGGACAATCAGCTGGCAGGGTCTATTCTGGGTTCAGAGGCTGCAGGAGTGGGTGCGGGGCCTCACAGGAGTGGTGTCAGCCCCTGGGATAGCCTGAGCGCTGGCAGGCAGCACCCTGCTTCCTGGCAGGGGTGTGCAAGAGCAGCAACTGCACAACAGCACTTAATTGTGTAGTCATTAATTGATTTTAATGCTTGCATTTTAACTGCCATTGAACTTTCAGCGTATGACTGTTGCAGGAACTGTTTGCTTAAAAAGATGTTTTCAATACCATCTGGATTTGGACCACTTTACAATTAAACTATTTTACTTCAATAACCATAGCATTGCACCATAGCTAACTGGGTTTGAGTTAGATATTAACTTAATAAAGTGATTTCTGAGGAGAAAAGAAGATTTCTTTTCCCTGATTTATAAAATTAGATTTGTTTTACTCTATAAATCAGTACATGCTCTTTGCTGCTTATTTATACAAAGCTTCTGTTGAGTTCAGTGGAAACTCTGCCAACAAATTCAGAGTAAGACTGTGTTCAAATATTTACTTCACACCACAGTTTTCAATTTTGCAGTTTATCCTTTCCCCTTGTCCATTTTGTATTTAATTATGAATTGATTTTTAGAACTATGGGGACTTTAACACCAATGTAGGTCCAGATATTTAGTCTATATATATGTATGTATAGACAGCTATATTAATTCACAATTAAACTCTCCGGCATAGAAACTTGATTCTGAATATAGACAATTTGTCCCCAAGGGAAAGGAATATAAAAAGAAGTAGAGAAAGGGAAAAAACAACCGTACACTTCTGTCTCCCAAACCTGTAATTACTATTTGATATCTAAAGAATTTAATCATATTTGGTTTTTTGCCTCATCAGTCATAGAAAAATCTCTCAGATTTGGATGAATTTTCAAAGGTTGAAAGTGATTTAAGAGCACAATCTACAATACCATCGGCAGGTACTGGCATTCTTGAACCACTTTTGTGGCTTTCTTAAGAATATCCTGAATGTGTAATTACACATCAAAGACGATATGCTCTCTGCAATGCCAAGGGGAGCAATTGACTTTCGGAGAGCTATACACAAAAGTATTCAAGTATTATTGGGGCAACTGACAGGACTGTGTATTGATTTAAATGCCTAATCTTAAATCAAGATAAATTAAAAAAATCCAGACTTATTTATCCCAAGCCATATTATTTCACTGCTTCTAGTTAGTTCATCTTCCCTGAGTCATTCTAAAAGTTTGACATCTGGGTTAAGCTAGTTGTCATTGTCGAGAAACAAGATCTAACACAGAGCAATCAACCATAATCAGGACAGAACTCCCTAATTTAATCCAAAATTTATATTCTGGAATCAACATGCATTTTTTATGGAAGAAACAGAAAAACAAAACAAAACAAAACAAACTGGTAGCAAGGTTAGATTTGAAGCCTTTCCTTTCTTTTCATATTGACCTTCTGCATGCTCCCCTACCTCAAAGATATCCAACACATTTGCTGAGTGGAAGAAGACAAATGTGACCTGTAGTGCTGGAGGATAACACTTGTTTCTTAGAGACACATTTTCACACTCTACTCCAGGGTGACTGATTGTATTGGATGAATGTGAAGGTGTACACAATTGTAAATGCAAATGTATTTAAGAAATGATGGTGCAAATTAGAAGCTTCTAAACCAGGTCGCTAAAAGGCAAGGTTGCACTTGAGCTGTGCTTTGCCTTGGTGTGTTGTGTTTTAATCCATCATTGTAAGTAGCCTCACTTTTCTGGGGTTGTGTTGATAATGTACAGGACTAAATTTTCCCTAGCAGGTTTTTTCCCTGCACCAAAAAAGAACATGTCGGTAAGGATTAATTTTGCACAGAGGCGCAGAAGGGTTGTGTCTCTGGAGTACTGCAAAGCTACCTTGAAGCAGTAAGTGGGCAAAAAGGTCAGAATTTGTTTCATGGTCATTCTGTTACTTTTGGAGGCTTCTTGGTACTGTACCATTATGTTGCCCTTTTAGATGATAGGTAGTCTGGGCTGGGCAATGCTGTGGTCACATCTGCCTGAGACTGGCTGTGTTCCAAAGGAACAGTTTCTGCTGAGTTGTGAAAGCAGGGGAAGCAGTGCAGGGCTGTAGGCTATTGTCAGCACAAGGCTGGGAACTGAACAAACTCTTTCCTGCAAGTGATAATTATACCACAGTTCAGTAAAGGAGTGCTTGCAAACCCAGGCATGGCCAAGCACAAAATAACCTTGTTGATCAAGAAGTGGTGCCCATTGGGATCTATTAACTTTTCATCTTGGTGCAGACTATATAGGTGCATTCAAAACCTGCTGGTTTGATATTTCTTTCAGGAAAAATATAAGCGTAGGGTAAGGGAAAGCTGCTTCTCAAGTCTCAGGCTACACATGTTGTAGGAAATACTTGTAATTTTCCTCAGTTTTACATGATGTTTCAAAGCCTCTCTTCTCCAGACAGTGTTCAATACAGCTGCCAACCCTTTGCATAAGTGGAATCTCCTACTTCACCTCCCTGTGTGACTGGATGTGCTGCAAAGACTTTTTCCTGGTTTTGGGTTTTGAATGAACTGTGACTTAGAAATGAAGAGTAAATGTGTTCAACTAAAGCAAATCCAACAATATTCAGATAAAACTTTACTTAGTGTTGTACTAAACGTTTAAATGGCTGAACAAGCTGTATTAGAGAGATTTCATCTGCTTTTATGTCCATGCCCAGAAGCTGGACGTCTTAGCCTTAATTACTAATGCCAGGTTGCCTTCATAACAAACAGAGAAAAGGAAAGAACTTAGAAGACCTCTGTGCAGTCCTTGGTTTGCTGTCTACAGATAGTCAAACAAATGACCTCCTGGAGATTTCTCTCTAGTAAGAGGATCACCTCAGGTAGAGATTTCTAACTTTGAAGTCTAACTTAGGCAAGATGAATCCCATCAGGTAAAAGATACATCACAAGATATAGGGCTTGCCTTGAATAATTTATCATTTATCTAGAGAAGGCAGGCAAAAGGGCAGCAGAGAGACAATACAGAGAGGTGACAGGAATTGGCCAAAGTGACCAGGATTCTCAGTCATTACATGGAAATACACCCTTGTTGTCCTGAGACAAAGTTCTTTACCATGTATCATGGATCCATTTAAATCTGGGGTATATTATTAATTTCTCAATGCTCCTCTGAACTTCCTTGTTAAGTCAGAGTGTGAAGCAATAGCTGAAAGCCTAAGGGTTGGGAAAGGGAGAAGGAAGGATGAGAAGAGGCGCCTCATACTTCACAGCCTAATCTGAAAAAGGAAGTGCTGCAAGTTTTGCAAGATAATCAGAACCTAAAAAAAAATATATATATGCAGCCTGTTTTGCAGCCAGTTTCAGAACCAGTTTGTGAGCCAGCTCCACCACAAACTAGTTCAGCAATGGATTTTACTGCAGCTGCTCTCACTTATGCTGATATGAAAATTGCCAAGCTAACAAGGGAAACTTTATTTTTTCTGAACACTATATAAACTGTTGATAGTGCTATAAGTGGAAATTCACAATCTATAGGACATGGGTTATGGCTTGGGAATATGGAAATATCTTTCCTATCACTTTGCTCCTCTTCTTCTTTTTTTTTAATTTCCATTGGCTAAATACAATCAATATGTCTGATAAGGATGAAATATTCTTTTTTTTCCAGAAATGCAGTTTCTTTAGCTGCATCATACATGGTATGTGACTGTAATTACAAAGGGTCAATGGACTATATTGACAGACTTCAACATTAAATGCATTCCACATGGGGGAAAAAAAAAGAGGAAAAGCAGAAGTAAAATGCAAATAGTTTCAAAACCAGGCAATCTACGACACAGCAGAAACATAAAAGAGGTGGTAGACTCAAAAGATAAGATTTAGGAATTATTTGCAGAATGAAATAAAGGCAAAGATGTTGGTAGTTTCTTAAAACATCAGCATACTAGATGTTTGCTTAAAAAAATTTAACCTGTGATTCAAAAAAACTTTGCCTCTCTGTCCTAAAATGAGTCTTCTAATGAAAAAGTTCAATGTTCTTTTTCATCTTAAATTTCCTTAATCTTCAGTCTCTGGGCTTGACATCTATTTAAAAGAAACAGTCTAAAAATAGGAGAGTGAAATGTAATGACTTTGAGCAATTATGGCATGACTCAGACTACTTTTTCTTAGAGTCCACTGTCAACTCAAAGTAACAGTGGCCTCTGTTCAGTTTTAATTACTAACGTCGGGCTATCTTTCCTGAAGAACTTTGGTAAAGACAGCTCAAAGTTTTGTTGTATAAATTATGGTGTCATATAAATTTTAATTAGAGGGATCCAGATACTCAGCTACTATATCTCAAGATTTCATGAACGTGTTATAGCAAGTCATTATCTCAGTCAGTGTGACCAGCATACAAAGATATGGATGGTCATTTACCTTACTCATGTGAGATAACCCCAAATCCATATAATTGGCAACACCTGTAGCTCATTGGCATTAATATATTTAATGATGATAAAACAAAGCCTTTCCACTGTAGTGTGGGAAATTTTCAAGTTCTGTTACCATAACTGTTGCAGGAACTTTAGGGTAACATAATTTCTGCTGCTCATATCTGGATGTCTGAGACCCAACTCAAGGAGAGGTGCCCTGAGGTGGATGGTAACAGGTGTGAGGCTGGTACCACAGAAAGAGGAGCTGTTTCCCTGTCTATTTAGAGAATCACAGACAACTGGCATTGGCTCTGCCACGTGTGTGACAAATGCCTCTGGGGTGTTTTCTGTTCCCCCTCAGACTGGATGATGTTGGGGCTGCTGCTCAGAGCACCCATGTGCTGTTCAACAGTTGGAAAGAAGGTTTTTCTTTCTTAAAAGAACTCCTGAGAAAAGAGAGAACTTAAATACTGGCTGTCTCCCCTGAGCAGTAAATCATTCTGGAAACTTGTGGCTCCCACAGGCAAAGGGATCATTTGTGTTACATTCATGCCTACAGATGTTTGATCAGGTCTGCAGCTTTTTGTGATTTATACTGAAGTCATTGAAAAAAGATGTACAACCAATTATAAGCGCCAACAGGAATTTTAGTTTGTCTTCATAGTCACTAACATGATAGTAAGCTGAAATTGCCTTACTTTTTAATGAAAATTAATTAACTAAATTTATCTCTTTCTTTGATGCACACCATACCTGTTCATTCTGCAAAATGCTCAAAGGGTTAGATTAAAGATGAAACAGAACCCAGTAAGATGCAGGAGATGGTCCTCCTCCTTCAAATTGTATTTAAATGATAAAAAGACTTTCTTCAGGATTAGATTTGAAATGTAGATTTCCCATTACATTTAATAATACAACCTCATATGTAATGATAAAACTTAATTCTTGTAAATTCAATTTTTGAAATTACCATGATTATTTATGTCAGAAAATAATTGAAACAATTTATTTTTTGGTTTGTTTGAATATTGCTTAAAGTTGAGTATTTTTATGCACAAACATTTTTCTATTTTTTTTTCCACTGGACTTTAATTTTAAAGATTTTCTTTCATGTTAATTATATTGAATTGTGCTGCTGAGGAATATTTATAACTGAATGTTATGGAACATTAAAGTAAAACAACTTCAGAAAACTCCTATTTAGAACTTCCTATTTCACCATCACTACTTTCAACTGGAAGTTGCCAGTCACTAACTTTCAGCTCAGTGAATCCCATCATTATTTGGGTTGTCTGTATAGCTGTTCTCATGATCATATAGTTTCCCTTCTAGTTCCTGAATATCTGAAAATAGACATTGTTTGAGAAAAGCAGATAAGTTGGACTACTTTTTCTCATTGTTATATTATCTTAAGCTGCCTAAGCTAAGCCTGATTCATCCATAAACCATAGGAACTCAAGGTTAAGTGACCACACCAAACTCTGATTAGAGATGTGTGTATATGTGTGTGTATATGTGTGTGTGTGTGTGTGTGTATAAATAATGCATGAAACAGGATTAAAACATAGATTCACAATGATGCTTAAAGTATATTTAGGAATAGGTTTTTAATGTCTTCCACAAAAATTAAGTGGCTAAAAATGAGTGATCGAACTGCTGCATATAATAGAGCTCTCTTGCTCTGAAGATGGGACATGACAAACACACTGCTCTTCAAATTGCATTAATGACTCTAGAAAATACAATTACAATTGGTGGAAGTGATATTTCAACTACTCCTACTGAGAGCACGATAATTTAATGTGATCAGAACTAACAAATCGCTGAACTACTGCAATCCTCATAGAAACTAACAGTAGCATTGAGAATATGTACAAGAGCTCAACGAAGCTGGGTAGTCACAACCCAAAGGAATTCTCATCTGATACCCTTCCCTTTGCATGGTAAAGATCAACATCTGACTACTCTTTCTGCTGACTCTCATTTCCTTAAAGCACCTGTGTCTGTACAGAATATTCTACCTGTATCCAGGACAAAAGAGACACAGAAACTGGTCCTTAATTTTGTTTTCCTATAATGGACTTTTTTCTGTGACTTGAATGTCTGTGTTATGTTTTATTCTTTGTTTGTTTTTTTAAAATGTGTATATTTTCATGTTTGACAGAATTAAGCCAAACCAAACCTAATGAATATCATAATTCAGTTCATGTTACAGGTCACTTGAATATATGAGAATTAGCATGCTAATTCATTTAATTTTGACCGAGAAATTCAAAGCACACTTACTCCCCAGGTTCATGAACAGATGTCTAGTACAACAGAAGCATGTACCTAATGCTAGATTTGTGAGCCACATCTGCTCTTGATCTTCAAAGTTTGGGCTAAGTTATTCTTACGTCCAGACTTCTCCCTTTAAGTTCACATTTAGAAACTGAGATAAAAGTATTCCTGAGCATGGCCACTGTCTGGTATTTTGTAGTCCATGCAGCTTTCCATGGAGGTGATTTTCCGTACTTGTAAGAAGCAGTTAATTTACACTGAATATCCTAAAGAAAAAGTGAAACATAACACTCAAAGGATATCAGTTTGAATGTTTTGGTCCGTCACCTGTGTGAACTGCTTTGTTCTGCAACTTCAAAAATGGAAGAAAAGCTGGACATGAGCTGGTGATGTGTATTCATAGGCCAGAAAGCCAACCATCTTGGGCTTCAAAAGAAGTGTGGCCAGCAGGTTGAGGGAGGTGATTCTGCCCCTTTACTCACTCTGGTGTGACCTCACTTGGAGTAATGTGTCTAGGTCTGAAGTTCTCAGTACAGCAAAGACATGAACCTGTTGGAGCAGGTCCACAGGAAGGCCACAAAAATAATCAGAGAGATGAAAAATCTCTTCTATGAGGAAAGATTGGGAGAGTTGGGATTATTCATCCTGGAGAACAGAAGACTCCAAAGAAATGTTATTAGGACCTTTCAATACTTAATAGGGACTTATGAAAGATTGGGTACAGCATTTTAGTAAGGACTATAGTGATAGGGGAAGGGATAATGGTTTTAATCTAAAAGGAGATAGATTTAGGTTAGATATAAAGAAGAATTTTTTTTACAATGAGGGTGGTGAAACACTGGAACAGGTTTCCCTACTAGAGGTAGTAAATGCCCTATCCCTGGAAACATTAAAGGTTGGGTTGCATGGGGCTTTTAGTAACCTTATATAGTTGGAGATGATCATTGCAGGGAGGGTTGGACAGGATGACCTTTAGAGGTCTCTTCCAATGCAAACCATATCTTGATTCCATGAAGTAATGCCAGGATTGTTATTTCCACGTGTCAGTCAGTGACCCATGCATAACACATTTTGAAGACTAACAGTGTGCTAATATCTTTTGAAACTCCACAATAGAGAATCTCATTCCCATTGTGATCTGTTTAGACTGTCCATTAGGGTTGTCAGAGTAGCCGTTGAAGTTTTTGTGTATTGTTTTCACTAAGTAGGAATTTAAATAGTGCTTGACACACCTCTAAGTTCTGACTGCTAGAGGAGTTAGTGCCTTTATGTTGTTCAGGTATTTGGTTGTGGTTTATTAAGATATGTCTTATACTTCTTAATGCTGTGTTTTGTAGTTTTCTTAGTTGTTATCATGGACTGATGAGTAAGGCTGACTCCTGTTCTGCTCTGAGAGTTTTTGTTGTCTACAGAGTCCTACTGACGGAGAACCAAGCAGGGAACCAAGGTCATAATTTCAGGCACACAAAGATGGCAGACTTTTGTCTCAATTTGAGGCCAAAGCTACTTTAGAAATATCAGTAATCACAACAGACCTTGCTTTTTCATTTCAGGGCATAAAAAATACGTACTGAAGCCAGTAAGATTAAATAATACAGTAAGATGAGAAAGAGAAGTGCATGGCAAGTTTTGAGAAAAACTGCAACTACTTTTCTTTCTCTAGAAGAATAGGAGGAGCACTTAAGAAGGAGTCACTTGCCTTTGGACGTTTACCACACCTCTCAGATGCATTTAGAAACTGTATTCCTACTAATATACTTGTGGAGTGTAAAACTTTACGTAATATTTTGGCTCTAAACTAGCCCATAAATGGATCAATTTTGACTACAGGAGGGAAGTGAGATTGTGTAGAGAAAAAATCAGAAGGGCTAAGGCTCAACTAGAAATCAGATTGGCAAAGTCAGTGAAAGATAACAAAAAATCTTTCTATAAATATATAAATAATAAAAGGAGGACTAGGGAGACCATACAGTCCCTATTGGACTCAGAAAGAACAACAGTGACAGGGGATGAGGAAAAGGCTGAGGTACTTAATGCCTTCTTTGCCTCAGTCTTTAATTGTAAAGAAAGTTGTTCCCTTTCTGTACAAACCCCGGAGCTAGAGGAGCAACATGAGTCTCCCATGGTCCAAGAGGAGGTGGTCAGAGCCTTGGTAGCCCAACTGGACACCCACAAGTCTATAGGGCCAGATGGGATTCATCCAAGGGTATTGAAGGAGCTGGTGGATGTGCTGGCCAAACCCCTTTCCATCATCTTCCAACAGTCCTGGAAGACTGGGGAAGTTCCACTGGACTGGAGGCTGATGTTGTGCCCATCTACAAGAACGGTCACAGGGAGGATCCAGGGAACTACAGGCCTGTCAGTCTGACCTCAGTGCCTGGAAGAGTCATGGAACAGGTGATCTTGAGTGTGTTAATGAAGCACATACAAGAGAACCGGGTGATCAGGCCCAGTAAACACGGGTTCACAAAAGGCAGGTCTTGCCAAACTATCCCGATCACCTTCTGTGATAAAGTGACTCGGCTACTGGATGAAGGGAAAGGCTGTGGATGTATCTTCCTGGACTTCAGTAAAGCTTTTGACACAGTTTCTCAAAGCATTCTGCTATGGAAACTGTCAGCCTCTGGCCTGGACAGGTGCACACTCTCCTGGGTGGAAAACTGATTGGATGACCGGGCCCAGAGAGTGGTGGGAAATGGTGTTAAATCCAGCTGGAGGCCAGTGACAAGTGGGGTTCCCCAGGACTCAGTGCTGGGTCCAGCCATGTTCAGTGTCTTTATCAATGACCTGGATGGAGGCATCGAGTGCACCCTTAGCAAGTTTGCAGATGACACTAAGCTGGGTGGAAGTGTGGATCTGCTGGAGGGTCGGGAGGCTCTGCAAAGGGATCTGAACTGGCTGGATCACTGGGCAGAGTCCAATGGCATGAGGTTTAACAAGGTCAAATGCCGGGTCCTGCACTTGGGGCACAACAACCCTGTGCAGTGCTACAGACTGGGAGAAGCCTGGCTGGAAAGCTGCCTGGAGGAGAAGGACCTGGGGGTGCTGGTTGACAGCCGACTGAACATGAGCCAGCAGTGTGCCCAGGTGGCCAAGAAGGCCAACGGCATCTTGGCTTGTATCAGAAACGGCGTGACCAGCAGGTCCAGGGAGGTTATTCTCCCTCTGTACTCGGCACTGGTGAGGCCGCACCTCAAATCCTGTGTTCAGTTCTGGGCCCCTCACCACAAGAAGGATGTTGTGGCTCTGGAGCGAGTCCAGAGAAAAGCAACAAAGCTGGTGAAGGGGCTGGAGAACAAGTCTTACGAAGAGTGACTGAGAGAGCTGGGGTTGTTTAGCCTGAGGAAGAGGAGGCTGAGAGGAGATCTCATTGCTCTCTATAACTACCTGAAAGGAGGTTGTAGAGAGGAGGGGGCTGGTCTCTTCTCCCAGGTAACAGGGGACAAGACGAGAGGGAATGTCCTCAAGCTCTGCCAGGGGAGATTTAGGCTGGACATTAGGAAAAAATTTTTCACAGAACTGGTCATTGGGCACTGGAACAGGCTGCCCAGGGAGGTGGTTGATTCACCTTCCCTGGAGATGTTTAAGGCACAGGTGGACGAGGTGCTGAGGGGCATGGTTTAGTGTTTGATAGGAATGGTTGGACTTGATGATCCAGTGGGTCTCTTCCAACCTGGTTATTCTGTGATTCTGTGATTCAATCTTATTGAGTGCTATTGTTTCAGAATTCCTACTTTGAAAGATGCAGGTGTACAAATATGCTGTAGAATTGAAAAATTGACTGCATATATTAACTAGTCCTTAGCCATACAGTCATATTGTGCAAATGCTGCAAAAGTTTGTGTGGATTGTAAAGTTAAGTCCCAGCAATTGAATAACTGGTGTTCCAAGTGAATCCTTTGGTGGAATGCAACTGTTAGCAGTGTCTGCCTGCCTTCTTCCTCCATCTGTCTCACTTTCATGAACAAAACAATTCACACACAATTATTTTTTTCTGTTAGAAAAGCTGAAAGTTGGTGCCAGCATACATAATAGCTGGCTATCATAATGCCTTCTTTATTTTAACAAAAGCACTCTGAATATTCATAAAAAGTTGATATTATTTCATTAGCTGCTGCAGGTGTATGGATAAGCCTACTGAAATACGTATCATGCTCACTGACGGATATCTACAGGCATTGTTCTAAAACATGACTTCCCACTAGCATGGAGGACCATATAGCAATAAAATTATTTGACACTAAATATGTATTCCCAGTCTCCCACTCCTGAACTCTTTCTTGTTAGTTCAGAGCTGCATTTAGTTTTCCTGTTTTAGTAAGTCTGTGAGATCCTAATCAAGCTGTCCATCAGATAGACAGAAATGTGTGTTTGTCAAATTTCTCTGTCCTTTTAACTTCTCAGTTTTAACAAAGAGGCTTTTATATATTGCATTTTAACCAATATTACAGAAACAAGACTTTCAGAGTTTAATTCAAAACGAAAGTTTCACTCTGAGCGCGTCACTTGCTTGTGCTCTATCACCACTTCTCTATGTTGCTATAATGCAAGTAATAAATAATAAGATTTAATGGACAGATTTGGCTTGATGACATTTTGAAGTGATATAAATTGGTGGAGAGGCTGGAGAGCTTGTGATGAGAGAGTTAAGATATGCAAAAGTCATATTGTGTTGGGCTCACGGTAGAGCTATTAGAAAGAAAGATCCATAAATCTCTTCTGTAGTGAGCACTAATCAGTCTGGGGACCTGATGCATATAATCAATTGTCCTGGTTTTCCCATGAGCTTCAGAGTTATGATTTTAAGAAAAGTAACTACATTCTGAATTTTGGCCTCATGCCTCAAGAGATCCTTCTGCCCTCTGGCCATCCAGGCATTGCTGCCAGCCTTGAATACACCCAAACTCTGTCACGTTGTATACTGGAAAAGAAAGTGTCCATATTCAAAAGTAAATAAAAATGACAGAGTAGAGGTGAATAACTAGATCTTTTTTTTGTAAAGTCTATGTTTTCAATAGAACTGTAATAGTTAAAATTTGTGGTTCTGTTCATTATTTCTAACTCTCTATGCTAATTGCCATCCATTGCTTTTCACCTCCCTTTGGATTAGCAGCTTCCTTGAACTTACTGACTGCAGATCCACAGAACCTGTTGTAAGAGCTGCAAATCAACAGAAAGCAGCTTCTTAGCACCCCTATATCACCCTACACAGAACGACATATGCACAATCTATCAATGCAGGGTGAAGCAGACACACAAAGGGATCATAATGGTGCTGAACATTTGTTTTCTCTTCCTTGTCATTCTTGACCAGAGTTCAATGGTTTCAGAAAACGTATATGCTGTAGTAATGATCCAGTAGGAATAATTTACAAGAAATAGACCCCGAATGTTTTTTTTACATGTGGTCTTCCCATGAATCAAATAGCTAAATCTCTTATTGTGGAAATTAACTTTTCCCATGCTTCTCTGCATGTTGTCCTGCTGGAATGAAGGGCAGGTCTACATCTACATTCTCAGTATGACATTGCAGATGAAATTAGGCTATAACAATATATATGTATGTATACACATATGTAACAGAACTAGACTTTAATGCCAGCTCTATGTGAACTAGCTTTATATGAATTTCCAGTTATTTTAGCTGTAAAACTGGTGAATAATTATTACCCTCCAACATATGAAGTCTTTTTGTATGTTAATGGCAGTAAGCAGTAGTGAAATATTAGGAGCGGTCAGTGGACTTGCTCGAACCACAAACTGTGGTGTTTAGGTCTGGGATTATTAGCTGACTGCTACTGCAGGGACTTTGAGAGGACCCATATCTTCCTGGGTCAGAATTACAATCTATATATTTTTATATAGCAGGCTATGAAAGCCATAAATTTAAACAGAATAGGCAGCTGTGCTCCACAAAAGAGTTGGGATTGGGGTCAAGGTGAGACTGTGTGTAATTCTTTCAATTCTGGAGTTTTTTGTGCAGTGATCATAGAATCATAGAATCACCAGGTTGGAAGAGACCCACTGGATCATTGAGTCCAACCATTCCCGCCAGTCTCTAAACCATGCCCCTCAGCACCTCGTCAGTGATTCTAACTAAGAGATTCTTGAAATACTTCATGGAAGCAGGACTGACAGAAAGATCTTTTGCAGACATGCTCCAGCATTTCATAACATACTATTTCTGAACTACTAAGACTGTCTAATACTTCTTATTCATTAGGCCAGATCCCAGTACTCTATTCTTCAGACCTCATATAGGTACTAAAGTGGAGAGGAATAAAAAGCCCAAGATATATACACTTTATGTTGAAGACACTGACTTTAAAAAATATAGAAGTGAAAATTGTCCTCAGGTGTAAACGGGCTTGGCTGCCTTTGACCCCATGGCAGCTGCTTTGATTGACACAACCTAAAGACTGGAGTCTCTTCTTTTATATTTCTCTTATAGCTTTGAAAGAAAAACTACTCTTCAAGTCTTTTTTAAAAATAAAGAATGCATGTAAAATATGTCCTCTATGTTCATCACACATACTGTTGAATTTGATAGTCCTATAATTTGTAAGCTATATATATTGTTGCTTTAATGCATTCCCTCACTACTTTGATAAAAGCCTTAAGATGCTGCCACTAGTCCTTTGATGTTTCCTTCTGATGTTACAGTACCTCTTTTTTTTTCTTCCCTTCCAAAAAATCTGTTTTGCATAAACATGAGCAGGCAAGACATTTCTAGTTAAGGGCAGAAACATCAAGTATTATTAGTAAAAGGACAAAATGAAAAGGTACATGCAGACTTTCATATCCTCTTGTTAAGCCCTTGTAGATTAAAAATTAATTTACGTGGGTGTTTACATTACAAACATATTACAGCAAACATATTTTGATAGTTAAAAGAAAAGAAAACGAACTTAGGTTGCAGTGCATTTTCTTGTGATGCAAAAATTTATTTCTTAATAGACTATTAGTATAGAAACTCTGGGAGAGTAGATCATACTGGTAAGAAAAATGCTTGCATGTCTAGTTTTGCCCATAAACTATCAAACTGCTAACATGGATTAACTGGTTATCATAAAAGAGAAAAGATTGAACTTTAATATTTAGACTCAAAGATTTATGTTTCTTTTTTTTTCTTTTACTAGGAATAAGTAAGTGATTAGTAGTACTAGTAGTAGCAGCAGCAGTGGTAGGAGAGGAGGAGTTTCAACTAACAGTCCCAGTAAAGAGTCCTAAGGGGTTTGAAATAATCCTTACTCATTTCCAAAATGAAAATGATATACTAGTAGTGATAGATAACTGTTACTATTCAAATTTATCAAGGAAAACAGACTGAATGTTTTGCTCAAGACCATACAGGGAAAATGTACAAAAACAGGAACTGAATTCGCAGAACTCCCATCAATCCACTGTAATTTAAATTACTGGCAAGTGTTGGGTAAAGAGTGATTTTTCTATGAATGGCATGACTGTGCTTCTGCATTCAGGAAGAACCGAGTGTAGTGGAGTCACAACATGGTCTAGTGATTAAAGAATGTTAAAAGAATGTTAACTTAAGCCAAGAAATGCCAGCTTGTCATCCAGTTTCTTCCAGGACATACATGTCCTTAGGCTATTCAAAATTCTTTTTGAGCAGAAGATGATATCTTATAATACACTATAGCTATAAACTGAAAATTACACATCCCTCTAAAAAGTTTTTACATTTCAGTAAAATTTACATTACAGATCAGTTTTGAATAATGTAAATAGGCATAAAATGTGACTTCTTTTTCACACAACTGAGGGGCAGTGCACTTCTTAAGGACTTGTTTCACAGCTCATTAATGCAGGATGCCCTTGACAATTACTGCTTAAACTTTCAGCCTTACAAACAATGTGAGTGTTCCCCTGAAATCAGCAAAAGCCATTGGTGGGGTAAAATGTGAAAAGTGTACGTATTGTGAGGATCAGGCCTAGAAAGCTATTAGCAAGGATAAAGACATTCCTGTAGCAATAAGCAGTGATTAAAGCAAAAACCAATCTCTGCCTCGCCCCCTACCCACCCCTCAATGAGGTGGAAGTAGGTAGAGAAAAAGTAAGCTCCTAATTAGCTAACAGGAAATTTGGATATTGGAAAGAAGTAGGTTAAAAACGCTTTGATTGTGGTATCAAAAAGTATGTAACCACAAAAAATTCTAGAGAAACAGAAAAATGGAAGAAAGCAAGCAATTCTTGAGAATTAATTAATTAAGGTGTTTATTTCTTCATCCTGCCTCTAGTCAACTACTGCTTTCGTATCCACCTTCTGTCTTCCCAGTGTTGTCAAAGCTATTGAGTTCCCTGGTCACAACTTAGAGAAATCCTTTTTTTTTTTTTTCTTTACCAATCTGCAATATTCATTATACTCTGTTTTAATACTGATTGATTTTTCTGTACAGCTGTATAACAGAATCTGGAATTTATGCCATCGATCCATCAATCAAAATATGAACTATGCATTTATAAGAAGGCTTATATGTAGCCTTCTATTTCTTCCTAATGTGCAAGCCACTTGCTGCAATCCTTTCTCTTCTTCTTCCACTCCACCCATTTTCTTCAGAGATGGTGTCCAGATTTGAAGCCTGCAGTAAAAAGACTTAGAATTTTACTGTACAGCAGTAACTGGAACCACAAATCATTTTAACTTGTCTTGCTTCTAATGCAAAGACTTTTTTCCTTTATCTGTCACATCAAGGGAATCCCAGAGTGTCTTCCATCAGTCCTCCTAGATGATGGCCCTGAAATGTAGGTTTAGGCAACTAATAGCCATGTTCATCTCTCTTGTAGCACACACTTCTTACTAATGAATTTTCAGTTCTAAGACTACTGGACATCTTGTATGCTGAAACTGAGTATAGTGGGATTAGGAGAAGAAATGTTTACTATTTTTCTGTGGCTTTTAGTGAATACTTAGCCAAAAAAAAATCCCCTGGCCCCTCACTTCTCAGTATTTGAAATAGAGTTAGAAACCCAATTAGCTGTCATCCAGGGTTGCTATTCCATGAGACACCTTTGCCCTCGCTTCCATGGCAGTTATTGCACAGTGGACACACACCTTGCACACTTTGACATATAATCTATTTCAACTAAATTTCTGTGTACATCCACTCAACAGTGAAACTGTACCACTGCTACTCTGTCCTTTCTTGTCTTTGAGGCAGGATAGACTGAGATTTGCTTTAATGAAGCAGATAAAGCTATAAATTATTTGCCAGCCTATTCACTATCTGGCTCAAATTTTGCAGACTTGTGAAAAACCCTAGCAACAGAACAACCAGGTCTACTTTGGATCCATAAGATGATAGAAAGCCTGGTGGGTATTAGCAATGTTTCTTCTTTTGCTTATGGTCTTTTGTATGACCCTCTGCCCATGCTGGCAAGGGACTTTCTGTCTGATGTACCCCTGTGGTCTCTTCAGCATAACATGAGGACCCTTTGTTCTGTGAATATACCGAAAGTGAGATAACCAAGAGTTTCTGTATCCAAGCTTGTTTTTATGTTGAACATGTTCTATTTCTTTGTTTTGTTTAATAATTAAACATTTCTTCTACACAACCACCTAGGACATTTTCTAGTGCCAGACTGGGAACATGGATCCCTTATGTTTGTTATGGCATCGCTGCTTTGTGCTGCTTATTGCCAAGATCGGCTTTAGACATGTCATTTAAGTTAACTATCCACTAAAAACTGAAAGAGAGTATAAAGTCCTTCTCATTATTTTCTAACATTCTCATGTTGGTTTTGCTTTGCCTATTTCCCACCGTGTGTTATGTGCCTTAGATTGGTTTTCTTTTTCTCCTTTTAAGTTTTTTTAGCTTTCATTCTGAAGACAGATTTCTCTTTCTTTTCTTTCACAGTTGTATTCTCCCTATTTTCTTGGTGAAGGGATTTATTTTTACTTTCAAGTATTCTGTCTAGGAATACAGGGGTACTCAAAGTATATTCTAACTAGAAAACAAAATTAATGTTCTTTTCATCACTCAATTTTCTGACAGCTTTTACAAAGCCCTTTTTTTCTTCTTGCACTATCATCCTATTCTAGCCAGTTGGACTAAGTTTCTTAATATTTCTTAGTCATGGTGTTATCCTCTTTCACAATTATATTAAACCCAGATCTCTTTTTATACCTTTTAATCCTGAGTCAGTATTTTATGCTCTTCTCAATACTCTGAGCATTGCCTCAAACCTTTTTCCAGCAAATAGGAGGATAATACCATCTGCAAGTCTCAGGTGATTTGAGTATCCTTTACTGATACTGCTATGCTTAATTTTTCATTTAGGTTTTACAGACACCTTTGTGCAGGAGAAAATCATAGAATCATAGAATCATAGAATAACCAGTTTGGAAGAGACACACCGGATCATCGAGTCCAACCATTTATATCAGTCCCTAAACAATGCCTATTAGGACCTCGTCCACGGCACGGGTGGACAAGGTGCTAAGGGGTGTGGTTCAGTGTTTGATAGGCATGGTTGGACTCGATGATCTGGTGGGTCTCTTCCAATCTGGTTATTCTATCATTCTATGATTCACCTGTGCCTTAAATACCTCCAGGGAAGGTGAATCAACTATGTCCCTGGGCAGCCTGTTCCAGTGCCCAATGACCCTTTCTGTGAAAAATTTTTTCCTAATGTCCAGCCTAAACCTCCTCTGGCAGAGCTTGAGGCCATTCCCTCTTGTCCTGTCCCCTGCCACTTGGGAGAAGAGGCCAGCTCCCTCCTCTCTACAACCTCCTTTCAGGTAGTTATAGAGAGCAATGAGGTCTCCCCTCAGCCTCCTCTTCTCCAGGCTAAACAACCCCAGCTCTCTCAGCCGCTCCTCATAAGGCCTGTTTTCCAGCCCCTTCACCAGCTTCGTGGTTCTTCTCTGGACTCGCTCCAGAGCCTCAACATCCTTCTTGTGGTGAGGGGCCCAGAACCGAACACAGTATTTGAGATGCGGTCTCACCAGTGCTGAGTACAGAGGGAGAATAACCTCCCTGGACCAAAAGGGTGCTGATGATATGATTGAAAGAGACCTCTTCACTTGCCTTGTCAAATGTAATTTCAACTCAAGTGCACTATAAATATTTTTGAGAAGAAAAAATATTCAATAATGTACAGTGTACTGTTGGAAGTGAAAACAAAATTTTAGTAGTCATCATGAAAGTCCTGCTTCAGGAATTGAAAATGTGGGTTAACTTTAGCTGTACTAGAGAGTTGTGGTTTAATGTGACATGCTAAATTATCCAGCTGGAGATCCAGCTGTGAGAAGGTGCAATGGGAATTCTGCACATAAAGTAGAGGGATTTCATATTTGGGGAAGGATACCCTTGCCTATTATAGAGACCATCCTGACTATAACTGTAAGCTCTGCAATCCTGTATCTGTGGTCAAAGAAGGAGGAACAAGACAAAAAAACAGCTCAGAGACCAGCAAACTTCAGTATGAGGCCACATTTACCAATGCTGGCCTTTCTGTCAGTTTTTTCTAAGACAGCTTTCCCCACTCTGGCAAGCATTTATGCATCTGTTATTTCAGTGAGATGGTTCTGATGGCCACCAATGTAAGGATAAATCTGGACATGACTGAGAAAAGTAAGGACATTACCAAAATGTAACCATTCTATATCTGTGCTTTGTATACAGCTAAGGAAAAGGTGATAAACCCAAGTAAATCTCATCAAACTATGTTGTTAAATTACCTTGGAAATGGACTGAATAAACTGGGACCATGAACCAGGTTGAGAATAACCATAGCATTTGATGTTAAAGCTCATTCTATATTATAATAATAAAAGACTGTAATAGGAAGAGTCCTGCCTCTGTATTTAGGCTTTGTGGTCTTCTTTTGAATGATAACAGTGATGGAGACCAGTGAAATGATTGAAGGGAACTGCTAACATAGCTATACTATCATGCTATTAATTTCTTTCTGCATCTGTTCGTTAGTTAATAATGCTTTTAAGAAACAGATAGGAAATTTCTTTCATTAAAAGTGCTGTATCATTTCTTCCTCTTTAACTGAAATTCCAGCCAGAGTTAAGGAAATACCCTTACGAACCACTTCTCCTTTCTCTCCTTCAAACCAACTGGATGTACACAAACATCTACATACATTTTTCATGGTCAGATTTATACCAGTCTTTTCTTGCTTGCCCTGCTGTGTTTGGGTACCTGGGCTCTGAGGCGATGCTGTTTTGTAGAGCTGATAAAACTAATAGAAATCCAGCCATTGCCGATAGGTAACTATGTTGGTGAACCAATGTTTATGCACTTTAACTGTGTGATGAAAATCAGGCTAATCGGTTCTTGCTTTATTTTGCATGTATGAAGGAATCAGTTTTATCTGTTATCTTCTTAAAGCAGACCAAAGAGACTACTGTTTGCATTGTTTCCATAAGGCGGTCTACATATTATGGTGGTAATTGCTAATTAACTCAATTGGTAATTAAAGAATTTTGTTAGTACAAATAAACTTGCCTACTAAATCTTGGTGTTGCCATACTCAGCACACCACTTTGTTGCAGTACAAACACAGTGACATGTTATCCTGCTGAAAGTTCCATGGCAACACACAAAGACTCCTTAAAATGCTGTTATTTTAACAAATATTCTTAATTTCAACTAAAAAAATTAATTTTATGGGCAGAAAATTTTCACACAAACATAGCTCTGATAATAACTTTTCTAGCCAATTCTAATAACTTATTTTTAGCTTGTACATTCCTTTCCACATTAGGGCCATTGCATTTGAAAGGCTTGTTCTGTACAAAACAGCTTATAATTAATACTCTTAATAATGACTTACCAGTAGTAATCTTTAATTCCATACTCACACACAACTCTGATTTAAACTAGGTGGGAGTTTCATTTGATTAATCCCAGTAAAATCAATCATCTTTTGTTAATTAGCATATTTTTATTTAGTTGATATTGACTGAAAACTATTGGGTAGATTGAGCTAACCCTAATATCACCCTTCTAGCTCTTAGTCTGTAGTGTCTAAGTGTGCAAATGTTTGTTTTTCTTGAACTGAAATGTAAATGCTATAAAGTACAAGTCCAACATTGAAGGATGTGTACTTGTTTCTGCTAGGCTGCCTTTTGATTCTATTTATGGAGGTTTTACAGCAGCTCTTGTTCTAAAGGTTTCGAAAGGCTGATTTCAGAGTTTAAGTAATTATAAAAGGAACTGAATTTTGATCTGTTGTATATTAGAAATATCTTTTTTTTGTTTGGCTAATTGAATTACTGCTGAACGGAATGTGTTGTGAGCTAAGCTTAGTTTAAATACACGTCAAAAGGCAAGACTGCTTGGTCAGTTCATTACTGAAAGTAGCAATTATGCTATTTTTCTGAGATTTCCAGTCAGCTTCAGAGTACAGTGTTTGAAACCTTGTACTCTGTAAGTGCTCTCTGAATGAATTTTTGGCTTCCCTTCTCTGCTTTAGCTGATATTTGTGGGCATTAGGCTGAAAAATGTGACTCAAAAAGAAGACTCAAACATATGAAACTATAGTTTAGAAAAGAGTCCTCAAAATAAATTATTAAACTTCAGGTAAGAAATTATATTCATTTTAATTTCTGGCAATATTCAGTGTTTTTGTCATTTAACTTTTATTTGTAAAAATAGGGACAAACATAAATCCTGTAAAATTATTGAAATATTTCAAGGGCCACATAATTACTGCACCCTAAATTCACTGTTACAATCCTCAGAACATAAGTGGAAGTGTATTGCCAAAAGAAAATACTGATTTGTAGCTGATGTTCAAGTACTGAAGGGAATGTTTGCTAATCGCGCGAACAGAGTGCCAACAGCATCTTGAAGTGTGAACAAGATCAGACTCATTACCACCTAGAGCCATAACACGTATTTGAACACAAAATGGAACAGGTGCATTTTAAAAAATGCCCTTAACAACTGATATGATTTTTTTTTTGTTGCTCTTTTTCTCACATAACTATCATTGATGTGCCATTCCTGATTTTGAGGAAACCTCGTCTACTGCTATCAGCTAACCTAATCTGCTCCCCTTTTTTGAAAATACACTCTGTGGCTACATCCTAAGCTGAGTCAAAATGATGTTACTGACTTGATTTCATGAAAATTGTGTGGTGAAGCTTAACCTAAAATGCCTACTTTGAAAGCTTCCTCGTTTGCCCTCTTTATCATTCTGAGAATGAGGAAAGCAATAAAAAGCACATTTCCTGGGCTGAAGCTGTCTTTACAGAAGCTATAACTCTTCACAGACTTAAAATAACTTGTCCAACAGATTAGCTGCCCTGAAGTAACTACCTTACCAAACCTCCTTATGTCACCAGATTTGTTTACTCTGCTCTTGCAGCAGATAGTCTAGGGAGTGCATACTCTAGTACAGTTTGTTTCCAAAACAGGGAAAGATTGAAACACACAAAAATGGGTTAGTTATAAGTAGTGCTGTCATCTGGTGGTGAAATTGTTACCACCTTTAACAAACTGATCATGCTTTATGACCAATGGGTTACACTTTTTTGAAGAAATTGGTGAAATTCCCTTGGCACATGGGCATGAAGCTTTCATATTAGAAATAGGGAAAACCAGTGTTTTTTTTTTTTCAAAATCACTAAAACTTTTGAACTTAATATATTTTTGAAGAAGAACAGCACGTCTGAAGTGGCTCACTGTGTTCAGGTTTTGCCTTTTTCTTCTTTAGCTTGGGATGACAAAACATGACAAAGTTAATGGAAAGTATGCTATAAATCCTGTTATTCATGTGGAAGTACTACTTGTCCGATGGAACTTTCAAAGTGAGATACAAGTGAGAAAATTGTATTTGGCACATGAAAACAATTAGAAATTAAATAACAAATCAGAGTATTTTAGAACTGTTCTGGAATTTACTAAGACAGTGATCACATCAGTGATAGTTCTTCTTTTGGTTAATTTGTTTCTCAGTTCAGCAACTTGCCTTTCTCATCTACACGTAAAGGTAGTTAGTACATAGTGATTCTCTCCTGTGTTAGATCTATCTTCCAGACTTTATCTACAGATAGCAAAATTATATGGATCTTTATAATATGGTCATCTTTTGTCTTTCCTGAGTGCTTTCATCTGAAGGTAAATAATTAAAAATTCTAACATTAAAATACAGATTTCCACATCTGCAAACATTTTCATTATTCCTGATCCCTGTATCAGTTTGTGTTATATAAATCCTATATTTTCAGTAGATTTGTTTTTGACATACAATATTAGTCAGAAAATCTTGACTCTCTGAATAAAATACATCATTCTAGTTATGGATTTCCCATGGTGCTATGAAGGTATTTTTTATCAATGTGCTAGTTGTTACAGTTGACAAATACAGAGGCACTTTTAATGTTGCTGTTTTGTTTCTTCTACATGAGTTGAACAAACTGCAATGGTGGAAGTTCATTAGTAGATGATTTTTAACTAAAAAACAAATGATTGTACTTTCAACATCCAAACTTGATTTTCCTTGAATCTGTATGACAGTCTCTTCTTCATTTAGTAGCATTTGATTAGCTGACCTAATCTGAATGACTTGTGGAGACAGAAATAAGTAGTTAAGTAAAGTTTTCAGGACTTAGCTCCTTGAACATAGTTAGCCATATAAAAAGTTCCTTTACATTCTTCAAATGCAAAAGCCACAATCGCTGTCCTTTCGTAACACCAACAGTAAAGAGGAACTGGAAGAGTAAAGATTTATTATGTTCACAGATCTCATGAATCAATGAGAGCATGAACAGGGTCACTTCACAGAGGCAAAGTAAGGATATTAGCCAGGGTTTCATAATTTGATTGTGGTCCATTGTTATGCTTGTGTGGCCTGTTAACTGTAGTGCCAGAGTTTGTTCATAGTTTAGATTTTCAGCTTAAATTCTAACTTAAATCAAAAGGATAATTTTGTGAAAAGCCTTCCTGTAGTTTGCTTTGCTTAACTTTACAGGCTGTTTTTATAGTTTAATGTTAAAATGTCTTTTCTGCCATTGAAGACCATAAAGTCATTGAGACTCATTGCTATTTTAAACCATGATGAGCTGACCTTATGACCTTAGGGATCCTTTCTTTAAAAGTCAAGCTTGTGATGGATAAGGAGCCATCAGAGCTGTGTGTATCTTTACTGCCGGAGTTCAATTAAGAAGCCAAAAGTGTCTCAGGTATACTGGAGCAAATGGAAGTGCTTGCTTTGATAATGTCTCTGTAGCTGCTCAGTGCAGGTAGTTGGCTTCCCCCAACTCATTTCTGATTGCACAAGAAAGTTAGCACAGAGGAGTACCTGAAAGGACTGAGCTCCATCAAATGCTCAGTGAGTGCTAGAGAATGCCAGAATGAGGAAATGCTTTCGAAATCCCTGCATCTGCACTGGGATTTCACAGTAAATGGTTAGCTGTAAGATCTGGCTTCTAATAGCCACAGCCCTGAGAGCACTGCTGCCTTTCTCTCCATGAAAGAAATGCTGTTCTGCTGACTATGCTGTGCAGAGAAATTTCCTTACCCAGCACTAGTTTCGGCAAAGTCTCTTCAGTCCTTTTGCTTCCCCAGTTCTCTTGATTTTCATCATGGTTTCTGATTACTCTCATCCTGCCTCACATTCATGATTATAAGCTATTTGTAGATATTGAGATGCCAAAATACGGAAGCAGTAGTCATTGCTGAAGACATGGTCTTTGTCAAAGAACTTTAAAATGTTTCTTCTTCAGCCTCTTCACCCTTGAAAGAACATTCACATGTTCCTGATGAATATGATGTCAAAGGTTAAACAAGATGAAAAATAGTGCATTAGAGTCACATAAGGATTTTTTTCTTAACTTGAAAGCAACTGTAAGGCATCAACTAAACACAGCTGTGAATTGCCAGGCTGGATGGCTTTTGCTTTGTGTTCTCTCTTCATGCATATTAATAGAGAAGGTCTCATCTCGTCAGATCAAAGTTCCAATAAGAAAAATATTCACATTTAAAAATTAATTACTGTGTTTAGTTTAAGTAATTAATTGACATAATCACACATGCTTTTATAAACTAAACATTAAAGTGAACAGCTACATTATTTGGAGATAGTTTTTGAGGCTGAACAGACTTGTATAACAGCTAAGTTAAATTGAAAAAACATTTTATTATGAAATAAATTAATGAATGCTCTTTTCTCAAAAAGTTTAATAGAAAGAGCAGGAAAAACAAACAACTGATGTTCATTTATAATAGAAGTTAAAAAGGATTATTTCATCAACAAAAAAGGCTTTTTTCTCCTAACCCTTAAAATCCATTTGAAAGTCCTCAGAACCAGAGCTAAAATTGTCTGTGTTGTGACTGTGTTTCTTATCTTAAAATAGAATTAGAATTTTTGGGTACATACGGGACATTTTAATAATTAAAAAGTTCATAATTAGATGCTTATTTTCTGGTACAGTGGCTGAAAAGATCATGAGACCCATAACTCAAACGGTTTCAGAGAGGTGTTTTGATCCAGACTAGTGATAAATGATGCTATTCCATCAGGGTGAGAAATTTTATTTCAAAAGTTATTAAAAATACTGGAACAAATTAACATCAAGCATAAATGCCAAATTGTAATGACGTATTGAGTTCTGTCCAGTATACTGTGCCCATATTTAAGCAAAGATTAAAACATTTATTAAATTCAGAGTGAATATTCATCAAAGAAAATGTTGCTATTGTAATAGCTTGTTCTTTGATCTAAAAATCCATAAAATTTAAACACAGAAAGTGCTATTAGACTACTCATTCTAATTCCTCTAAAATCATGGGCTTTTTTTGTTTCCCATTCAACTATTATCCTAGTACTCATCTTTGAGTCCGAGAATGTGTTTGATAAAATATTCCTTGGATTTGGCTAATGCCTCTCTTCCAGGTAATCATGGTGTCTTAGTTTGAAGAAAACAAGAGGCAGAGTGTTTCCTTTTGAACGTTTCACTGTTTATGTGCACAATTTCCAATATTAGCTTGCCTAACATCAGCTTGTGGCCAGTGACTCTTGCCTGCTCTCTGTAGTAACCTATTTCTATTCAGCATCTCCCAGAAATTTCATAAATTTCGAATTGACAATAAAAACATATCAGTTTCTTTAAACTTTAATTGAAGCATCTTTTTCTCATTCTTCAATCAATTTCATAGTTCTTTCCTGCACTCTTTCAATTTCTTCAAAAGTGTCTTCTAAATATTTAGGACAGAAATAGTTTTAGGATCCCATTATTGATTTCTCTGAGCCATAAATAAAAGCAGAGTAAAGGTAGGCTCCTGTTCACTACTTCCTTTATGCCATTTTCCCTTTTTTGCTATAGCACCATTAGGACACTCCTGCAGAGTTCCTGTTTTTTAATGATCCCAAATGCTTTACAGACTTGTTGTTTCCATTATTTTCTCCATTCATTGTTTTCAGTTGTTGCATATTTTACATCTTCCTCCATTATATACAGATACATATTTGACTGGGAATACATTCTCTTCCAATGGGACCACTACTCTAAAAAATACTTATTCCTTTTCAGTTGTTTGTATTTTTCATTAGTCTTAAATCACTAAAGGAGGTGTTGAGTTGCACAAGACTTAAAAGCTCCTCTTTCTGATGCCAAGCCTTTGCTGATTAATGTCTTATGCATGTTCGTTAGCCAATTCCTAATCCAGTTAAAATAGGCTTTATTGATATTATGTAGTTCTATATTTTTAATTAGAATACTGAATCGTACTAAGTCAAAAGGCACACAAAAGTTGAAGTTTATTATACCTACATCGTTACCTTTGGCAACCTAACTTGAAATCTCATCAAGGAACAGAAGTAGATCTGTTTGACAAGGCTTATTTTGCACAGAACTGTGTTGACTAGCATTAATTATATTCCTATCTTTTAATAATTTATTAATTGAATATCTTTTCAGTTTTCCTATTATTTCTTGCAGGACTGATGTTGACCTAAGCAGCCTGGGAGTACAGGTATCAGCTACTTGCCCTTAGGGGAATACCAATACAAGATGTAGAACTGCTGCTTGCTGGAATGTCACTGACATTCTTCATGCCTCCCTAGGTCCCTAGATATGTACTTTTTCCTACTTTTGGCATGCTAGGTATACTTTAACCAGTGGAAAATAGTTTCTTCAACAAATGTGGAAATAAAACAGTTTATGAAAATAAACTACTGATGGCCTAGTTTTGCCATTGTGCAATGTATAAGAAATGAAAGTAAAATTAGTGTGAATGTGGGAAAAGACATTACACAACTCTACTGCGGATTTAAAACATGGTGATGTGTGCTTAAATTAGAAAGAGCAATTGAAGAAATTTGATTATGAATCTGTAATTCTTTAAGTCTGTTATCACAGAATCATAGAATCATAGAATAACCAGGTTGGAAGAGACCCACTGGATCATCGAATTCAACCATTCCTATCAAACACTAACCCATGCCCCTTAGCACCTCGTCCACCCGTGCCTTAAACACCTCCAGGGAAGGTGAATCAACCACTTCCTTGGGTAGCCTGTTCCAGTGCCCAATGACCCTTTCTGTGAAAATTTTTTCCTAATGTTCAGCTTAAATTATGTTCTTGTTTTCAGGCTTGTCAGTAAGATATAAAATAGAAATAGGTACAGTCAGTTACAGGTTCATTGGAATATTTTCTGGATTAAAATAGCCATCTCAAAGTGTTCATTTCTCTTTTAGCTTTGGTCTGGTAGAATTCTAATATTTGAGTTAGCACTAGATGAGTTTGGCTCCCTGGGTGCTTGTTGTTTCTGCTTCTGAATGGGCTTTAATTTCACCAGGATTAGGAAAGCCACATAACAGACAAAAGCACTGCCTAGGAGGGAGTGGATAATCTATTTACTGTCATACTTTCTACAGTCCTTCATCTCTCAAATAGTTTGAAACAATTAACATTTAAAGTACATGACCACAGCTGCCACAAGAGAATGCCTAGAAGGAGAATTAGCACTTTATCTGCAAAAGTTCACAACCTTCTTACATCTTACATACACAAGAGTGAAAAGACCCTGTGTAACTTCAGGAGCGCTTGGGAAACACAGGAAGGGTCAGGTCACTGACTATAGTGGGAGCTAGAGCCGATGTGCCAGTAGGAAAATGCTGAGTCCTGCTCTGAGTCTGACGCTTGCCTGAGTCAGGAGCTGGATCATCAGGTGATCATTGGCTGTGTATTTCTGATATGGACACCCAGAAATCAGGCATGTCAATGAGTAAAGTCACCTATTTCACAAAAATGCTGGAAGGTGAAAAGACATTTAACAGAAAACAGTCTGCTGGTAATTAGAAGGTATGCTTTATCAACTCATGTTACTTAACTTGTGTCGATGACAAGAACCCAGATTCCATGGAGCTGCCAGTTTCTTGGATGCTTTACCCTGAAAGCAGCCTCAGAGTTTTCCTTTAAAGCTGTTCTGCTTTATACAAATTGTTAAATATTCATTGTCTCACAGAAAAAGGAAGGTATCCCAATATTTGGACTATTGTAACAGTAAAGGGCTTGTCAATGTCAACATAGCAGGTCCTTGGTCCAAAAAAATTTTGATGGTTATATACATAGGAGGACTCCTAGATTAGAGAGATTCAGCTTAATATTTCATTTAATCTCTGGTAAAATGTTCTCAGCTTATGGGAACTACTCAAAATATGTGGAAGTAAGAAATTAGTCTCCCAACAATGCCGGAGGATTCCGTGCTGTAATAATAATTACTAGGTGAAATAAGAATGTTTCTACTCTGAAAGATCACTTTGTTCTCATTTTCTGGGGATAATCCTTATCTAGTGGATCTCAGATATGCACATGGTTGTGGTCTCTAAGCAGCTAAATACATATTGATCTGGCCTTTTGCATTTATTTCACTGAACTCCTGACCTGATACTTTTTTTTTTTCTCCCAGACTTAATAATGGTTATCCAGGGTTTCACTATTTCCACTACCAATTCAAATTTCCCTGTATATTTCTAGATGTCTTTTGTTTTCTCAGGCGATCAGGGCCTTGTCCATTCGAGTTTTGAAAATCTCCAAGGGCAGAGATTCCACAACCTCTCTGGGCAACCTGTGCCAGTGCTTAACCACTTTTTTTACACCATTAAAGAGAAGCTCAACATCAAGTCAATGTTAAATGTTTGTAAACAGGAGATTAGTTATTTAGAAGAGTTTCTTTTATCTAAAATATTCAGAAAAACTAAACTGAGTTTAATAATACTGATATAATAAAAGACATCCAGCATCCCAGTGGAGAATAAACCAGTCGTACTGAGCATTTGACACATGTCTATCTGTTTTCATAAAATTATTAAGATTTGAATGTCTGCTCTTACTTCTCAGATATTACATGGGCAGGTTTAACTGTCTTTTCTAATTTTTGAGAGCTTGGCTTTGAAGTCCTCAGTATTCCTTTGGCATAGGATGATTTTTTTTCCCCCCCATTTATTTTACATTAGCTGTATGTTTACAAAAAATAAGAATCATAGAATCATATAATGGTTTGGGTTGGAAAGGACCTTAAAGATCATCTAGTTCCAACTGCCCTGCCATGGACAGGGACACGTTCCAACCTGGCCTTTAACATTTCCAGGGAGGGGGCATCCACAGCTTCACTGGGCAACCTGTTCCAGTGTCATCACCTTTATTATTAAGAAATTCTTCCTATTATTTAGTCTAGTTCTTCTCCACTCCAATTTATAGCCATTACCCCTTGTGCTGTCAGTCCAACTCTGCTTTGTCTTTACATGGTGACTAGATTTTCAAAAGTGTTTTACTTCTTATTATGAGAAATAATTTTGAAAATCAGGGCATAGATCCCTTTTTAACCTCAATGATTCTACTTTGTAAGGACTGTAACTAACATTGTAAAGGGGAATGGTGAGGCTTGCAAAACCATAGCAACAGATCCCATCATAGAAGTTTTAAATTCTTTTCCAAATTATTGAAGTTCAGGACAGTACTGACAGGATATAAGCACTAAAAGAATATCACACAAAATAAGCACTCCTGATAGACTTGTTTTTTGAGTTAGTCAGCAGTTAGCTGACTGTCTTTCATGGATCCTCTCCTACCCTGGTGGATGAACCTACAATGATTCACTAGGAAATCGGGTTACACAGTGGTTTCAGTCTGCCGCTAGCAATCTGAAGTCCACAGAAAGCAAAAAGCAAGCCACTGACTTGTCAGTAGTCTTTTTGTGGCAGAATCCACTTTCTTATTAAAATTCCTTATTAAAAACCAAACTTTAAACTGAAGAAGTATAGACTTCAGACACTGTTAGTTTCTTGTTTTTCCCATGTTATTTGAAAAGATTTGATATTCTGGATTTCATGCTTCAGGTGGGCCTGTAGAATTTCTAAAACAACAATTCATTGTTCATTAAAAATTGATCATCATCTTCATTTAAGAGGAAAATTGATTCCACTCCCGTTCATGCCATGCAAAGGAGCTGTGCTTTCAAAGCTGTTGATTGCAATGTTCTGCATTGATTGAAAGTTTTGTTCAACAGTTCAGGCAGTGTAAGGGTCTGGGCAGTGGCCACTTTGAGTGGATTCATTTAGTGAGCCTAGAGTCCACAAAAACAAAGTGTCTGTGGGTGCTTCTGAAACAGCCGCAAAACCCAAGAGCGCACAGCAAATCTCTGCTCTGCTGATACAATGGGACGTATTTTCTGTCTCTCAGCACATTGCATTTCACTTAGGATGGACTATCCGGTTAAACTAGCATGCAGTAGATTTCATGTTGGGATTCTAATTTAAGGGACTGCTTGAGTATTTAAGTTTCAATATGAGCTTAAGTCTTACTTAAAACTGAATGAGTAAATAGATGCATAGGTATAAAAATTACTTGGGATGGTTTTACATGTATTCTTACACATGATAAATCGTAGCTTAAATTAAACACTTCTTAAAACTAACACAAAGATAAATAATATTATGATTTAAGTAAATCCCAAATGCACATGAAACCTTACATGGGTGCATACCTTCCTACATAAACCAGAAGAAAATCTAAATAGCATATTAAGATTTTATATCAATTTTTAATGGAATATTGTTTAATAAGTTTAATGGTTACATAAAAATAATTAATACTATGTTCATTACCACATGGCTTAATCTTTTTTATATGACTTGAAAATTAGTTTAAAAAAACATAATTAAAAGTATTCTAGACATGCCATCATAACGCGATTAAAAATAAAGTAGGTACACCAATATTGTACAAAACTATAGCTAATTTAAATGCAAGCCCCTTTTATGGTCTATTTATCTCTGTTTATGTATGTTAAGACAATTAAAAAGAAGTTTGTTTAAATGATGGAATTTTTTGGAGGACAAAAAGGACTGCAAAGCAGGTCTTGTTATTATTTAACAAATATTAATTGGGCTTACACAGAGGCCACTTGAGAAAAATTTATTATAAGAAATTTGTGACCAGTCATGCCATAGGAAGAGGAGAAAGCCGCAGGGCTAAAATGACAGTAAGGTTTGTATATGCAGTACTCCTCTGGTAGTTAAATTGCAGGAATGTGACATTGATCTGAAACGAGAGCTGTTTGAAGTAGCAACTGTCAATCTCTGTAATCAAAGGATGGCCCAAAGTCTTACTCAATTAGCTGTTTTGGCACGACCTCTCAGTTTATAAAATCCTACTAACTCAAAAAAGAAATCTCTCCTCAAAAGGTACTTCAAGAAGACTGCATGGTTTGAGGATAGGTGAGCCAAATGTAGATTTAGGTATGAGTGAGTGAATGTCTGCTGCCATTGGTATTACTTGAAGTTGGTTGGATTATGCTTTTCTTTATACATTTACTTACCTTTTTGAATATGAAAGAGTAAATGCAGTCATATTATTTTTAGAATGCATAGATGCTTGTAGATTTGATGGTAATGTTCGGTGATTTCAACAGAGATCATTCTCAAATGAGAAGAGAAAAATGTGTAGCATACTTTCAGTCTTTTCTCGGGATCAAGTTTGTCTTTTCTAATTGCATTTTTTCTTTGATAATTAATCAGAAGGTCTATTCAGCTGTTTTAGGGGAAAATAATACACAAATACGACATGTAAAAGGGCAAATGAAAAAAAAAAAGTTAGTAAAAATACTGTCTAAGTGTTATTAAAGCTGAATCTATTGTTTTGAAGCTTTGAAAGTGAATTTATGGGGAAATGCCGGTACCAGTAGCTTGGAACTTGAGCAACTATTTCTATTCCTTTACAGGTACAAACACGCTTGGAAAATCAGTCTAGATACCACATACAGCAAAGCCAGAGGCACCAGGTGAAGCAGTACTTGACCCTTGATACCAAGCTGTCCAGCCAGACGCTCTCCTTGTCCCACTCCCATACAATCCAGCCCACGGGAGTGACCTCCATTTTACGAAACGGACACATGCCTCCTGTCAGCGATATTGGCACACCAGAAAGCCCCGTCACCAAGCTACTGGCCCTTGGAGGAGAACATGAAAATGCGGTAGGGCCAGGCTGGCAAAGGAAAGGGGAAATGGTCTTTGCATGCTCCTACAAAAACATTACATGACCCATATTTTACTAGTAGTGGGCAAGAGGTTACTTTCTTTACTTTCATGGGGCCTCTGGTTGCACCATTTGCTCCCTGAATCCTTTTGGAATACATGGGTTATTGTCTTGAATTCCTGTGAACAGCTTATTGCATGATCAGGCTTCTAAATCGCTGCCAGTTAAAATGTACTGATGCATGTTTTTTTACCTGTGTGCCATTTGTTGATGTGCATTTTAAAGTATACTTTGCAATGCAAAACCTGTCTTTCAGATGAGAGTTATTTCTGCCTAAAAGTACTATTCTAACTGCATAACAAAGTTAAATGCTGATTAACTGGAAGTTGTAACTGAAACAAACATTCAAACATTCATTTTTTCAGTTAGCTGATATATCTGGGTTGTCTTAGATAAATTGACTTAGATATGCTAACTTTAGTGCCATCATCAATTTTAATAGAGATACAGCTATTATACGATGTCTGATTTTCAGCCAGTGTATTCTCAGATGTACATCATTATAGGCTTTAGTACTTCAATAGATTTCAAGAGAGAGTGCTTATTAGGTGAAAGGAGAATTCCTATAGAAATAAGAAATGGAGATGCTGTACCATGTCTTTACTTTTAACAAAACAGAGGAATCTTACAAATGCACTATAACCCATATGAGCATTTGAACATTATGCAGCTAAGCATGAGGAAACCGAAAAAAAATAACATGAGGAAACTGAAAAAAATATAAACCAACAGTTTCTGGAGAGCTCATCTGCGAGTCCTCCATTCCTTTCGCATTAATAAGTGACATTTTACATCAGGTTTATGGATTACTGGAGCCACTAGACTGTAAAGATTGTTTTAGATACCCTTTTTGGAGATGTCTGTGGTCACCTCTGTGCTGGCAAGCACAGCATGCTGCAGTTGTTCTCAGGCACTTTGGATGTCTGACCAGGAATGACTGGTGCCCTCCCTAATACCACTCTCTGTCCTCAAGAGCAAGACAGCTGCTTGTAAACTACTCTCCTGAACTGTACCTAATGATGACTCGGAGAGGGATAGTTGTCACAGGTCAAAGTCCTTGTAGGCATCACTCCAATAATTTGAACAATCCCACCCAGAGCTTCAGGAAGATGACTGGTACAGTGTAATTTCCTAGCTGCAAGTGTGCCCAGTGGTTCAGTGCAGGCTGTAGATATACTAGTAAATAATACAGAGCCAACACGCAGGCTGGTGCACTAATCTGTGCATTCATGTCGCCTAATTGATGGCATTTCCTGGCATGTTTTTTGCCCAGATGGCACTTCCTAAATAAGTCTGGCCCCAACTCCTTGGACAGCATGTCTGTTTTTTGGAGAGGGAGAAGAGTGCACATGTGAATTGTACCAGGCCATGTGGCCTAAAAGTCTGTATTGAAAGCTTCCTCACCTGTGTGATGCTCCCTTTTCTTGCATATAACCCTCTACATTTCCTTCAGCTACAGCTTTTCAGACAGCTCCCAAGAGCTAATTGAAAAGCATCAGAGCACAAGTCAACTGCTCCTGCAGAGAGTAGACGTAACAGTGACAGATTCATTGTGGGCTCTTTCCCAAAGTTATTTTGTGAACAGAACCAGATGAAAATTATCATTGAAAACTCATGCTGTACCTTGTCCAAATCTATATATGTCGATATGCCTGCAAAGTATTCACTGTTTCATCCCAAGTAATTAATTAGTTATTCCATCTGCTTCAGTAGCTTTTGATTCAGATTAGAAAAAAAGTGAGACCAGGAGGCTGTCTGGTGAAGTATTCAATATACTGACAAATGCAACTCAGAGCTCTGCCTACTGAATCTTGAGAGCAGGGTGTAACACCAAATCTTGAGTAATTCATGCTCTTGCAGAATGATGAGCTCTTTTCAGCCTTCCTGCATCAATGCAACAATACACTCTGGATATGATGCATTTGATGAAGGTGATAGATCACAGTTACAGCTTAGCAATGAACTCCTATTATTGGATCTTGTTGTTGCAACATGGGGTTAAAAAAGGGGAATGGGCTGGGGTTTGGGAGGAAAGAGATATCTTGCTAAACCACAAAAACCATTTTCACAAGAAGCAAAAAATGTGAATATTGTGTAAGAGTGCTTGAATTATTTGAATTTTAAGATAAAAACTTGTGAAATTCAGTTTTACTGATATAAAAAATATTCATGATTATTTAATCTGGATTTTCAATATAACATTGTTTCAATTATTATTTGTAATTATTGGTCTTAATGTATTATTTTCTCAGATGGAAGAAGTGATTGAAGACATTATCAATATGGAATCAAGTTTTAATGATGAAGGGATAGGTTGTTCTGAAACTCCTCTACTAATGCAAAGAACAGTAAGTATTTTTTGAATTTTGTCTTGCTCTTTATAACAGAGAATTTCATTGACTAATTCAAGCACACATAGAATCACCACCACCACAGAATCATAGAATCACCAGGTTGGAAGAGACCCACCGGATCATGGAGTCCAACCATAACATCACACTTCAGAGGCTAAAGCAGTACTATCAGTGTACTATTCTCCTTTCTCTTCAGGCACTTGTCTTTTTGTCAAGAAATGTTACAGGAAAGTGTTCCAATGTGGTGGGGCACAGCTATTTTAGGTGGTCTGAAGAGCATTTGGGGTTCTAGCCCATCTCCACGTCTGGTGCATAAACCATTGGACGTACTAATTCCTACACAAGGCTATGAAGGCGAGAAGTCTAGAAGGTCTCTCAAAGTCTTAGAGATCCTTGTACTTCAGCTGAAAGAGTCAAAGCTTCCCCATGTAATAGTTTCTACAGTACAGTAGTTTTTCCTTATGCTGAGTCAAGGATGGGCTCTGTTTCTTGACTTTCATAAAGGCAAGTTGAACTTCGTTGAATAATTTTGAGAATGAAGACACATCACTTTCAGATGAAAAGTTTTTAGGAACAATTATAACAAACTGTTATAAATTTGTAATGTCTTTTTATAGAAATGACAAAGCATTAACAAGGGCTACTTACATTTCCATATATGTTACATATTTAAAGAGGAAGAATGGACATTTTCTGGATACAACAAAGCACAGAGCATTGCTGTTTGTGAAAATAACACCTATCAATAATATAATGCATTAGAATTTATAGAAGGGATGTTCTTTGTTCTTTCAAACCTGACTTATCTTGTCAAAATTTTTCCACAGATTTTGCCCATTAGGGTGCTGATAAAGGGAAAATTTATTCTGGTGAAAGCAGAAAGATTTTCACAGGCTTTGGCAGTGTACAAAATTCATTTGGGAATACAGAGTCAGGTGGTTGCTCTTAATCGTTAATGGAGGAACATCATTTTCTGACTAGAGAACATCACTGGCTACAAAAATACATTAGGAGAGAAGTTCTTTGTGCCTCTGTGTTGCCCATGACAGGGTCCAGTATTATTGGCAGTTAAAAGTTCCATGAATACTTGACATTTGCATGCCAGTACAGAACTAATACAGTCTGCCTGATTTATACATATCCTAGTATAGTGTACAGCAAAGAAATGCTCCCTGGGGAGCGAATTAATATTTTGGACGAAATTAACATGAGGCAGGGGAGGATCCTTTCAGGTGTGCTACCATGGGATGGTGATGAGAGGCATGAGTTCTGGGTTTTGGATTATACTCATATTCCCTTAACACCTTTTCAAATGGGATGATGTTAATCTATGCTAATTCCAGCCTCATTAGCCTTCATCTTGAGCCATGAAGGACATACCTCTCAAAAATGTATTGAATACCTTATTCTTGATGAGCAAGGAAATATGCAGAGACTTATAGGCATTGCTAGTATCTTACTTGCAAAAATTTGAGACTCTTGCAGTGCCTGTGGGCCACATAATTGTATTTAGAATTTTGTTGGTGCTGAGGAAATCATTGGGCTGCTAGGTAAGCCAGGGAATAACATGTATTTCCAAATCTCCCTGTGCAATAAAATGGAAAAACAAAGTCTACCTTCAACAAGGTATGTGAACTGCATCGGCGTGGCAGCAATCAAGCAGTGTCTCTCCTCTTCTGTCTTCTATTTTGGCAATTTGTACTTCAAAAATAGATGAAAACAATGAGCAGATGGAGGTGGTTCAAGGCACTTAGCTTGTCACTCAGGGTTTTATAGCATCTTTCAGGCAACATACTAAACCTACCTGCAAAATTTTGGTCATAAACTGCTCAAAAGAGAAAGATAAAGAGGCAGATAGAAAATACACGGTTTAGATCTGGTGCTTCATCATCACATTAAGAGTAATGGCAGTTTGTTTATCTGACTTAAAAATGTATGCATTAAATACAACAGTGTTGAATGAGGAGACACTGTCATGAAGAAGAGAGCAGCAGGGTTTGAGCTTAAACAGATTTGTATTACTACTTATGCACTTCTGCATATGGTCTTTGGCTATGGTGACTATCATAGACATCTGGTGACCAATGATAGGACCTGAGGGAATGGTGGGATGGTGTGCCAAGGGAAGTTTACGCTGGATATTAGGAAAAGTTTCTTCACCCAGAGATCAGTGGAGCACAGGAACAGGCTCCTTGGGGGAGTAGTCATGGCACCAAGCCTGGCAATATTCAAGAAGCATTTGCACAATGCAGTCAGACGCATGGTGTGAATGTTGGGGTTGTCCTATGCAGGGACAGTAGGTGGACTAGATGATCCTTGTGGGTCTCTTCCAACTCAGGACTTTCTATGATTCTACAATTCTGAGTTGCCCATGTGCCTGACTGATCTTGTGTTTGCTTCCTCCTTACACTTCTCCAGTGTAATGCGCTTAACTTTTTAGGATTGCCTCCTAGATTTTTCCCTGAATTATCCTGAATTTGTCCAAAATGTGTAAAGTAGTCTCTCTAAAATAATACAAAAGTTTAAGCCTCCTAGTTTTCTGAATATGGATTTTTTTCAGCAAAACTATTTCTTGAACAAGCCAAATCCATGAAGTCATCTTCTTTTCTCATTATTCTCAATAGATAGTGGCTGAGATTAGAGACTTTGCAGTGCTACCTGTTGTGTGTTGCAATGAATTAATGTTTGCTTTATGTAGACGCCCCCATGTACTGTTTTAATGTCACATTAAATGGGGACATTGAATTCTATGAGGCCACGCACGTGAGTAATTGCTTAGAGGCTCATTGTGTGACCCTGAATTAATGAATTACAGTTATGTATTAGTAGAATCAGAGAAGTAAAAACAAGAATATCCCTCCATCTCTCATTAAAGTTATTACAGCATCTGAAGAGTGGATAGCCTGACTTTTATTATGTTTGGACCCAAATTAATAAATCTATAAAGTTCTCAGGATTTGGGTTGCAACTGTTAAATGAGGAAATTCTTTGACTGCATTTCTATTGCTCTTAACAGCATCTTAATGGTAAAAACCTACTTTTTGCAATTATTTTTGAGAAGGTGAGTTTAAATACAAGAATTGGTCTTCCCTATATGCAAGAAATCTTGATTGTCCTGCAAGCATTTGTAAGCTTAGTTATATCTCTGTCCAGAAAACATAGCTGAAATCGAATCATAACTATTCTTATGAACTGTCACTTGATGAAAAGTCTTTGTTCACCATGGAGAAGGTAGGATTTAGTACAGAAAACCTGAAGATGACACAAATGTAAAGTAATTTTTCATGGTCATAATAATTCAGTCTTATAAACTCTTTACTAACAGACAGCAACATATTTATCTATATTGTCAGAAATCTATTTGTTCTGAGTATCTTATTAGGAGCAACAGGTTTCATCCTGACCCTATAGAAACCATGAAAATAATGAAATAAAGAATATATGGGTGAGTAGGGCCTAAATAATATATGCCAGATATGGTGACAGACATTTGAAAAGTAAACATTTTTCATTTTAATCAGACTTCCATTCTTATTCAAAATCCCCACAGTCTATTCAACATTCTTTAATGAATTTAAAGCTTATTAACTTCCAGATGCTCAAGATACAGGAAATGGAGATGTGCAGGTCTATTAACATAAAGCATATATGACACCATCATTAAAAGTTTGTGCAAATTCTTAAAAGCTATGGTCTACGTTCCTTTTAATATCTTAAAAAGAGAAGTATAAGAAACATGCTGTATCAAGGGTTATGTGGAGAGCATTAGTCACAGTAAAGAGAGTCAGAAAAGAGCAGAGTTAAAAATTAGTACCTCTGCATTTTTCATGGTTGGATTTGACAGTATGTGACCTAGTGAACCTCTACTTATTACCAAATGTTGTTTTGTTTTGCCAATACCTGTATACAGCCCTAGGACTCACCAGAAAACCCAGTAATATAACAAGTACAACAGTGATCTCTGAAAACATTTGGCATTTTACCAGTACTTTCATTCAGAAATAAATGCTATAGCAGAGATAATTACTGCATAGCTACTGGGATAATGTCCTCTTCTTAAAATGCACTCCACTAAAACTTACATCAAAAACATCAGGAGGTGGACTGTCTTGGAATGTGAATAAAGTGACATGATATTAATCTTCTGCAGGGGCATGGGCTTCTTTTGCACCTTGCTGGGTGGGACAGGCCAGAAAATAATTTAATTTTATGAATATCTCCAAAGGTTCAAAGTTGTCTTTGGTGCAGAAGAAAACAAGAGCTTTCAGAAGCATTCTTGAAGCAGCCCAGGTAGAGGAGCTCTGCAGAAATTAGGTGACTGGTGGTGAGAGCTAAGCTGTAGTGGAGAGTAGAGCTTGGATTAGTGCTTGAATGCTTGGATTACCATAAAACTGGACTTCAAAAACCACCCTGCAATGGCTTAACTGGTAATCTGTTGAATCAGATGGTCTCACTGTTTCTGGAGTAGTGGGTACTGAATGACTAAACAAAATGGAGCAGCTATTTTAGGATAACTTGGGAGAAAGTAGAAAGCTTCTCCATAGAACATATTTTCATTAATATTTTTCCACGTCTGGTAGTAAATGGAGACAAGAAAAAAATGTTTTAATATTGATTTATTCATAACACCTAAGAAATATTTTCTTTAATTATTCCCCGGGATGACCTTACCCAGCAGGGACGTTTCCTGAAAGCAATAGCTTCCAGCCAAAATAAAGCACAGATTTTATTATTATATATGGATAAATATAAGTATGATCTGAAGAATTAATCTCATTCCGGTTAGTCCTAGACAAAGCTGGAACAAATAGCCATTAAAACATGTTTTTTTAAAAAAAATCTCTAAAAGTTTCCAAAATTATTCTTTCCTTTAAAGGAATGAAATATTTAAAGATTTGAAACAGCATTACTTCCTTCAACAACTCCAGCACTAACTGCGCACTGAAATCATTATAGTGTCAAATGGTGCTTTGAAGTTCACATCACCTTAGAGGTTGAGATCCATCACAAATAATGAATCTGTTGTTGGTAACTTTACCTGTCTGTGAACCTAACAAATTTTCTTCATTCCTTCTTTGAATCTAACTGGATGTCTGTACTATTTATGCCTGGGAAAAGAAGTAAAAATATAAATATTGCTGTTTGTGCCATTTTAATGAAATGGTAGCGCACCTGAATTGAAACTTGGTTTAATTACTAGTTAATCAGAGAATACTTACATATTGTTAAAACATTATATTGAATAATAATCTATTATAATTTGTTATGAATAGAAGCAACAGCTAAGGGGCAGCAGATCCCACAGAACCCATTACCAGTCATCTCTTGGGTGGGTGGTGTGGGAAGAAACAGAACAGCACAGATCTGGCCTGCCTGGTACTTCTGTCTTTGAATAAGGGTAGAAAGAAGGAATGAACTACCTGTTATGGTTTGTCATCTGCTGGGCCATCTCCATACAACTCTGTATCCAAGACAGCCACTTGGGTCCGTGCTAAGGAGCTCCGTGTTTCCCAGCACTGTGACAAGGAAGAGTGTAGACAGATTCTTCTCAGCTTTGACATCTGCTTTGCTCTCTCTCCAAGAACTCAAGCTGCTGTCTGTAAAGGGGCCTCTGTAACTGACTGAATGTAAAGACTGGGAGAGAGAGGAATCAGTAAAGGAAAGGGGAAGAGAAAGCACATGTGCATGCTGAAAGGCAAGGGTTTTGCTAGCTGTTAGGTGTCAGGACTAAGCTGGTGGTACAGCCAGGTGTGGGAATGGCAGCAGAGCAGGGAGAGCTGCTCAAAGGTGTTGCTTTGCCACAGGCCACCTCTTGAGGGATCCAGTGAGGTTTCGCTCCTCCATTTGCATTGCTTTATTTTCATATATTCATAGTACCCTTCTTCACTAAAATTGGGAGCTACAGTCTGCTTCCAGTCCACTTTGAAGTAAATTCCATTGAGAATTGACTCTACTTCTGTAACTCTTGCAGGAAAAGAGCTTATGGGGAAAATCCTCAGTTTTCTTATGGCTCACTTGTAATCGGTCAGCTCCTTTGGAATTTGGAAAAAATCTTATGTTGTGCAGGCACAGACTTGAGGCTGGATCAGGACAGGACAGGACAGATGTTTTGCTTCTTTAAGTTCTATGACTGTTAGCTACAACTGGTATAAAGTTCTGATTTAAACTGTTAACTCTGCATTTGATTTTATGGAAACACTATTGATAAAAGCACATTGTGGTCTGTCTGCAAAATCCCTCTACAGTTACAAGGTCTTTGAGGCTGCAGTTCCTCATCATGGCATTAATAATTTGTATTTGTACTAATTATTTTTCAAATACTCATGGTTACCATCTGGATGGATTAAAAAAAATGCTGCCTGTCCCGTTCCCAGAAATCATACAGAAAAAAAGATTTGAGTAGGTATTCTCTGAAGCATTTTATTCAATAATTGCTGTGATTATTCAATCATCAAGTAAAACCAGGTTTCCATTAGGGCTGTACATAGTATTGCTGATCTTGGCAGCCCCCTGCTGCATAATCATGAGTATTTTTTATTTAGTGAATACTGATGCTACTTGGCAACCTTTATAAGGTTTTAAAATCTACTAAAGTTCAAAAGCTTTTCAGAGAAAGGGCCACAGTAAACATTAACAACCTCGTTTGCTTAGGTTGAGTAACTTGAAAGGCTGCATAACATCAATGAAAATGCTTTGTCAATCACATTCTACGCTAGATTAGTCTTAAAGTCCAAGGAAGAATCAAAGTTCACCTAAGTATACAAACTTCTGTCTCGCACTCAGTAGTATTGTTTCCAAGTTTAATGAAAAAGAAAAATGAAGGAGAAAGAAATGACGGTAGCTATTGAGGAAATAATAGACTCAAAAATAAAACTGGTGAGCAAATATTTTCTTTGTTTTTCTTCAGTATTATAAAGATCCTGCATAGGAAATTGTGTCTTTCATCTGCAGAAAATTAACAATGAAATGCACAGACTGAGAGCTCTTCAGGCCTGTTTTCTGCAGCTGGAGTTGCCTTTTGCTGATTGCCACTGCTATTTGAAATATCATACAGGTGCCAAATGAAGGTTTGCTTTCAGTATTTCACACAATATAGTAGTTTGGACTTAAATGAGTTGTTTTCAGTGCTTTTGCACACTTTAAGCTCCAAATAGATTGGGTATGAGTGTTTACAATTTACCTCATGCTACAGAAATGTTCTTCACAGCATAGAACATATAATACTTTGGATGAGGAGAAGAACTGTAGTCCACTTTTACATCGCTGCAGCACTCAAATGCTGAGCAAACTGCCCAAATAGCTAAGCAGTGCCTCAAACATTGTAACAGCCCAATGTCTAATAACCCATCTCTATTTTGGCAGTAGACCTCCCAGGGTGAAGGGAGCTGGATAACTCCAGCTTCATTCAACTGGACTATTTTTTTCATAATTATGAAATGAAGGAGAAATTCCTCTTTCCTCTTTGATTTTCTCTTAGAGAAAGGTAGAGAGACATATGGAAGTATTATTCTAAAATATACAGTTGGGTTTACATCTTACAAACAGGCTGCCCAGGGAGGTGGTTGAGTCACCTTCCCTGGAGGTATTTAAGGGACGGGTGGATGAGGTGCTGAGGGGCATGGTTTAGTGATTGATAGGAATGGTTGGACTCAATGATCCAGTGGGTCTTTTCCAATCCCGTGGTTCTGTGATTCTGTGAAACATGGCATTCGTCTCAGACCTTTACACATGTTGAACAGAGGTAAGATAAAAGGATAGATAAGACAAGTTTCCTATTCTAATATGTACTCCTCACTAATTCTAAGCTCCTGTGCAGCAGTATATGCAAGCAAATTCCTGCTCCTTGGGGCCATGAGGCAGATTCTGCTGCACGTCTCATGGTGCTGTCTGTATACAGCAATGCAAAAACTGAAGTCCTTAGTAGATGACAGAAAATAGAGAGGGCTACACTAATCTCCTTGAGTTCTGTAAAGTACAGGTTATGATAAATTCTGGAGCTAAACTTTATGAATTACTGTCAATCACATGGGTTGAATGAGCTTGTGAGCTCAAAGACAACAGCAGCAGCCTCTTATTATGTTCTCCAGGCACAGCCACTCTTCTCACTGCAAAATAAAGCTAACTTGTGGAAAACACGAGGATTTGAAGATCATTATGAGAAATAAACTCCTGAAAGATATTGTTGTTCTTCTTAGTACCTCCTTCTTAGCCAAGACCTCCTGTGACCCTTACTATACGTGTACAATAGTTCATGAACTAACTACGTATGTATTTATATTTACACTGTAAATAAACAGTTGTGAATATATCCAAAACGAGCCACTACAGAAAGGAATGCTAACAAAAATGAAACACTGCATGTTATATGTTGATCCATCTGTACATGCTAACTCACAGAAATCAGTAAATAGCTCATTGTAATATATTTATATACTTAGATGATATGTGAAATGTAAAATGATATAATATAAATCATATAACATATAAATAAAATGCATAATATAAACGTCGGTAACAGAGATGTCAGCATCTACATTCAAGAGAAAATGCCCCATATTCTAATCCTGAAAAAAACCCGTTTTTCACTTTTTTTGTGTTTTTGTAGTGAAGTTTGTTCATTGTTTTTAGAGGCAGAATTTGAATGATTTAGGATATTCATTTAAGTATGGCGGCCAGACAAATAGAAGTAGTTAGATGGAACCAGTAATTAGTGCATTAGCTGGTGTTACTAGTGAAATAATCCAAGTACAACAGCTAATACAGCAGTCATTTAATTGTCATCTTTGGGTTTCAGACCCTCGAGGTTGGTGGGGCAGGATTTCTGTGACATTTGATTGCCAGCTGCAAGCTGTATGATCACAGTATCATAATATCACTTCACTTTTGGTCCGTGTCTATGATGTTAGTTTTGTAAGCAGAAAGCGAAGAACTCGTAAAAACACATAATTAAGAGATAATAAGTGAAAGAACAGAACTCTCCTGAAAAAGTCTGAATGTCCTGAAAATTCCTTTGCTTGGTCATATTTGATCAGACATTTATCTAGACAATGGACTTCTCTGTATGTGATCAGTACAGGAATATATTGTAACTGGGAATATGAAAAAAGTTCATTTTTCTCTGATGAATAATGAACCAGCTTGATGATCATTATCTGAAGATAAAAAATGAACCCATTTTCATGCATAATATATAATATATAATATAAAGTATCTGAACATTAAGTCCCTGGTTGAGGAGTGTGTAATTATGAGCCATGTTAAACATAAATATAGAAGGAGATATGATTTCTTCAAAGGAAAACAAGTATGAAAAAGGAAGCACTTGCTTTTTTTGCCCATCTCTTTAGATAATAAAAAGAAGAACAGGAAAATTTGACTATTAAGTATTACTGAAGGCCATCTATTTTCAAATAGAAGTATTTTGTATTACAGTTATAAAGGGATTTTAAACTTTTAGCTGTGAATGGGATCTTCTTGTTCTAGACTAAAAAAGAAGTATACTAAAACTTTTTTGACAGTTGACTGTAAACACATCCTTACAAAGGGAAAAGATATCACAGCTTATGTTGTTCAACTTTGTACTACGGCAATTGCAAAAGAAAGCCAGAGGTTGAACATGTCTTCTGAGTCTTCTGAGTAATAAACTCGTACTGAACCACAAGATTATTCATCTTGTCTGTGATACCTTTGAATTAGATGAAAAGTAACAATTTACTAAAATGCACATTGAAGATACAAGAATTAACCCAGTTTTCACCTTGTCAAAAACTCGTAACAGCCAGTATACCAGATATTACTATTTAAAAAATGTGTTTGCAATGGCTGGTTTACTAAACACTCATTGATCAATTCACTACTTGGCCAAATTCATTTTGAAATTCATCTGTGATCTTGAAAGACTGAAAAATAGGATTTTTTTTTTGCCTGAATAAACAGGAAATGCATGACAAGAAATTAAGTATGTGGTTTTTATGTTTTGTATCCCAGTAACACAAGTACCAAACAAACTTTACTTAATGTGTAAAATTAACTGTGTCCACAGTTCTAAATTTCTAAATTCTAAATCTATAAAATATATATTGTAAGAACCCTGCTTTGATTTTTTAAGAAACGTGACTAAGGAAAAACCACATTGAAATGGATGGATGCCAACATTATTTTTGTAGCTAAGAAGGAGAAATAGTTTAATTTTACAAAACTGTTCTTTGAAGTGATGCTATTAATTAGGTTCATGAGAACATGATTTAAGCGGGACATATTTGGGGGAGAAGGAAAGAATAAAATGTTGCACTAATATTTCACATGTTAACACTTTATTCTAGATGCAACTACTTGTTTTTACTAAGCATCAAAAGAAATTTTCTCTTGCAGATAGAGTACTGAACCTTTCAGGTTAGGAAGCTATGTAGTTTCTCATGAAAAGTAAAGCAGCATGTATTATGCTTCACTGTTGAGTTTACCCAGTCGGCAGGTGCAGTACAAGACCAATTGATCCTCAAAATTGTCTGCCCTGCACATCAACTGCTCTGAATATATGCCATACTTCAGTTACTGCAGGAAATACTGACATGTAGACACTCTTGATAAGTTGCATGTCTGCACTTATTAACCCCAGAAAAGAGGATAGCAAAGGAAGTTTCTGCTAGCAGAACCATGCCTGCAGCTTGCTTCCCACCTGTTCTCTTTGTCATGGGCTCTTAAGACCTGTGCAGACCTGTTAGAGGCAGTGGGGTCCTGAACCATGTATTTTCAGGGGGCATCTTGACCCTTCTGATCATACACTTAATCTTGTTACTGTGACTGTGAGGAAATAAGACCCAAGGAGAAATGATAAGAGGAAATAAGCCTTTGGTAACAGGACAGTTCATTCTATTGCCTGTTCCCACATCCCTCAAGGGAAAGCAGACTAGCTGATGAATTATTTTGACCTGTTAGGACAGTCCAGAAAAGCCTCTCTTATTCTAGGCTTTAGCCATTTTAGGTAACTGTGCTTTAAAAATGTACTTACCCTTAATCGCTCCCATGACTATTGTCATCCTTTTGAATGTATGGAGAGCTGATTGCTACTGGAATTTGTCTTTCTACCTAGTAGTAGAATCCCAGGTTTTGTTGATTGTAGCCTTCTATTATGCATGCATATTAGTAAAATGCAATACAGATTGTATAGAAAGTAACTGAAGAGGATCCTTTTAAGGTTAGGGGACAAGCTAAAGAGATGATCAAGATTTTTTTAAAAGACAAGATATTAATGAAGTGCTCAAAGAATCAATCCTGATCTTCAGTTTATTTAATATTTTTGTGAGTGACCTTGGGACAAAAATACATTTATGCTGCTGAAATTTACTGAGGTAGCAAAAGAAGAAAGTATTGCCAATACAAAGGAGGATATGGATATCACAGAGAAAAAATTATATGACTGGGATGACAGAACAGTATAAATGGAAGGAATGTAATAGTACTGAGTGCAAGGTCATTCATTTAAATACTAATAACAGGAATGTCTGCAGAAAGCTGAGAGCTCATTAACTGGAGATGACAGAGAAAGATCTGGTTACATTAGTTGCTCAGAGGATCACTATAAGCCATCAAAGTGATGAGGCTGCAAAAATGAGATAAATATGATCTTGTGATCCAACACAAGTGAGATTTCCAAGAGACACAAGGAAATATCCACTGTGGAATTCACTAGGTACAAAACTTTTAGAATGCTATAGACAAATAATGGTGTCCACCCTTCAGAAAAATTAATTCAAAGCAGGAAAGATAGAAAGGCCTGTTAAGACATACCACAGCATGGGAAGTTTGGCTACAGAACCATGATCTATTCAACTTAGCAAACCAAAAGCTTAAGGAAGCTACAGTCACTCACACTGTCACATGGGGATGTTAAACAATGAGCTATAGAACTTAAAGGAACACACACACAAATTTGCCTAGGAATGGAAGTACAAGCTAAGCGTTCTAACAGTAATTTGAGATCATTCAATTTTTGGAACACACTCCAAATAAAAATACCAGAGATGTGAAACCTAATTGATTTTAGACAGAGCATTACTCATTTATGGAAAGGATTATGTGATGATATGTTAAATGAAACAAATATCCAGGAAATACTTTCTAGTTCAAACTGGACGTTACCACATTCAGCAGAATTTTTAAATTAAGAAAAACCTAACAGACTTCAGAAGAGGGTTGGGCTGTTATTTTCTAGGTGTGCAACATTGACTTTGACAGAGCATGTTTTTGTGGGGACACTCTTAAGGGCAAAGAGACCCTTCAGAGGGATCTAGACAAATTGGAGAGCTGGGCAGTCGCTAAACGCATTAAGTTTAACAAGGGCAAGTACTGGATTTTGCATCTGGGACAGGGCAACCCTGTATGTACAAATAGACTGGGAAGTGTGAAACTGGAGAACAGCCTTGTGGAAAGGGATCTGGGGGTTCTGGTCGATGGCAAGTCAAGCATGAGCCAGCAATGTGCCTTCGTAACCAAGAAAGCCAAGTATATCCTGGGGTTCATCAAGCACAGCACTGCTAGCTGTTCGAGGGAGGTGATTGTCCTGCTCTGCTCTGTGCTGGCATAGCCCCAGCTTGAGTACTGTGTGCAGTTTTGGGTGCTACAGTATATAAAAGTTATCAAGCCACTGGAGAGAGTCCAGAGGAGGGTCACAATGTTGGTGAAGGGTTTAGAGGGGAAGTCATATGAGGAGTGGCTAAAGTCACTTGGCCTTTCAGCCTGGAGAAAAGGAGACTGATGGGGGACCACACAGAAGTTCCTCACAAGAGAAGGAGGACGAGCAGGCACTGATCTCTTCTGTTTGATGACCAATGAAAAGACCTGAGGGAATGACAGGAAGACGTGCTGGGGAGGTTTAGGGCAAATATTAGGAAAAGATTCATTACACAGAGGGTAGTTGGTCCAGTCCTGTTTAATGTCTTTATCAACGACCTGGATGAAGGCATTGAGTGCTCCCTTGGCAGGTTTGCAGATGACACCAAGCTGGGTGGAAATGTAGATCTGCTGGAGGGTCTGGAGGCTCTGCAAAGGGACCTGAACAGGCTGGACCGCTGGGCTGAGACCAACGGCATGAGGTTTAACAAGGCCAAATGCCGGGTCCTGCACTTGGGGCACAACAACCCTAAGCAGAGGTACAGACTAGGAGAAGCCTGGCTGGAAAGCTGCCAGGAGGAGAAGGACCTAGGAGTGTTGGTTGACAGCGACTGACCATGAGCCAGCAGTGTGCCCAGGTGGCCAAGAAGGCCAATGGCATCTTGTCCTGTATCAGAAACGGCGTGACCAGCAGATCCAGTGAGGTTATTCTCCCTCTGTACTCGGCACTGGTGAGACCGCACCTCGAGTACTGTGTTCAGTTCTGGGTCCCTCACCACAAGAAGGATGTTGTGGCTCTGGAGCGAGTCCAGAGAAGAGCAACAAAGCTGGTGAAGGGGCTGGAGAACAAATCTTATGAGGAGCGACTGAGAAAGCTGGGGTTGTTTAGCCTGGAGAAGAGGAGGCTGAGGGGAGACCTTATTACTCTCTACAACTACCTGAAGGGAGGTTGTGGAGAGGAGGGAGCTGGCCTCTTCTCCCAAGTGACAGGGGACAGGACGAGAGGGAATGGCCTCAAGCTCTGCCAGAGGAGATTTAGGCTTGAGATTAGGAAAAAATTCTTCACTGAGAGGGTGGTTAGGCATTGGAACAGTCTGCCCAGGGAGGTGGTTGAGTCACCGTCCCTGGAGGTGTTTAAGGTGAGGGTGGATGAGGTACTTAGGGGCATGATTTAGGGATTGGTGGGAATGGTTGGACTTGATGATCCAGTGGGTCTCTTCCAACCTGGTTATTCTGTGATTCTGTGATTCTGTAGTGGAGCACTGGAACAGACTCCTGAGGGAAGTAATCATGGACCCAAGCCTGACAATAATCAAGAAGCATTTGGTCATTGCCCTCAGATACATGATGTGAATCTGGGGGTTGTTCTATGCAGGGTCCCTGCCAACTCAGGTCGTTCTATATTTTACGACTCTCTGATTCTACATTATGCGAAGGTAAGTCAACATGGGAAAATACATAAACAGTATGTGGTCATGTAAGTGAACACTATGGTGACATGGAGCTGTCTACAGACTACAAGTAAACAGGCACAGACAACTTGTATTCCTATATTTTATTATCATATTAAGAATCCTCATTTGTTCCTGGAAGATATGGAAATCCTATTTGCTTTAAGTCTTCCTTGAAATTACATATTTACCAGTAGCTGTATGGTAGGGGCTTTGGAATACCACAGTATTTCCCTTAAATGAGGCAATGATTTTCCTGGATTAGTAATGTTTTCCTTAAAAAAAAAAGCATGACCTGCTATTACAGACTGCAAACTGTGATCACAGTTCTCCATTGCTAGACATCCATGCAAGTAACAAACACTTAATATTTACCATACAATCCTTCCCTCATAGCAGTTCAGACCCACATATTGAAAACAACAAGCTCTTCTGCTCTTCTGGATGAGGCCTTTGCAGTACTTGTCTTGGGCACTTGCAGTAAGCACAAGGTCACAGGATTTTGCAGGGGGCTGCTGAGCTTAAAATAGGCGCTCACTCAGGTACTTCAGCTGCAGTTTGCTTTTATAATTGGTCTAAGCTTCAAAGTTGAGCATCTTTAAGAACTGAGCCCCCTGAATGGAAATTCTCATGTTCCAGTCTTTGCACACAGTCATTGAAGATCCCATGACACTTCATACAAAAGGAAGAATGTTAACCCCGGTGTCCTTGCCAAATGATAACTTTGTTAATTACAGTCTGCTTTTTTAATTCTCCTTGCAGTTTTAATTAGATGTGGTATTATTCTTTTCCTGTACCACATTGTCAATGGTTATTTGACACACCATTTGCTATGTTAAAGTTGTTAATCTTTCATCCAAAGCGTGCTGCATTGTAGAAGCAGGAAAAATGGCTAATTATATACTGCTATTTTTACTATGTATGGGCTCACTCTTTATGAGCCACTTGCATCTAAATTTTAAAACACACACACACATAAATATATGTATCGTGATTGAAAATGTTGAGAATTGTGGGGCTTACCAGGACTTCTTGGAACAACACAGATGTGAACCAATACAGCTCGCAACACCTGCAGGATTATTTCCTGTGACATATGAATTTTCATCCCCAAAATGTGTTTCCACATCTCTAATCTGAAAGCAAGAACATGCTTTTTACTCAGTATAATCAGCTGGAGTTTTAAAGTGCTTTGGGATTCATCAGGTTTGACAGTGCTATTTAATTGTAAGATCATCATTGTACTTACATCATGTATTATGGCATTGCAAATGATTTGCACTTTTAGTAAGACTGAATTGGACTTTTGTAAGATTATGCCAATGTATATATTTATTGTAGAACTGGAAACCATTTGAAGCCTCGATATTGCGAAAACTTTCCCTGGTTACCTGATATAGTAAGAAATAAATTACATTATGGTGCATGGAGTTTTAGTGCATATCCAAACAACTAGATGTATTTTGACAAACAATTTCTTTAATATATTGAGATGTATATTTTAATTTTGTAATTTACTAATCAGGTATGTCACAGATGTCTGCATTTCTAAAAAGGCATCCTATTTTGACAGATAAAAAAAGTGACTTTCCTCATGTTGTATAAAAATGGGCCAATTTCTATTTTAATATTGTTCTTCGTGTTCAGTAACATTAGTGAGGAAATTCCTTGGTATTTTCCATGCTCAAATTCACATAGAGAGTTTCAACAAAATAGTCTAATACATTTTTGACCTTGTATCTTTAAAACTCCCCTTTAATCAGAAATGGGAATATTTGTCAAGAAAGATCCAATCTGGTTTGCATATTTTTTTTTCTGTGATTTTTGAAATAAGAGTTCACTTGGAAATTTCATATCAGGAGCACAATGAGGTTTCATATACAAAAGTATGTGGGGAAAGCCTGCTACAGTCACACCTGGCTTCCTTTGGATAAGAAGAAACAGGGGTGATTCAGTTCACTCTAATTGCCTAAGACAGGTCAGATTAATCACTTCTTATTTCTTCTCCTGATCCCGAATCCCGACATTTTGAGTTATTCATAGCACACTTTTCCACATGTCACCAATTCTTTAGGAACACAGCCACTGCTAGGTAGTCTCATTTACTGGTGCTTTATGCCCATTTTGCCCCACTGTAAGTGTGAAAATGCTGTGCTAGCTAACAGAGAATAAGGTAGTGTCAAAAGGAGATCACTAATGGCTTTATCCACAGAGAAGCCACTTACCTGTTGTAGTGTCCATTACAATGTACCTGAGATTTCTGCTAAATGTACAGGAAGAAAGAGGCAGTAGATAGTGTGATTGGTACAACTGCTTTTGTACTGAGTGGAATCACCCAGACAAATCTTGAAGGGAGAGTGCAAATCTAAGTCTGGAAGAGATTCAGATATGAAGAAAAAAGCATGTCCTTTTTATGGCCAGATGGGTATGCTTTCTTCTGTTATCCAGCCTAGTGCACAGACACAGACAATGACAGATCTAAGGATGCTCAAACCTACCATTCTCTTTTTCTCGAGCACACCCTATATGTGGATTATTTAAAATGGTCATATTTGTCACACCTGTGAATGTTTCAGTCAGGAAGACAGAATCTGCAGTCCAGAAATTAGTGCTTTCATATAGGTAAATGAGCAAGAATTTTGTAGGCTCTCTCTGGGAGCACAGTTGAATATGATAATTCTCTGATGTCCAAATTCTAGAGAATAATTTAGGACAGTTAATATTAGATCAAAGTTTCTTTTCAGTGGCATGGCAGAATGTTTGGTTTGACATTTAAGTGATTAACACATATGTGAATCATTCCAATTAGTAAGGTTAAAGGATTGTAGCCATCAGTAGATGAATTACTTGGATTTGGGTTTAATTTTCATCATCTCCACATGGCTTTATGACTCTGCTTTCCTAATGACTGATAAAAATCGTAAAATAGTGAAAGGAAAAATGCTGAGGACAATTTGTGTTAAACAAAGATGGTGTGGGACATCGAGGAAAATATTTCATGCCTTTCATTGCTTGATGGAAGCATTAGTGCAACCAGACGTAAACGATGGACAGATATTCTCTTGCAGCCCTGGCTACATGAGATGATACTGCTCTGGCAGTTGTGCTGATGGAAGGAGGGGTATGAACTCTTATCGCTGCAGACACTGGCAGCTGAGTTAGGTTGAAGTGCTTTCATCAGCTGTGTAATCAAATTCAGCTGAAATGCCTACTTTTGGCTTTAAGTTGAATTTGCTCGCCCTCTTTTGAACCCTCACACACTTCTGAACTTTTAGGTGTGTTGATATTATCTTTTCATTACCAGCTAAGCTGGCCATTTCTTTTGAATTTGTACCTTGTTGTTTGAACTAACACTTTTGAGAGCAGACAATAGACACACAACTGTATTTTGAGAATAAAGATGAACATTTAATGCATTTGTGTCAAGCTGTGGTTTACAATTCTGCTTTTTTCATAAATGGTATTGGTAATCTTATAAATTCAAAAGATTACCACCAATTTCACATAAATAATTGAAATCCTATACACAGCCATATGTAAAATACGCTAGATACACATTTCTCATTTTTTAGATTATTTATTAGATTACATTATTTTTCTAGTATTTCACAGAAACAGTAGCATAAACCACATAATAGGCTTATCCAAACTCCAATGGAATAATGTAGGAGTCACATTGACTGTCAGTTTTTTATATCAGCACTAAATATGAAAATTCTGTTTTCATATCATTTCAATAAGCCAAATTCATTTACATGAATGTAGGAAGTCATTAAATATCTGTCTAAAGCTAATATGAGTTCACTCTTGTAATACGGTTGTACTATTCCTGGAACAAAGAAAATGCAAAGTTAAAGCTGCAGTGAATTCTGTAATACTTGTCAGTTTACCACTCAGGAATGAAACAAAGGTGCTTAATGTGTGAATGCATTTAGTGTTCAAATCTTGCATATTAGACATAGCTTGTTCTTGAGTAATACTCAACTGAATTCCAAACATTCTTTTAAAAAGTATTTTCATTGAGAGATCAAATATGTAAAGAGATTTTCAAAACTGATTTGGTGTTGTTATTTCTAATGGTATTTAAGAATTGTCAGTTCTCCTAAGTAATAAACCTCTACAGATTACTTTTAAAATGAGTATGTTATTTATATGTGTTCAAAAGGCATGCTAATTGTTTCATTTAACTGTGGGCTGCAAAACTAGGAGGATTTAATACAGACTAGGTTCTCAGATAATTTAGTGAAGTTATTGGCTAATTTAATAAAATCATTACGTAAAAATAAAACTTACAATCTCAGATTTAATAAAAAATATAGCAAGCAGTACTGTGGAACAATTTCACACTGAGCAAGTAACTCAGAAATTGTTTCATAGAATCATAGAATCATTTAGATTGGAAAGGACTTTTAAGATCATTGAGTCCAACAGTTAACCTGACATTGCCAAGTCCACTGCTAAGCCATGTCTCTAAGCACCACATGCACACATCTTTTAAACACCTTCGGGAATGGTGACTCAAACACTTTCCTGCGTAAATGTCTCTACCAGAAAAGAAATTATCAGAATCTGGAAGCAGTCGTTTGCCAGCAGACCTATGTTTGGTACCTTAGTGACCTGCCTGAAATGCTCCAAGGTGTTTCAGGATTTGTGGGTGCACGGATCTGTAAAAAGATGTTTTCTTGCCTATAAGAAGCAATTTTCTTAAATAACTCCTATGTTCTGTTCATGACTTTCTATCTCAAGCCAGCAGTTTTACTCCCAATTTTCCTCATTTTTCACCCATTTTGTCCTCCTTTTGAGTTTTTTGGCCAAGTGGATCTGAACTCAATGTCTAAGTCCTGTATATTGGCCTTGGAAGAAAAAAATTACCTGCACAAACTTTGTATGCATGATAAAATGAAAAAAAAAAATGTTGTTCCTATTACCTTAGAAGGCAATAAGAATGCAAATCTTTTGTGGACACTTCTTATGTTTTCACTGTTTTCACGTGAACATACATATACAATAGCGACCAGTGCTGATATGTTGGTTAAAAGGACATAAAAACTGCATAAAGCCTCAACTGTTCTTTTAAAAATTTCTATATATTTTGCACTTATTATAGATACATAAAATTATTCAAGTAAAAGGAAGACTTGGGTAATTATCTGGAATCCATAGAAACTCACTTTAGCCTTACTTATCTTCAAGGGCGTTCTATAGGTTTATTTGAATAATGTTATATTACATTTTGTAAAGTAATAAGGATTATGGTATACATGGTCGTATGTGTTATGCACATGAATGCCATTATGTTATCTGGTCTATCCTGACAACAGCACAGCTCCTTTCCTTAAAGCATATTCTCTGACATTCTGTCCACTCTAATTTTAACAGTTCCTTATAACTGGGTCACTGAATCTTTATGCTGCTAAACCAGGCACAATAAGAAGTATGAATTCATAGTTTAGAGATGTGGTTAAAAAAATCACTGGGAGGAGGTCAAAACCAGCAAGGTAATTTTTACTTTCAACCTATTGAAGTGCAGTTGTGGTGATCTTGTTATTGGGAAATATGCTTTACAGAAGTTACTAAAAACCAGGCACTGGGGCCATATCCTGCCATCATTCTGCATCTGGAACCCACACTAATGGCACCTCGAAAGCTGCGTATGGAACAGGGGCAGGCTGTGACCCTTCACTTTCAATTTTACGTAATAATACACAATGGCAAACTTTCCATTTAGATGCGTATACATGGATCCTTCTAAAGCATGCCAGACTCTTACTCAGAGAAGTTTGCTCTTTGAATTATGGGGTGTTTTTTAATTTTTTAAAGTGTTTAATTTATTTTAATATTGTTTTTTTTTTTCTTATTTTTTTCTACCCTTACCTGTCAAGCTATCTAGCAGCATTTTGGATATATACAACAGTGACCAGGGAATGGTACCATCTAATATGGGTCTCACAAATGCTTCTTGCCCAGCTAATCTACCAGTAAAACAAGAACTCACAGGTAAAGAAACTCTGAGATTTTAATTTAATTTCAGAAATGTTGCTGTTTCTCTTAACAGTTGAATAAATCTTACCCATTACTGAGATATTTTCAGCTTGTAGTTTAATTTAAGGAAAATAACAAGGACCAAGGAGAAAAGTTTTTTTTCTGTTCTACTCTAGCAATTCAGAAACCATGTTTGCTTCCTGGTTTTTGTGAGCATCATGCTCCTAATAAACCTAATTATTTTAGGAAACACAGGTTCTTCTACAGTTTGGCTCCTGATCAATGGTATAAATAATCATCCATTAAATTTGTTCCACGGTAGGACAAATGGTTCTTTTAAAGCCTTACAATAAGGCTATTCAAGGTAAATCTATATTAGTAGATTAACAACTTTAAAAGTTACATTCAATTAATCCAAAAAATGCTAACAACCATGTACAGTTTATTAGTGTCACTCAGAGGAAACAGTGAGTTTGTTCAATATCTCACAAATCTGATTAACTCTTGCATTATGGGATATACAAATCCATATTCACATTAGTGTATTGTAAGTTTTATCCTCATGTAAAATACAGCAAATTGGTGAAAATTACCTTTGCATAGCATTCCTATGTTCTTAAATAATAAATTTACAGTAAAAAAAAATCTTAAGCAACCTACCAGACTTCCTTAAAAATTTAGTACTAGTAGAATATAGCTTTGCTTATGATCTTGTTTAATACTAAAAAGAGTAATGAAGTAAAAAAGACTAGATACCTGCTCTTTTTGACAAGAGGCCATTTTGCAAAGGTGAAAGAGGTACTGGAATTGCCACTCAAGGACTGTTTTAATAAATGTTACTTTCTGTCAGAAGCAGATACACGAGCAATGGCAAAGGAGAGACAAAAAAAGGATAACCACAATCTTAGTAAGTATATGTTCATCTTTCATCTCATTAAATGGAATGTATGGAGAATGCAGAAAAAACATACGTTATCACTTCTCTGCTCTTCTAAATCAGCATGACTAAGGAAGTCAAATTGCAAACAGAGCTAAGTACACAGCTTCCTTCCCTGAAATATAACTTCTATATTTGACTTTTATCTTTCAAAATACTTATCATGTTGTAATTAATTTCTTTCCTCATCATCTGTGTTATTATGTTTTTATTCTACGGTTGTACATGTATCCTGTACACTATATGTGATGTTTTCTCCAAGAACTACAGTGCAAAATATACAAGGGGGCACATGATGAAAAAAACAATGTTGAATATCCAGTATTCACATCATCTTTACTGAAGCAGCACCCAAGTGAGAGGTTGTATCTCTCTGTGGGTGATGGGAAGGAAAAAAACTTTTATGGAGGATATTGGGCAATTTCTAAACACTATTTAACACTGAAAGTTGTGGAAATTTTATGTCCCAAAAGGACATCAGGGCAAGACTGGGTGACAATGCGTTGGCTCTGTTCCGATACGCATGCCCCCTACCCCTTTTTTTTTAATAGAGAACAGTGAAACCATGTACAGATGTTAGGCATCTCAGTTCTAGAGGAATTGTCTTGTTTGGGCAGGAACAGGGAGTTTTTGCTGGACTAGGATAAAACGTGGTGGGTGGATGTTGTCTGGAACAGTGAGAAAGGTAGATGAGCACACGCATACATCAGGGATGCCTTAACACTGTCTCCATTGTTTATTTTGGCTCTGAGATTATCCTTTCTGAACACAGAAGATGTGTGAGCACTGCCCTTAACCACAGGCAACTGAGCTGAAGGCTGTATGCTAGGACAAATGTTTTAGTAAGGCCTGTTGTGATAGGACAAGGTGTAGTGGCTTTAAACCAAAGGAGAGTAAATTTAGACTAGATGTAAGGAAGAAATGTTTTACAATGAGGGTGGTGAAACACTGGCGCAGGTTGCCTGGAGAAGTGTAAGTGCCCCATCTCTGGAAACATTCAGTGTCAGGGTGGATGGGACTATAAGCAACTTGACCTAGTTGAAGAAGTCCCTGCTTATTGCAGAGGGCTTGGACTAGGTGTCTTTTAAAGGTCTCTTCCAATCCAAACTATTCTAACATTTTATGATAACATATAAACATGTAACATCTCTTCTCTTCTGGTTTGGCTCCAGGTATATACTTCAGGGCTCAAAGTTTCTCTGAAAACAGTTGTATTTTCTGATGGATTTGGTAAATTCATACATTACATATAAAGGTTTTATAGTGTGAATTACTCTTTCACGAGTACCAGATTTTTTTAAAGATGATCTGAGAAAACAGTTTTCAAAACCTGATTTTTTAAAAACATATGGGTTCCAGGTCAAATTAAGATCCACATTATACAGAAATCTTATTGTATGTCCTCACACCAAGGAGAAACTAGAAAAGTATTCCTTCTGAGAGACTGGATCCTCAATGAAACAATGAAAAGGGATTCAGATCTAAGAAATGGAATCTCTTCTTGTTGTAAGAGTAAGAGATTAAGCCATCACTAAATGTATTTTTTGTTTTCAAACAAAGAATTAAGGGTGTATTTTTAATTTATTTTTTTTTTTTTGCTGTATGGTTGTTCTGTCCGTCCGTGTAGTTCAAACATTAATTTTCTGCTTTGGCTTTGGAATAATTTAGTACTTGAAATATTATTGATAACTCAAGACTGAGTTATCTCAACAGACATAAATTAGGGAATTCCTATTGAAACACTTTTCCAAGCTTCAAAATTTTCCCCCTAGTTCACTAGCATAATAATTTTGACTTTATTTTCAGGAAAAACTACAAAAAGAGAAGGAAAAGGAATATTGTAAGTGTCTACTTGTAAATAAATTTTTTCTTTACCTTATTTTATAGCTAATTGACTAGTTGACCACATTTTCATGAGTTTCCTGCAGAGATTTTCCGCACTATAAATATTAATTAAAAAAACAGCTCTTAAGCCATATGACTACATATGCCTTTTCATCTGTTGAGTGAAATTCCTGTTTCCAGAGAATATGTCTCACCAATGCAGAGCACTTCACCAAGGTAAATCCTAGCACCTAGGGATTTCCCTGGGCTGAAATCAGCTAGGGAGGACTAATGTGACTGCCACACAAACCTAAGATCCCCACACAGACAGGAAGAAAAAACCACTGTTATATATTGGAGGAAGTCAGGAACTAAAAGTGATCTATGTGATGGGGCTGAGAAAAAAAGCCATACATTTGTACGAAAGTGAAAGGGTTGAAGTCAGTCTAGGAAGACTTGCCAAGTTTCCTTTGATTGTGCACCTCTAATTCAGCTCTACTAAGGACCACTTTTTTTTTCTACTTATATTTGAAATTAGGACTTTGCACTTTAAGTGCATGTCTCCATATGTGGATGAGGGGAGTATGCACCCTTGTTCTAGGCTGCCTTGCATGGGTCAGCTCTGGTCTGGTAGTGTTATTAGCGTATCAAGCCCAGGATCAAGTCTTCCAAGAAGCAAGGAATAATAGAAATGGCTCAATGCAATGCTAGCAATGTAGCAAAGCTGAATCCTGTCAATGTTCAGTGAGATTTGAATTAACTCAAACTACTATGTGGAGGGAATGGACAAAAGTGTAAGTTCATGCCAGTAGAAAATCACTAATGGTTTCTGACAGCTAGCAGTAGCACAAAAGGACTCCTACCGTGTTTGTCTTTCTTCCTCCTCAAAACATTATTTTCTGGTAGGAAAAGAACTTCTTGCCATTTGTAGAGGATTTCCATATTGTCTTTCGGTCTTGTCATAACTAGGCTACCCAGGAGGGTATATACAAGAAATCCCCTGAAGTGATGAGGTGTCCTCCAGATCTATCCACTAGAAAATCTGAGATTTCTGCATATAAAAGCAGCTGGAGAAACTCTGGTGAGAAAGCACAGAACAATTATTTCTAAATTAGTGAAATGAGAAACAGGAAGTTGACAGACCTTTTGTGCAGAGAAGAGGAAAATGCTCCAGTGTGGATACCAGTCCAATGCTAATAAAATAGACGGAGACTACAGACAGAGGGAACTAATGTTAAAGGGGCTTGTTTTCTCATTTTATTTTCTAGCTAAACTGCAAGTAAATCAAGATATCATACAAAGTTTGTCTTAATAGAAGCATAAATTTAAATTAAGAAAATACTTTTTTATTTTTTAAATGGGGTTTTTCCTCATTTCCTGTTTGTTTGAAAAGTTATTGTAAATACACTTGTGCTGTCTGTCATTGAAGGAAACGTGCTGGGGATGAAGTGCTTCTGGCATAGAGCCTTTCTCAGTTTTGGTGAAGCGATATGGTTGCAGTTATGTCCTCTCCATGATTTGCAATGTTGATAACAATAGATAAGGGAATGAAGCTGTTAACCACCATCTGTAGCTGGAGTGGTGACAAAATATGAAAACCTGGATGAGTTGTCTTGTGTTACCCCATTGAAGTCACTAGCAAACTCCACTATGCTGAAAGTTCCATGATGTGGGAGCAGTACGGAGCAAGCATAAAAGAACATCAGGAAAAAGATGTGCTAACTCACATTTAGACAATATATGACTATTTCATTCTCTAAGAGTCTAGCTGCAAATAGGGGAGAAACCTACAGGTAGTGTAAGACACAGAGATGGTACTAATCATGGAGTTTATTCTGAGAGGAAGTCAGAGACAGGTAAGAGATCATGTTGGGACTTCTATTTGAGGAAGAAATTTTATGTGCATTGACCGAAATATTTTTAACTAATTAAAATGGGTTATGTTGAATTTCTCTAAGAATAATTCACCATAAAAATAGTAACTTTCTTTTTAACAGTTGAGAGAAGAAGAAGGTATAATATTAATTACCGAATCAAGGAGCTTGGCACACTCATCCCAAAGTCTAATGATCCGTGAGTTCAACAGTCTTTCCTATAATGATGTTTATAGTTTAAACAGAGGGGAAAATAGAGATAGTTGCATATACTGGCTATAGGAATGAGTAATGGGACACAAAATCTTCTATGCTGGGTCACTGGCTTACATCAGGCTGTTAAAGTAACAAACCTTTGACAGATTTTTGATGCCTGTTGGGAAAACTTATGCGAAAGAATAATAAAATTAAAGCAATTCCAGGTTCTTCAAGAGAGACTGTCACATCAGGGTGAAAAAAACCAAAACAAAAACCAAACAAAACCAAAGGAACTAAAAAAGAAGATAAGCCAAACAACAGAAAGTCCACCTCTCTGTTCCTGGGAACAATTGTGCGGTGTCTCTGGAGACGGAGAGAGTGATGCTTTCAGCCCTTGCCATGGGCCCTCTAGTGGGATAAAACAAAATGCTTGCTGTCACTGTCTGCCCTTTGCCTAAGAAAAAAAAAGTCAGCTCAAGAGTCTGTAGACTGAGCATTTTTCAAAAGTCCTCCACTCAGTGGAGAGAAAACAACAATCTTGAAATGCAAGGATAAAAATAATAATTGATATAATTGCTATAATAATCGCATTTTATACTAATGCATATACTTATAGTAACACAAAATGCTTATTGCTTAAACTGTATCTGCATTCCCTAAAAGCTCATATTTGTCATCAATATACAAAAAGCTGCTTCAGTAGGAAAGCCTATTGCAGGACTAGCAATAACAATTCAGTGTGATATTTAATGCTTCACTTTAGCCTTAGATTTCTAATGTCACTCAGGGAAGCCTTTAGACCATGCACTAGCATGATTGTTGCTCACATAAAATTGATTATACAGATTTATCATTTGCATGTCAATAAAGACCTGCATGATACATCAAATGAAAGCATTGATATTTCAGTATTTTTTTTCTTTAGGACTAAGAAACTTTTGATTATATTAAGAATTTCTACAACAGTATGAAGCTGCAAGAGACTTACAGAAGCACAAGTTTGGCATAACAAACCACTTAGAGTGAAATCACCAGAGAGAAAGTTAAAGTGCTGCATCCATTTTAGAGAATTCAAGAACTCAGCTCCTTCTACAGCATCCAACTAAGATTAGATAAAAGGGCATGTTCTTGTTATTAATACAGAATTAGTTATTACAGCTGAGTTAAAATAAGGAGACCTTTAAGTATCTAAACAAAGGTTTGGCCATTTGTGATTTTCTGCAAACACAGAGAGGTATTAATTTTGCTGGTGCACCTTTCAGTATTCAAGACCATTTGGGCAAATAATTGAAAGATTTCTCAGAAAAACAGTGGATGGCACTGTTGGTTTGCAGCTATAAAGCAATAATGGAAGCAACTTATGCTGCAATTAGAAATGGGCATTGTTACAAATTCCAGTTGTGATTTCTGATTGCCTACAGATGTGTTTCAGTCACTTGTTTTGGTCTGGATTCAGGTTTAGTTTATGAACTTAATTAAAACATTAACACCTAGAGCAATCACTTAAGCTCTTCTTAAAATGAATTATCTAGATCTGTAGTTTTGCTTCAGTAAGTGGATGATGGATTGTACCCACTGATTTTGGTATTGTTGCCTGATGAAAATGTTTCAGCTATAGATCCTGAAGAAATCACCTTTACTTGTTTTAATCTACAAACTCACTCACGAAGTTCACCAGTGTGACAGCCCCAAAGTAGCTTGTGTTTACAAAAGCAGGCAATAAACTTTAGTGTCTCACTTTCTGAGAACTGCTGTCTTCAAAAGGCTGGTAATTAGTACTCCTTCTGAAAACAGGCCTATTTAAAAACTTTCAAGTTGTTATTCTGAAAAAGGTGCAGGAAGCTTTTGAAAAACTAGGTTATAACATAACTTTGCTATAGTTTAAGCCAGGTTAAGTTAATCCAAAGGAGTGTAAATACATTTTTTAAATATATTTTTAAGTTGAAACACATTGATTTGACCATGTTGTTCTGTTGGCTGAGCAGATAAAAATTATGATTTCTTTCTGGTATGGTCCTGTGTTGCCAAATCATAACTCAGTGTCCTTACTCTCTCTTTTAGAGCTTGGTTTTTCCTTCATAACATCTTACTGTGCCCCCAATCTGCCCTCTTCTTTGAAAGAAAGAGATGTATCACCTCTTACAATACTTTATCTGTAACATTTTATCACATGTAGCATTTTCACCTCATATATTGATTTTGGAAGAGTCTTCTTATAGTGGGAACTTAGTTGTAAAAGGAGAAAATTTACTGATGTGTGGACTAATGACAGTGAAGAAAATTAGGCTTTCCATTGAAAAGCAAATACTACTCTAAGCCATTGTGGTTAGCATGCCTGTCCCAAATGGCTTGCTTAAAGGAGATTACATCCAGACTCAGCAACAGAAAAGGACATTTTTTATGCTATTTGGAATCATTTTATGATTTATATTTCTTAGAATTGGTGTGTGGGGTTTTTATTTCGCTTTTGTTTTGTTAGTTATACAGCAAACTTGTTTGGCTTCTGCAGAGCTTCCACTGGGACTTTCTTTTGACTGGCTTACGACTCTATATTTCTCACATTTTATTTTCTTTTTAATTTAATGATGAAAAGTGTGGATTACATTGCTTAAATGAATGGATCTTCTAAGTTCACTTGAACAGCATTAGAAAATGGAGATAAGTTGCAAAGAACTTTGACTCTTTTGTTTAATTTTCAATGCTTAGATATCCAAGTGGTAGGTAATACAGAAATGCAAAACATTTATACAGAATAATCAAAAAATATAATTTAAAAAGGCCCCAAATACCCAGTCATATTTTGCCGAAAAAGCCACAACCTGCTCCTTTAAATATACTTACCTTTCCATTCATGGTACCTGTGCATTCAGCTTTGCAGAACCCACTTTTTGGTGGCTAACAGGACTTGAATGTTTTGACAGAGTCTGGAAATGCCTATGCAAGATCTGTTTTACAATAGCTGGATGAGAATTGACAGAAATACTAAGAAAAAAAATATCTTTCCTTTAAGATTTCTAGTTATTTTACTAAACCAGGACGTTAAGAGAACCATTGAAGATTTGGGCAGAGTTGTGGGCTCCTCTCTCTCTGCATCTGCCTGTGTCTGTCTGACCTTCTGCCTGCTGGATGTGGGCAGAACCGCTAATGGCCACAGACACATTTCTTGTAAACGAAAAGCTGGTGTACCCTCATTCTATTATAAAATAGAAACTTGCTTTCTCTTTCAGGAGAATACACTTTGTAATTGTGCAGGTCATCAAAACAAGTACAAAGTCCTTCAAAGTATTTCTTTGAGCAAGTATAGTCTAAAGCTAATTTCTTAGAAACAGGGAAAGAAATGGTCTGCAAACATAGTTTCAACTTCACAAATATAGTTGTTATTATGAACTGCTCTGTGGCTGGCAAACTTTGTGACTATCACTCTCTCCCAAACCCTGTTTTCATTAATTAGTTTTAATCTTAGATGATCAGATGCTCTCAAACTTCTTACAGGAGTTCAATTTGTACAAACTAGCTAAGCAATTTTGACTTCAAGAAAGTTACCATAATGGAAATGAGCTCAAGATCCATCTCATGGCTATGTTTGTCTTCTCCTAAATGAGAAACTCTCCTAAGTGAGAGTTATATGTTTTGGTCTGAGCATTTGGGATTTGTAGAAAGATTCAGCTGGTAAACTTAGGACAAACTAGGGTTTAGAGACTAATAAAATGCAATAGATCTTATTTTATTATATTACTTATTTTCTACTTTTCTGTGCAAATCATGTCAGTTGTGGTAGATCTTTGTTAATCAAAGTAGATAACACATGCATAGCTTTCTAAAAATTTCAAGTTACTATACCACATGCACACACAGCAATGAAGACACAACCCTTCTTTGCAAAGGTCATTGCTGATGGCCAGAATTGCAAAACTCCTAGTTTCCCATGTGTTTCAGTATTTACAGAATGGAGCCTTACAAATATACAATAAAGATGAAGAATAAGGAGAGGGAAAAAAAAAGGAATTAATAGAAAGTGAAAGAGTAAAATGAAACCAAAGAATTCCTGCCATTTCAAAGACTAGTTCATGTATATCAGACTTCATAGGTTTGAACAGCTATAAATGCAACTGCTTTGTCTGTTTTTATAAAGCAGTTTTCAACAAGATGACTAACAATTGCCAGTGGCTTCTTAGTTTTTAAAGGTTCTCAAACGAGTTTGCAGGCCTTGCCATTTAAAATTTTATTTCTATAATATACTGAGAAAGTACAGTATATAAATCTCTAAAAAGCAAAACCCACAATATCCTAGCACCATTTCTATAATTTTTCAGTTAATTTTATTTGAACTTGATTTAGAATTCAGCATTTTCAGATAAATAACAGAAAGCCAATAACCAACCAGAGATTTGCTGAATTCTTTTTATGTGGTGGCTGTGCTTGGATTTAATCCCTCTTCAAATGCTGAGGTGTTTTTTTCCTTCCTGTCTTATATGAATCTGCTTGCCTGCCTGCTACGCCGAGCTAGATGCATTGTTGACTATTGATATGCAGGCATCTCTCCTGTGCTATTCTCTCCATTTGCTGTCATCCTCGCTAGTTATATTGCTACTCTTCCAACCCTGCACAGAGTCACAATCTATATAGAGCCTCTGTTTCTCTCTAGCATGGTCCTGGAAGTGCTATATGGTGTTCTGGGGTAAAATGGATGGAAGGTGTGATGAAGAACCAGCACAAGTATCTTCAATATTTTCTTTTGCTCCTCTTATAAATAGAGATACATAGAGTGAAAGACATGTTGATTTCTAATGTCACCAACTGATTCCTTACTGTGTTGTGTTCAGACACAGGAAGATTTAGCTTCAGTATTTAATAAGATGCCAGTAAGTATATGTAATATGTGTAGAGATGCAGAAGGTATGTGAGATACATGTATATGCATGGAAACACACAAAATAGCAGCAACTCTTACATGATAATAACAACCGCAGCATTTTCATCTTAGATTTCCATAAGAGTTTTGCCTCTCAAATTTTTAAATATTACTACAAGAGATCCTGATCTGTCTCATGCAGAACCTGAGCAGATACATCCTTCCAGCAGCTTGAATACAGGAATTAGCCCTCCAGTGAAGATTTATTTCAACATATGAGAAAAAATATAGTTACCATATAAGTAAAAATTCAAAGTATTATGGCAACATAAGCCAGAAGCTCAAAGTATGCAATATCACAGAGGTCGTCAATTATGTGTAACATGAATGAATTTAATGACAAAAAGATTCCAGATATAGTCATGAATATATGGCTCATTCATATGCCAATCAGAAAAATTAACCAAAAATATTTTTGTCTGTTTGAATTAGATTTTGAATTCAGAATGTTTTATAACTGACACAAAATTGATTGTGAAATTGTTATGAAATATTTGCCAAATACATGATATACACATATTTTACTTCTGCTGTTACATGTCTTAATGATTATCATTTTGCCAGCTATGGTATAATTTTAATTTTGTAGTGCTACATTTTTATATTCATACCATCAGTCCAAAACTGTCTTAGTTTTGTCTCATTTACATGTTGGGAGGTGTTGACTCTCTCTGCTTAGGCAGACTGTGATTCTCTAGAGTTAATGCTACAAGTTTTCTTCTTATTATAGTTTTTTTCAAAGTTGCCATAAAAATGTCCTAAATCAATCATTTTCACTTCAAATTAAACACAAATTTATCTGATTCTGAGCACAGGTATAGCACATGCAGCTCATATCTGATATGGCAGTGGAGATTCACAGTCTGAAATGCAGTTGTTCTCCTAACTTTAGCTGCTCCTATCTATTTGGGAGAATTCTGGTATAGACAGACAGGTGCCTTGCTTCCAAACTCCACTGTGATTCAGGTCCCAATACAGACCCCTGAGGGACACCACTTGTCACAGATCTTCATCTGGACATCAAGCCATTGACCACTGTTCTCTGAATATGGCCATCCAACCAGACTCTTTTCCACCAAACTGTCCATCCATCAAATCCATACCTCTGCAATTTAGAGAGAAGGGTGTTGTGGGGGACTGTGTCAAAAACTTTACAGAAATACAGATGGATCACATCTGTTGCTTTTCCTGGGTCCACTGCTGTGGTTACCCCATCATAGAAAGCCACTAAGTTGGTCAGGCAGGACTTGCCCTTGGTGAAGCCGTGCTGGCTGCTGTGAATTAACCCTCTATCCCCCATGTGCTTTAGCATAGCTCCTAGGAGGATCTGTTCCATGATCTTCCCAGGCACAGAGATTAAGCTGACAGGTTGGTAGCTCCCAGGGACATCTTTTCAACCCTATTTTAAAATGGGGACAATGTTACCCTACTTACAGTCACCACAGACTTCTCCTGATTGCCGTGGCTTTTCAGATATCACGGAGAGCTTTTCAAATATCATGGGATGGTCTAAATGAGAATATGTGCCCAAAACAGTGAGCAGTCTGATGTTTTGAATTTTAGACAGCAGGGTCTGAGACAGTAATTATTTTCTGTCTGACTTCCTCACCTTCTAAACCTGAAAGCTGTGCATTCCTGGCTACATCACAGAGATGAGGAGAGGTCCCAGTGTGCTGACAGCCCGTGGTTTGTATGCTGCCCAGAGAGGACAAAGATGTGAACTTGAGGCCTCTCTGATCAAAAAGCTGGTTCTACCAAATCTCTAGCAAATGATCTAAATTTTAGGATATGGTTAAAAACTGTGATGCTTTATCACAAATAATTATGTGTATTCTCCTGAGTGTCATTAAAGTTATCAGATTAATAAGGCTTTATCCTTAGCACATTGTGTCAGGGAAGGCCAGGTGGTCTGGGATCCAAAATCCTGTACTTGCCTGGCTTTTAGTCTATACATTCAGTAGAAAGATAAATGCCTTGGTGGAAGTCTCTAAGGGTGCTTAGCCTTGGGGTAAATGTGCAAGGTTCCCTAGGTATTTACTGAATGTAAAGCTAAATGTAATGCCTAGATACTTCTGCAATAAATTCACTCCAGATCACAGTTCTGCTCACCATGGGTGAATGTGTGACTAGGAGCAACTCTTGTTAAAGAAAGTAATCAAGGTATAACCAAAAATGATAATTTGAGTAATATTTATATTTCTTTTTGACTCTATAAGTGCCAGGATATAAGTATATGCATTTGGAATAGCTACTAAAAAAAATGGACTAAGGTGGCTAATTGTCACTCTCAACCTTAGCTTCTTATTGGTATAAATAGATTTTTCCTTCTCAGGTTGCTTAGTAGGACCAGAACCTCTGCCAGTCTTATGCGTAGTCTAAGCCATCCTGCAGTGTACTGTATAGTTTGGATAAACCCTTCTGTGTGTTTAATGCCTCAGGCTCATCTTGTATTGTAAAATACTGAGTTTTGTGATGAATTAAAGACTTCCAACAGATTTCATTCTTGTTCCAAGGCCTCCAAGACCTTACATAAAGAAATGCACAGAAAGTTGACAAATGAGTACATTAGAGTCCTTGAACAGATGAATTTGAACAAGTGTATTATTGTTAGTAAGACTGCCTGTAAGCTGGAAGTTAAACCACTGTTTCCTGAATGATGGAGAGGTTTAATGTTATTCTTTTGCAAGGCTTTTATTTTGAGTTGGGATCCGCATGTAGCTGTGGTTTTTAACTTGGTTTATATTGTTTCAAGATTTTTGAATGAGATTTTTGTCATTCCATAGCCATTATTGTTACCAAAGTGTGATCTGTCTGGTCTATCATCAAGAAGAGTGGCATTCAGCGTAGATCATTTTTTTTTGCAACAAGAGTAAAAGCAGCCTCATTAGTAAGTCAGGTAAAAGAAGTAGTATATTCAAAATGATCTTTAAAAATTTAGACTTAAGTCCTCAGTAATGTATATGTCCTAGTTCATTAATGCAGAAATACTGCACATAGATTTTAATCTTAGAGTTAATAATAAAAGCAATTTTCACTAAAAATATAAAAACTGTAATGGTAGAATCATGATATTGCGTTTAGCTCTCCCACAAAAAGTCACTTTATTACTTTCTTTTGACACTTATTTTCATTCTGGGATTAATTTTACTATATAAGGGCTTCTTAACTATTCTATTAAAATTTCCATTCAGAAGCAATAATATCTAAGAGTGAATAATAGTCATGTAAATCATTATTTCATATTAATGTAAAAGATTTTGTAAGTTCTTATGAATTCTGCTGACATGCACAATTGTGAAAAGGTTATCTCTACATTCTGCAGTGATATGCGCTGGAACAAAGGAACTATTTTAAAAGCATCAGTGGAGTACATCAAGTGGCTACAAAAAGAACAACAGAGAGCCAGAGAATTAGAACACAGGCAGAAGAAATTAGAGCATGCTAACAGAAGACTTCTGCTCCGAATTCAGGTTTGTATAAGAGCATCACCATGAACTACAAAGCATTCATAGTACTTATTCCTCATCAGATTTTATTAGTCTATATCATTTTCCCTCAAATGTTATTTATAAAAAAATGAATATGCTTTCCCTATTTATGGCTATGTATATTGAGAAGGTGGTATTTTTCAGATTTCTAGGAAATTCCTTTGATAATTAAGCCTTACACAAAGGAATATTTTGAAAGTTAATAAAATATTTTTACAAAGAGTTTGCTTCTGTTTGTGTTAGAGACAGAGAAAGATGAAAAAGGAGGCAAAAAATATATCCTTGTAGCCAAAAATCAATACTGGATCCAGAATTCACTTCATTATTCTAATTTTCCCTTTGTATCTTTTCATACATTACATTTTCTCAGGTATAGAGTGCCATGTTATATAGACATATGAAGATTAGAACGAAAGACAGGCAGACATACACTAATATATGTATATATCTGTATATCATAAGTAACATCAAGTGACATAGCTTCTGTTTCTCTGGATAGCAGTGGATAACGAGCTAGAATCTTGCAACATTTTTCTGTCACATTTATTGGCTTCAGTACACAGTTATTTTAGAGAGGCTGTCCTACCTCATGTGCCTGTAGGACAGTTGCTTAATGACAGAAGAGGAAATAAAAAGAAAAAAACTCAAGTAAAAAATTTTCATAGACTGACAATTTAATATTTTAAAATGTAGGCTCGAAAATGGACAAATGTTATAATTAATTTGCATGTATAATCTGAGTAATTATTGTGATAGTTCTGAGGCCACTGTTTTGTCTTTTAAAGTCATTACCTAATTGTTTTTGTTTGAAATGCTAGGAACTAGAGATCCAGGCACGTGCACATGGCCTTCCAATCATGTCTTCACTCAGCGCCGTTGATTTAGCCAGACAGGTCATCAAGCAACAATCGTATCCAGAGGAGAACTCTGTAGACTACTCTCAACAAATGCCTTTGGCACATGGACCAAATTCTGATGTTTGTGACGGATCTACCACCTTTTCTGATCCACTTTCACACTTCACAGATTTGTCCTTCAGTGCAGCATTAAAAGAAGAGCAACGGCTAGAGGAAATTTTACTGGATGACACGGTGTCACCATTTGGAACAGACCCACTCTTGTCCTCCACATCTCCAGCCGCATCAAAAGCGAGCAGTAGGAGAAGCAGCTTTAGCACAGATGATGGAGATGATTTATAAAAGCATAAAGGGCCTCATACTTCTCTAAACCACTTGCTAAGAGACTGAGTTGAGCATAAGCACAGTGTCTGTGCTTATTCTAAATATGAATAAGAAGAGCCACAAGGAAGAGAAGTAACTACAGGACTTGGGTTTAAATCAGCCCTTACTTCACAGAAAAATGAGATGGACATGAACTTGTATCACTTTGCCCCTAATTCACAGCTGACATTTGCACAAATCTTTCTTCACTGCGATATTTTTACTATTGTTCAATGACTTTTTACAGCACTATAAAAATGGTTATCAGAAAAGAAATACCCATGTCACAAAAGTGTATTCAATTAACTTTCATTATTCTCCACTATAAACATGAGTTTTAGTAACTTTTTTATTTCTCTTTTTTATATATATATAACTAAAAATTCTGCTAAACATGATGCAACAGGGAACTATTTAAGCTGGGAACTATAGAGATATTACAGGTTTAAAAATGAGAAAAAACAGAGTAAAGCTTTCACAGAAGTGAAGTGAGTGTGAAATTTAAACTACATAGGCTTTTCTTTAAAAGGAGGAAATCCATTAGGCTTTTCATGGAATTCCATTTTTTAAACATTTCATTTGCAGAAAAAAAAGATTTTAAATATATGTTTTAATGACACAAAAGAAAAATGGAAACTAACATAATGACAGAGACTCAAACTAATCCAGAAAAAGATATGACATTTCAGCAGAAAGTCTCAACAAAGATATTCCGTGTTACAATTAGCACCATTTAAAACAAGTACTAGTAGTAACAGTGCTATGTCAGCTGCTTGTTCTGATAGTATTTAAACTGTGTCCTTTTTTTTGTGTGGAAGAGATCAGAATTCAGAGACACAACAGTGTGCTTCTAAACAGTGCTTTGGCAGGACAGGAAGGTTTTACCAAAGGGACTACTTTATCCATATACACGCTTTTGATCCATTTAGAAAAGGAGGGAAATGCAAGATTCCCTTTGCATATATTTTTAAAATAAGGAGAATTTAATTTTAAATTTGACTTTGGATTCACTATAGAAAAGCTGAAAAGGATGACTTTTCAAACTGAAGGGGATATTCAGAAATGTTGATGTGATGCACTGCTTCTCATAACTAGCTTGCTAGGAGGGGGCGTTCAGAAAATGTGGTTTGATGACTCAGTAAAAGGTTGGCAGTGAGAGGGCAGATAGAATACATATAATTTCTATACATAGTGAAATTCTGGAGAGTGATGTCTGTTCCTGGAGGACATTAGGTACAATCATTCTAATGGTAATATTAATATATAGGAAAATAAGTTAGCACTGGGTCTTCACAGCTCTTCTCAACCAGAGTCAAAAGACCATATTAGGGAGTTCTCTAACAATTCAAAATATGTTTCAAAACTGTGCATTAATTTTTCTGTCACTAAGCCTGCCTCATGCTCTAGAAGTGTCGCAGGACTGGAAATAGAATGAAACATATAGTTCAAGAACAAAGCTTTTGTTTCTTCCTCTTGCCTCTTTTGCTATTGGTACCTGGGTCCTCCTCACAGTCCTTGTGAGGTTTATGTTCCTCCAGGATTGCAGCCCATTCCTGATCAACCTAAACAGTGTCACGAGAGTTTCTTAACAGGAAAGTTAGCAATGCGATAATAAATTACATCTGAAGGCTATGAAATATGATGGAATAACCAAATTCAGAAGTATATATTTGTTTTTAGGAATCTCAAGTATTTCTGAGCCTATGCAACCCACTTGGATGTAGGCTGAACAGAGCAGAACTGATCTTGTTGCATATGTGTGGGGTCCCAGACAGCCTAGCATGTACCTGACTCTCAGAAGAAGTGAAGATGTTTCCAATGCAGGATTAAAAATAGTAACAACAACAGCAGCCTTCTCATAATTTCCTTTTTTAATTGGAGTGTTTCTATAAATTAAGCTAACTAGGAGAGGAACAGCTTTGTCATAGTTTTGCAAAAGACTAGTTAATATTGACATTTGAATCCAAAATATGATGAAGTAAAAGTAACATTCATGCCCATATTACGTTTAGTGTAGGATGGGTACTGTCCATTTCAGCCAATGAAAAGAGAGGATACTTGGTTGATATCAAATGCCATTTGTCCTTGTAGTGCAGTTTCTACTACATTAGTTTTAAACACAGCAGTGTGTATTGCTCATAATGGAGAAAAAGAAATTAAATATAAATGTGTTACATGATTTTCCCATTGAACTTTTACATGGAACTTAGCCCATACTTCTGAACTTATTGACTTTAAATAACACCCTGAATTTCATCACTTTCATAAGCACTGCTCTAAAAAAAATTATAGTGCATCCATTAAATTTTTTAATGTTGATTTTCATTCTTCTGACAACTGCTTCAGTCTGAAGCACCAGATCTTTTTTCTCTTGCTGCATGAGAAACTTAGACAGTGAATGCTTCTTTTGCAATATACTGTATCACATCTATCATTAAATATATTCAAATACTCTTTATTCACTGAAGATCTCCAACCCCTTTGCCCAAAACACTGAAAGTATCCATAGCTGCAGGTGCATATTATGGCAATGTTGTTCTACTAACATCATTCTTTTTCCCATAGGAGTTAATCATAATTAGTATTTTAGCTAATAACTATAGCCTGTATTACAGTATCATCCCTGCAATTACGTAGTGATACGGAGCGCAAGAAGCAGCAATCTAGGTCATTCTTGGGATAAGTAGGTGGTACTGAAGACTTTAGAAGATGTGTGTGCTGGTAACCATATCCCAGACTTTCCGGAGTAAGCACTCCCTGTCCCACTCCAAGTTTGGTGAGGCTTCTGTGAAGCTTAGGGGACTTAGATCAGCAGAGCATGGTCCTACCACCTTTCACAGAAGACAGGGATTTCTTGATTACAGAGATAAATCCCGATGTCCTTCCTCAGGCAGAATTTCTTTGCTGTCCACGTGAATTTTATTGGACTAAAATGGGATACAATTGAAAGACAGTTTTTAGCTATTTTATACAGAGATCTGTTTAATGAAATCTCATGAAAAGCAATACATAATATATCTATGACTCTGGCCTAGAAAAGAATTTAAAAACTTACAGAGTTTGGCCCTAAGCAGGTCATAGTGTGAGAGGAACTGGCTGTTTTTGTCAAGATGTATTAAATGAGGAGTTCTCTCTTGTTTTCAGTAGCAGCTATTCAAAGCTAGTGCACATATTCATACAGAATACACAAAACAGTGGACTCATAATTGCCCAAAAGGAAAGGGATTTGAAATATTAACATCCTGTTTAATTCATGAAATGGATATAGATACTAAACTAAGAGCAGAAACCTAAATTATTTCCTTGCGCATAACAAGGATAGTGTGAAAAACTACAGTAAGTACACAGTTTTAACAAACAGGAACACGGTTGCTTTATATAGTAAAATAACTAAAAATAATTCAGCCATTTAATCTTAATAAGAACACTGTTACTATAATACTTCTGACTTTAATAGGGCTGTATATATGAACGGAGGATGTAAAATTATTGTAATTTAAAATTATGTTAAGTCTCTTAGATTAGAAAAGGCATTTACATTATTATTATGAGACAGTAGAATATTTTTATAATAACTGCTATTTTTCATTGTTAACCAAATAGTATATTGTTTTCTAAGTCAATGTATGCAGACAGAATGTACTTTATTACACATTGTACATGCAATCTTTTTTAAAATTACGTTTTATACATGCTGGTATTGTGTTTATTATATGAATACAATTAAAGGACTGAAATTAAAATACCTCTTTATATGTCCCTGTGAAACCTCACTATCCAGTCCCTCAAAGAATGCCATCACAAGACAATATAATAACATCCACTAAGAACATCTGAGATACCTAACAGACAAAACACTTCATAACTGTTAACATTTAGTCCATTATGATACATCATGATCCAGTAGCCTCCCATTAATAAAAATAATTGATACATTCTTTAATATGGTCTCCTGCCATCTGCTTATTCCTGCTGCTAAGGCTTTGATTTATGGAAAGTGTTTTCAGAATGTTGCAAAATTGCTAGCAGGCATGATGATATCAGTTAAATCACTAAGAAGCTCTACAAAAACCTTTTAATGTACTAGACGTTCCCCAGACAATCTAGGATAAACAGAATATTGTATTTTAAGATGTAAAACATTTTTTAAAGCTGATAATTAAGTAGCATTTGGCACTAAAAGATACTCTTACTTAATGAAGCAAGAAAGGATTCAGACTGCATTTTGAATTCCTAATATCAAAACTGCTGCTTCCTTTAGAAGATGTTTGGTGCTTTCTGTGCATGAAATGATGCAAAAGTTGTTGAGCAGTAACATATATTTCAGCTATACTTTTGTAATATTTCATTGTTTCATGTAAAATATTGCTCATTTTTTGTGTACATCAGACAGTCTATTTGTAATAATGATGTTCTCCAGGCTTTTTATTTCATTAAATTATCAAGACAGTATTAAACCAGAAAATTATTATAAATATTATTTAAATTTCAGTGATTAGCCATGGAAAAAGGCTTTCCATTTTTACATATTTATTATGCACTTAGGATTTGGTCATGAAAGGTGCTCAGCTCTTTTGTGAGGGACTGAGAACACTCAGTTCACTTTGAAGAAAGGCAATTCTCAGCCTGTTGTGGGCACAGACACTTAACGATTAAATAAAGAGCATCAGAAAGTAAAATCAAAAGTTATTTCAGAGATTAGAAAAGCACTACCTGGTACATTGCTTGATTAAAAGCCATGATATTTGCAATTGACAGACAAACAGATTTAATGTCAGCATCATTTGTACTGACAGCCAATGGGAGATTAGAGGAAAATATATGAAGATGTGATGATAATCAGACCAAAAGTCTAATTATAAAGGAGGCTGCATCAGGGAAGTATGCTAAGGCTTATTGGTTAAATCACTGGTACCCATCAAGTTAAATATATATCAGTTTCATTAATTGGCAACCACAAGACAAGTGTTCTATATTCAGGGTGGTGATGATTTTGATATAATCCACCACACTGTGGTTAAGTATATGATTCATGTAATAAGAAAAAGGTGCCTCCAGGCTATTGTTCCTAGCATGGATTAAAATTTACATATTGCTTCTCCTTATGTCAAAACATCTGGTGCCTGCAAATGCTAACATTTCGTTAAAAAGTTTCACAAGATAGGAAAAGTGGATTGGAAACACTGCATGAGAATCATTCAAGCATTATAATGGAATAAGAGGTTGAGTTATGAACAGGCAGATTGAACAATAGTATAGTCAAAAAGATTCATATGCTTATGAGCTTGACAGACAACTCTTTGTATAAGAAGGGGAAATGCCCCAAATCATAAGAAGTAATTAATATTTTTTTAAAATACAAGTGAGATATATCATCTCAGTTACTTTCGAAACTGCATTTTTCCCCCAATTAAGATCTGTGCACCTATGTATATATACTTAGTGATAAGATCATGGCTAATACATTTGTTTCGTTCACGCACTTTAGTATGTTAGCATCTCTACCTGCCATGTAGATATCTCAGAAAATTTGTACCATCCTATTTTAAAGCAGCATATGAGTATATAGCAGGTTAGATCTCATCTTACTTCCTTGAAAAAACTAGCAGACCTCCCATGCTTTCTCCTACCTTGCCTGAGGAGGAATTGAACAAGAAAGTAGCAAAAGCCCAGTGTAGGCCAAGAGCTCTACATACAACAAACCCTGTGAGAATGTTAATTTTGTAGATGGTGGTTAACATGAGTTTGCAGGGGGGGTTTAAAGCATTTTACATAAATATGTGTTTGTACGTTGTATTTACTCCTAACGGACTTGCCTTCAGTAACCAAAGGATTCCATAATATTTAAGTTTAATATACAGAATTTAGAAAAAAAATCTGTTAGCTAAGTATTCTACATACTTTCCCAGGAGTAGGCTGAGTTAAAAGAAATGCATTTTTAAAACTAACATTAAAAATTCCTAATATAATGTCTTTTTTATCAATTACTTGATCTGTGGCATAAGCACTTTTTTATCATTAGGTGGAGGTACCTCATCAAGAAAAAATCCTGCATTGATATAGAGCCATTTGGAAAGTAAGGTGGATACCCAAAGTCACTGCAGAAATACCATTGTATCATTTCCATGGGAAAAACATTTTTACTGCAGGACAGCTAATAAACACAGTCAGCTTGCTATAAAAACAAACTGATACAGACCAATTTACTGAAAAGTAAAGTAAGTAGAGTCAATCATAAGCATGGAGCAGAGAACCAACTCCTGCAATAAACTCTTAATGGACAGTGTCTTTACTTGGGAAATTGCACTAAATAGGAATTGCTCTTTTGCAGTGGGTCATCCCACAAGCACCCTTTGGGTAAGTGAAAGTGAAGCCTGAGACAACTGAAGTCAAGGCACGTGGAAAATAAAAGAAGGTACATTCTTGATCCCGAAAATGTCACAAATGGGATCTGGTGCACCTAAGGGAATATTTCTGCTCAAGAAAAAAATGTTGGCCTGAAAAACAGGCTGAAGAGTACTGAGTTGAGCTCTGGCACAGCCTGTCCCTTCCCAGAGGAAAAGGAAGAAGCTAATTTATGAATCTCATCAAGGTATTTGCAACTTCTGGTGGGGTATATTATGAGTATCTATCCTTATCCAGCTGACACCATTCTCTCTCTTAACCTTTCAGAACTGTGCCAAATTCTGGAGGATAAGACACAGATATTGCTCCCTCCATTTATGACTCTCCTTCCTCAGAGGCTGGTGCAAGTGTATGGAGTATTTGCTGCTCTTGCTCATCAGAGACCAGCTAGAGCCTCAGCTGAACCTTGCACATCAGTGGTTTAACAGGCTTAAACAATGACAATGCACTACTGTTGATGCGTGATTATATGATTATTTAAGAAGCCAGATGTGATTTTCTATATATCTTGCTCCTCAATATTATCAACCATGGTAATAAAAATAACTTATTTGCCCATTAACCCTTATCATTTCAGAGGAACTAACTTAGTTTTTATGCTCACTGGGCTGAAATTCAGTAAGAAATAGATATTTGGTTCCCTTAGGCCCCCGAAACCCCAAACTGGGTGGCTGTTGGCTCCAAGTGTGTTCAGTGTTACCAGGAGGTACACATGCCTTGCTCTTGATAATCTCACTGGTGGGAGCAGACTTTACACCAAGGGCCTGTCGGTTTTACTGAGGACTTTCTTCTAAAAATGTGAATAAGTGCTTGAGCTTTCAAAATTATCCGTTAGATAGGCCAATAAAAATTTGCTTATTACTGCAGCTATCAGCCTCATGTACTATTTTGTCAGTGTTGAAAGGCAGAGAAGTAAGTAGAGTTCATATGAAAATAGTTGCAAAAATCTGCTTCTTTGGTCTTTCCTTTTCAAAGCCCATTTCTGAAGCAGATATGGAGATTGACTATAGGCCAAACGTTAATTTGGTTTGTGAACTGAGAACAAGTGACTCAGGGCTGTTTACAGACTGTTTCTGTGAGACTATAGCTTTCTTATCATTCTTTCTTTGTGCAACCGTATTGTTAAAGCGCTTCTGCTAGACTATGGTACCAGTTAGAGAACTCAAAAGCATTAACAGAGACAGTGATCTGATTGACAGCTCTTGCCCAAATCAGATTTATATATGTACTCTGAGATTCTGTGTACCAAAGCAATTAAGATCCTCAGTGGTCTCCTCAAACTCATTGTGCTCATGTGTGGAGTTGAGTTGTTACTCAGACAGTGGCACAAGGAACTGATCTTGTAGAAAGCATTGTAAGGATATTACACTTTCTCAGGTTGAAAGACCCGAGTTTCTTTCCTCCTTTATCAAGTGATTTCATAAACGTCGCTTTTCTATTCCGTTATTGCAGCACATCTGCTAGCAATAGGCTGTGGAAGTCTTATTCTTATTTACTATAAGGTCTTGTGGTATCTTCTTTGTCTATAAAACACAAGGATACTTAGGTCTATATTATAAATAACAATACACATATGTGGTGCATGATTATGATGATGTAATTCAGTTTCAGGGTTTTACAGTCATTCATAAACTGCTTCAGCAGACTTCTTGTAATTTATTATATCAACAGAGCCCCTTAAACTACATCCTAGATTCTGCTGTGGATCACCCTATGAAAGAAAATGGCTTTGTCTCCAATATCACTGAAAGAAATGTAAAGGCAGAACGGACCAAATGACAAGTGCCCTTTAATGACAGTGAACATTGTCTTCACAGTGAGCAATTTGTGAGGACTGAACACTCAAAAACTGCTGCAATCCTCAACTTAATTAAAAAAATTAAATTGTTTGCTTTGAAACTGTGTGAAATTTCCCAGCACTAATTTGAAATAAGCTTGTTAGGGTCACAAAAACAGGGTTCCTGTGCTGTCCTTTTTGAACTCACAGCTTCTGACTCAGAACACTGGGGCCAGATTTTCCTGCTGCACAATTTTGGCATTGTCCAATCTGACTCAGGAGCTTCTTTCTTTTGCCAGGGGTTGGCTGCCATACCAGCATCTGCTGGGGGAGAGCAGAGCTCATTGGCTGAAAAGATCAGTCCTGAAGCCCACGTTGCCCCAAGTGGTGATGGCACTTGTACAGGAGCCAAATACACTTGGCTGTAGTGTAAATCTCCACTGACAGTTCTAAGTATTTCTAGTTTTGACCCAGGTAGAAATTGTCTCTTCTGCCTTCATTAGGCAAGTGGATAAATCCCAATGTACCTATTAGGAAGTGGATCACAGCATGGTAGACTATTGCCTCCACAGCTTTTTTTTCTCTTTATTTGTCTTCCTCTTACAGTTCCCTCTAAGGAGGTCAAGAACTGCAGGTGGTGAGGGGGTGGATAGGGGACTCTTCAAAACTAAGCAGAGAGAACTGGCCAATTTAGTACTGAGTTATTTTAATTCAGGTGCTTTCTTCCTCTGCAATGTGTAAACCTTCCTTGAGGAGGAGTCCTGGGGGCAGTGGCTGGAGGGGATCCATCACTGCCTTGGCTCCATCAAAGCCCTTCTGGGGACAGGGAGGTGGTGTGGCGGCACTGAACCTCACTGGGGAATGGCTCATGTAGTTTCCCATCACATAAATGCTTTTATTCCTGCCTAAGGAATGACCTACCACTGCTAAAAATTAACAGAAAATAAAGTTGTATAGAAGCTGTACTTGCAGAACCAGCCAAACTTCCTCTGATTTCACAACAGCAAGCACATTCTATTGTTCTCTGTGTTACTGCAAATAAAGTCATTCGTATTTAACATTAAAGGAGGTTTCAGAAGAAACACTATAACCCATATACTGACTGAAATATTTGAAATTATAATAGGATATTTAGTAGGTTATTTTTAATACTAGTGGGTACCTTTGATTTTTCAAAATATTTAAATGGAGTTTAACCTTGATTGTTATCTCTGTTGAAGGGTGGCTTTAGAGCTGTTCTCTTGCAGAAGGTATGAAAAACAGCCTTCACTGGTTTTATATATGTAGGGAAACTCTTGTAGTTTTCAAAGATTAGTTGATATGTAAAGAGCATAATCAAATTTATTTTTTCTAAAAAACAGAGGAGACCTGAAGAAATTACTTGTTCTGTACATCCCACAGATTTCCAAATACCTGATCTTGGACTTAACTTTGAGTATTAAATATACTGATGCCCAAAGAGCAGGAAATGCAGTGGAGACAAGAACAAGACATAGCTTGTGAAGATGTCTTGGCTTTTTACATTGTCCCCTAAGCTTATTGTAGTTGTACCTATCTATTTATAGAGCACAACATTGCAACACATAGGAATGTCACCTAGACTACTTTTTATTACATTTACTTTCTTTTCTTTTCTTTCCCTTCTCTTTTTTGGTGCATTTTTATTCTAGTGACACTGTGTAATTTCCATCAACAAATGAAATGAAATTTATACAGTAGAAAATGGATCCTGTTTTAAAATGCTCAGACCTGTCAGGTGTTCATTAATCTATATATATTCCATGTAGGAAGTAGAAAGCAATATGAGTTTTCACATTCTTTGTATTTAATATTTACCTGTGGGCATGTATAAAATAATTCTAATACATCCGCAGCTACTTACAATTTACAGAACAGGACTAATGCTGATAGTTGATCCTAAACTGACACAAACCAGATTTTCTCTTAATGTTACTCCAAGGAATTTAAAACTGACTCTGTTAAAGCCAAGGTTATTTGCCTTGGGGATGCCTAATGGAAGGGTTATTATAACACTGTCCACAAATAGGTGTCTTGAGAGAGCCAGGGCCATAATACTTCATTGACAGCTAATAGATTGTGCTATTGCTGTATCATAGTGATCTTTGAGGCCAAAGGTCATACCTCTTCCTTAATATTTAAATAAAGATACTTGACTATAGCAGAAAACAGCTTATTGCCAGTGATGGCTGCTGCTCAATTTACAAGAACCTTTACAAAGTCATGCTAATTCCTGGCCTCCTTAGAATGCACGATAACCTTTCATAAATCCAACTTTTCCAGATGTCCTTGGAAATGACAGTTATAAAACTACAAATGATTTGTAATGCAAAATGGGACTGACAGACTTGAAGATTAGTTCTCAATGTGCTAAAATGACTGAAGACTATAGCTAACAAAAGACTTAAAATGCATCAATAGGTATCTGCCAAAACAGCTCATGTGTATCTTAAACATATTCAGTAATGTCTGGAAAATAAGAAATACTCATGATGTTAATATGACAAGTGGCCATTTTCCCTCTAAGGGTCTCAGAGCAGTGCTTTGTTTCTATGGGTCCATCTGTAAGGCAGATTTTGAATTGTTCATGCATTAATACAGTTTTTTATTTGTCTGTATCATCCTCTTCATGAAGAGGACCATTTATGAACAAAACAGAATTGCTTATTACATCAAATTCTACTTAGACTTACATTCATCACAGTTCAAATGGATTACAGAGTGTATTTAAATTTAGAAAATAAGAAATACTCATTTGACATTAAGTGAAAATATCCTCTTCAAGATTTTGAAATTATACAAGATCAAGGTTTCTAAGTGTCACTGCATACATACACTATAATTTATATTTACAAAAAAAATTCTTTTCTGCTACTCCAGGGTTTCCTTATAATTCAGAGGAAAAAAAGAATTTTTAAATATATCTGCATAAGCAGTCTATAAATTCTTCAATATTTTGAAATGCCTATGAAAATCAAAAGAAATAACAGTGGTTGACAGGTTTTTCTAGCTAAGGCTAAAAATACTTTCTGTTACTAAAAGGGAAAAATAAATAGAGACCATGGCAAGGCATAAATGCACTCTCACACTCAGAAATCCCTGCAAAGACTGCCTGGCAGGTAAAGCACCAGGGAAATGGCCACAACTTGTGGAACTAGCAGGACCTGCTGTGGGAAACTATCCTGTATTAAGTCTTTTATTCACCACCTCTCTCTTTGATTTTCGATCCTACTTGCAATGTACTTGCTCTCACTTTTGTTCTCAGATCCTTTGTCTAAAACACTTTAACCTTGGGAAATGTTACTTTTGGAACTTGGAAGCATTCATGGAGTTAATGAAGTATTCAATGAAATAAATAATAAAAGTTATCCATCATGCTAAGGAAGGATGTTGTTATAAAATGGACATTTTGTTCATATTTTCAAAGCTACCTGGGAAAATTATAATATATATTAGAACTGATCACATAACGTAATTGATCACTAATATTTTCCTAGCTTTTGTTCATTTTGAAATTATTTCACAGCTCTGCTTTCTGCAGAGGTATTTGTTTTTTATGGATTATTGAAACATATTTCAGCCAATTGTCCATTTTACTTCACCTGTATAGAGTTTCTTTCATGGCAATGAGTGTTTAACAATGTATAATTATGTTGTTCCTTCTCTTAGACTGAATTAGTGAAAGTTATTAATCAATCACTGTTTGGTTTATAAACAAAAACCTCTTCATGTAGATATTAAGGAATGATGTTTAAAAAGAAGCAAATTTGAAAAAAAATTAAGCTCTTCAGGCTTTGATCTAACATTTGTGAGCTGTGACCTTATTTTTCCTCCTGGCTCTATTTCGTTTATTTTTTCAACAAAGAAAATTTTTTGTACACTGGAACTCAGATACTAGTTTGTGATGTCATTTGTCACGATAAATCAAAATATTAAAGGAATAAAGCTGTGGTGCTCACTGCACCCTTGAGCATTAATATTTGTCAGATCTTTTCTTTTATTGGGATATGTTGACCCAAACAAATAAGACTTTTATCAGTTGTCACTGTTTGTTCATTCTCACTGAATGTTCTACCTCCCTTTCTCTGAGACATTTCAGCTTAACTCCTCACATAATTTATTGCAAAACATAGGTGGCAACTGAGGCCATTTTCTCTCTACAATCCCAGATTCACACACTGTAGGGCGCCCTTCAGCTGTCGGTCTCTCCCTCGCCAGTGGCCTGAGGCATCTCTGGGGCTTGGTCCCCACCACAGTGCTTTGCACCAAGATGTGCAAGGCTTCCAGCTCAAACTCACTATAACAAGATGAGGGGGAATTAAGCATCCCACAGTAGGGGAAACGGGAACCAACTGACCAACAGCAGAGGAACCTGCCAGGAAAAGGGTAGAATTTTCACTTTTTTTATGTGTGCCTGAGTGTGCCTGAACTTTATTTCGTTCTTCTTGCAGCCATTAATTTTTTGTTGGCATAAGGTTTTAGAAGCATTTAGGTAAAAATTCAGAAAAATATTGAATCACTAAGCCTTCCTCAGCAGAGGAATGACTCAGGCAATCATCCAAGGGTAAGAGGCCTTGCTTTGAAATACTTGCCTTGTCTAATGTAAGGCTTAGCATTAAGCTTAGCACTCCATCCATGTCAATGATTAACATTTTAAGTAAGGAACAGATCTCTTCCCAACTGACTTTGGGTTTGGCTTTTTTTGTTTGTCTTAGGCTTATTTGGGTTTGGGTTTTTTAATAGGACATGAAATTGTTTCAGTCAGGAGATATTACTAAAAAACTGAACTGTAGATAATAGTTTAATGGTAGAAGCAGTAGCCTAGTTTTTTTGACAACAAAAGACCTCAGATCATGCTCCTCTTTCAGATCAAGTTACATTAGGGTTCAGATACCCTGTAAGGACACCTAGAGCACTGCTCTCTGAATTACTGTGTATGGTCTTCTTGTCTGGTGCAGGTTAGACGTGCACTAAAGATACATGACAAATTGGCACTGTTGGGTTAAGCGAAGGAGAGAGAATACATACAGGTTGCTAGATGGGTTTCAATGGGATATGTCCCTCTGAATGACTGAGGTTCTCCAGGACTATGGTAGTTTTGTGTATGCTCATGAAAAGAAAGTCTATGGGTACTCACTACCTTGTTTGCAAAATGGGGTGCAACCACAACTCTGTTGTCGTTGGTCATCCTTCAGATATCATAGCAGGGCCTCTGATGCAAGACAAAGAGGTTCACTTATGGTCATCCTTCAGATATCATAGCAGGGCCTCTGATGCAAGACAAAGAGGTTCACTTAAGTCAAGTCATGAAGAGGCTGTAGTAAAGGTGAACAGGAACAGTCTTAGAAACAAATCAGCTACAGATTTCTTGCAATCAAGCATCTCATTTCTTTGGTGCAAGCATGTGAGGCACATACAGACCTGGGATGCAGATGAGCAGAGGTTTGAGAGTGCCACAAAATGCTGTCCAGATGTTTAAAGAGAAATGTAGATGCCTAGGAGGCTACTGTAAATGCAATGATTACTGAGACGTTCTTTCACATTTACACTGGAATACTTGTATCTGACAGTTTGTAATAGTGATAAAAAGGATAAAAATATTTCCTAGGTGTTTTCTCTAGTAATTCAAGTTATAATGATGTGCATGGTTAACCCAATTCCCAGCAAAATATATACCTCTAAACATGCTCTGCTTCTGTGAGGAATATAGAAACAGAGTTTGTTTGCTTGTACAGATGTTTAAGAAAGGTACACTCAAAAAGTAGGGAAAAGACTTCTCTGACATTTTAAGTTTACAAAGTCCTATCTGTTGGTATTGTCAGAAAACAAAAAATAAAAACAAACAAAAAATACCACAGTGAGAGAATCTTGCAGCTTGGGATCCCTCGACTCCAGAAAACAAACTTGCCAAATATATTCAGAAGATTAAAAAGTTTGGGAGGGAGTATTGAATGGGTTCATATGAAATGATTATACTCTGCCAACCTGTCCTAAAACAGTAATTCACTTTCAACAAGAAAACTGGAACCATGTGTCTCTCCTTACAAGAATGATTGGTAGACTATATTTGGTTAACCATTTTCTCCCCACTCATTCCCAGTATGGTACATTTCTTGATTTTTTTAACCTTTTTTCAGGACTAGCACTGAATCTTTCCATATTTAAAAGTTCAGCACATATTTTATGCACAGGTACCACTATTCCAAATGCATTTCTGCTGTAGACCACGTCCAGCAATAATCTACACAGTAGTTAGAAATGAGTCCAAATCCTGGGGAAAAGTAGCCCAAACACCTATCAGATCAGAGCTGATGAGGCAAAGATGATGATGTTATTCACTAAACTAGACGACATAGTTCTTTTGCCATCAGCAATATAGTCAAGGAAAAGATTGATAAGGCTTGTTTTCATGCAATAAATGTCTGAATGATGAGGAAGGATAAAAGACTATGCAGCATGTAAGAGTAAATGTAATTGGAGCACAAAAGCAGGTGTATGGCAGGAGATAACATAGAATATAACCTGTATGTTATCTTCTCTTTTGTCTTCCAAAAGGAAAAGGAAAATAAGAAGTAATAAAATAAGAACAAAAGGGGTAATTCAGAAAAGAAATTCAAACTTTTTCTCCATTTTTCAGTAATGTCATTGCTTACTTAAACTACTATGTACTTATTCCTTTTCCCAGTGATGCTCTATTGTCACTTAGAAAACAAAGCTATATGAACAAATTTTGTGCTATCAGTGTCTACTAAAAAAGATAAATGTCATCACTACAAATTCAAAAGAGCTGGTTGTCTGATTCATGGGCTTGCTCAAGTGCACAAGGAACAAACAGGATTCCTCAGCGAATTGCTGAGGACTGTTGGTAAAATTCCTGAAAGAACTGTGAATAAACTCTGTGATGAATGGGGTCAAGAAATTCATCACCTTCACATACCTAAGGAGAACTTAATTAATTCAAATGAAGAAATTAAAGGTGTATGAGAAGGATTAAGGCAAAAGCTGAAAATAAAAATAGATCTGCAAAATATTAGATCTCTCCTAGCCTCAAAAGAGATCAATTAAATCTTTACAAGAGAAAAGGCACTGAAAAGGTCTCCTGTGGGGCCAGAAAAGTCTGAAGTGTAATATTTTAGAAATGCCATAATTTAAGGAGAATACAATGTGTTATTTTTATATGCTGCAGTACCCCACAACTCCACCTTCTTCCCCTGTTAAAAATGCTACCCAACTAGCTTAACACTCACAACTATTCGACAATGTGTCCTCGATTTGAACACTTTCAGCCTATTTTATTTTCCATGTCTGCAGCAGTTCCAGAAGTCAGTCTGGAACTGAAGTCAGTCCAGAAGTCACCTCAGTGCTATTATTCTCCATAAATCAGAGGGAAGTGATTGATTCCTTTATAAATTATGTGTACCATACAGGAGACCGGCTGGTAAATATTACAACAGTAAACAGGCCTTCTCTTTATACATATATTTTTGAGAACCCTGAACAAAGAGTTTTCATTTCTGATGAACTGCTTGCTCCATCTGTAATTAGCATTAACACTAAAAACACTATTCACTATTCATATTTGCTCATCTCCTTATCTTAGATTAACCACTGTTTAATATGTTGGTAAAATTATTCTGCACATCATCAGCTGATGTATGTGAAACAGCACAGAGAACAAAAGAAGCTTAATCTTCCATGAAGCTTCAGTCAAGTGAAACTGTACATAATCCAGAGACAGTTTCTTTTTGATAACCTGCACTTAATACACACTGCATGTCTCCCCTATCTATGCCCCTACATATTTTGAATCTGCTTATTAAAATAAAAATAGCCCCAATTATTGTTATTTTTTGCTAGATATCACACGTTTTGGGCCTAATTGTGCAAACTCGTTGCATTGGGGACAATGGTTGAGCCGTCCCATGGCCATGACTGACCTAACAGTCATGATACTGACTGGACCACTTGCAGTAATATTAAATCCAGGAGGAAAGGAAACTGTGAGATGAGGCTTTGAAAGGTGATTGTAACCGCAAATGACTTGAGATAAATAGTTGTGGTTAAAGCTGCTAAGCATCTCTGTGATCAAATAAAAAGAGAAAAAAAACCAACCAAACAAAAAAAAAACCCAAACCACAAGATCCTTCTCCTAAGCAAGTAAAGTTAGAGAACAATAGTATATACAAATTATTAAGGTGTGACAGCAGAGGGTAGGCTCTTGTTTGTAAGATTGTGTCACTGAATACTGCGTTTTTCCTAGTTTACTCTCCTAAGTTAAGACTACGCGGGCTGAACAAACAGGGGCAGTAAAACAAGGCCAGTTTTCTGCACCCTGAAATATTTTATACTAAACAAAACCCAAACCCACGTCACTGGGGAGTTACAGTAACGCCTGAATTTCGCACACTGCATCCCCAGGCGCTACAGTAAACTAAAGCTTGAAACTGAGCAAAGACCGGGTTTGCCTGTTTGTATCCTAACTACCCCCCGTCAGGAGCAGGAGGCCCCGCGGGGAACCGCAGCCCCTGCCCCCCCGGGGCCTAGCGCGGAGCCGTGCGGGGCGCGGGGCGCTGCGGGGCCTGGACAGCGCGGCCCTCGGCGCGGGGCTCCGGCCACTAGAGGTCTCTCTCGTTACAGCTTTCCCGCTCCTGCGCTCGTTAATTATTTTCCTCAAAGGAACAATTCTGCCTTTTAGGCTGGAATGCCTCGCTTTAAGTGGTGTGCTAGAGGAAGATATAATGCCTCCTTAGCTTGTTCTCCTGCTGATGAGTAGATGTTGGGTTGACTGAGTGAATCATCCTGGATATTTTAATACACAACGGATATACTTTAGCCAAGAAGTTCAGGCTTTCACCTTGGCTTCCCAAAGGCTGAAAATCTGACCAGATAAAACAATATGCTACCGTAAAAAGTGCCTTGCTATTGAGAGAGTCAGCATGGAGCTTCCAACTCACACGAGGACGGCTAGGATCTGCCATACACTTAGATCCCATAATTGCAAATGTGATCACTTTTACAGTAATTTCTATTGCTTTTACAATACAAAAACGCAAACAACCAAAAAAAAAAAAAAAAAGTATGTTTTCCTGTATGAGTTGATGGTAAAGTTGCTTAGCCTGGAGAAGAGGAGGCTAAGGGGAGACCTTATTGCTCTCTACAACTACCTGAAAGGAGGTTGTGGAGAGGAGGGAGCTGGCCTCTTCTCCCCAGTGACAGGGGACAGGATGAGAGGGAATGGCCTCAAGCTCCGCCAGGGGAGGTTTAGGCTGAACATTAGGAAAAAAATTTTCACAGAAAGGGTCATTGGGCACTGGCACAGGCTGCCCAGGGAGGTGGTTGATTCACCTTCCCTGGAGGTGTTTAAGGCACCTTCCCTGGAGGAGGGGCATGGTTTAGTGATTGATAGGAATGGCTGGACTCAATGATCTGGTAGGTCTCTTCCAACCTGGTGATTCTATGATAAAGTTGTAGTGTATTACTACTTCCAACCTATGCATTTTTATTTAAATTAAAATGACATATTAACTGTAATACTCATATTTTTTTATTGTGATCTTATTATGAAAAATAAAAACCTATCAAACTTATTTGTTTATGATGTTCATACTGTTTTAAATTCTTGTAGAATGGTGCTTCCCCTATACTTGCTACACGGATGAAACGCAGCATCATCCAACTTCAAGTTATACTCTTCTGATTAATAAAAACAAAGGATGTGAAGAAACTTGAACAAAATGCAAAGATAATCCTGTCCCCATAAACAAGGCTAACCACATTTGGTGAAAGTGCAGTGAGGCACCCTGATACCTACAAGAAAGCTATGTAAACATCCATGAGATAGAAACAATTTTCTATTTTCCAAGAAGTCGGACATTATCTTTTTAGCATAGGGAGTTGCAAATGGGAAGTAAAGAAGGTGATAGTGCAGCAAATCAACACCAGTTTTATGCTGAAGGAAGCCAGAACAAGTGAGATTTCCCTGTTAAATAGAGGGATGGACACTGTGCAAGGGTGGGGGCAAACAAAGGAGTTCGAATTAGTAGCAGTAGGGTGATACAAGCTGGCCAAAATTAGGATATGAAAAACAGACAGAAAGTTATGGAGAAAGATACTGAAGCAAAAATTACTGTGAACAAGAAGGCACTTTAGGGGAATGTTATTGGGCTATAATCAGATCATTCAGGCTGTGCTGAAAGAATTCAATTCTATTACCGACTAACTGTGGAGTTACAACACGAGTATATACTCCCCAAAATATCTTATTGGGATTGTTAAGACGAGAGTGTAGGACTGGATGCTGATTTCACTGACACTATTTTCACTGTAGTGCAGCTGGAAATCTCCGTAGACTTACTGCTTATTTACAGTCCTGTGAGATCACACTCTGTACCTTAAACAGCAAAGTATTCCTTTTATGATTCCAAAGTACTTGTTCAGTAACACAGAATCTTTCTGCTAAAGATTTTAAAGGTCCTGATTTTCCATTTTCGCCTCCCTCACTGTTCCCACCTTTCCAGAGTGGGTGTAGAATTCTGTCTTCCTGCTTTTGCTTACTGGCACTCAGTTTGCCTAAGTGCACGATCCTATACAGGTGCTACATAGTAGAAAACAAGTAGTCATTATTCTTACTGTAATTATAGTGTTTAAATGTTTAATAAGACCAAACTCTGGACCATGATACTTCCTACTACCCAGCTAAGCAAAGCCAAACTGTTCAGGGTGACTGTTCAAAGGTAGACTGATACATATTGTGAAAGTTTTGGTCCACTTTAATGAAGCTGCTGGCACCTTATCAGGTACCTCTGTGGAGGGGATGGCAATTGTGTAGTCACTAACTTGTATGTTTAATTTCTGTTGTTTGAGCAAAGAAAGAAGGAGGTTTTTCTAAGTCATCGAGGACAATGCTGATGACAAAACCAGTAACCTGTAGGAAAGTGAGATCATTTAACTCAGATTTTCTGCAAACAGTGCGCATGTTCTTGACACAGTGTGAAGGAGGAAGTCCCCCTTCCCTGACTAGTCTAAATCCTGGGAGGCTGAGAAGGCTGCACGGTCCTCTGTGCCCAGTGGCTGCAAATGTCTTTCCATTATGTAGGAGGAAAGTGGGGGTAAGAAACCTTCTTCGTCTTCTCCTCTGCATGAGGATGCCATCTTTTTTTTTCGAAATCCTGGTAGGTGTTCAATGCAGTTAATTTCTCCTTCCTTTAGAGTACTTCTACACAGATCATCGTAGCCTTAGGGCTGTCATTACTGCTAGGGTTTACAGAAGGGGAAAAAAAGACCAGATTCATTATTCATTTTTACTGAAGGGAAAGGAAATGAATCCAGAGAGACAGTGTGGTCATACTCAGAACCCAGTTTTCCTGTTTCACAGTGCATCCACTGGGCTATGCTGCCTTTGGCGTGCATCAAGGGTAAGAAATGCATTAAGTACAAATGTCTGTCCAATAAGCTGTGCAGCTCCTGCCCATCTCCTGAGGCAGAGCAGCCCCAGTGCTGCTTTGGAGTAGGAACTACAAAGTGACAGCTAAGGCTGAGAGCCCTTGCCTTGCCTGTTTGGGGGACCAGCCCAGCCTAGCAAGCAGTGGAGAAGGGCTGCCACATCCTTAGCTGCATACAGCTGTAATGGTGATACAGAGAAAGTAGCAGTTTCTTCAGCTCATGACCCAGAGTATGTGCCCCTTAGTTTCTCCTGTAAATCCACTGCTGCTAACTGCTGCATTAAATAGACCCATGACCCCAATATTTTTAGTTCATCTTTTCCTGTACTCTGACTTGGCTATTACTATAAATTAGGAAAATGAGAAAGGATTGTATTATCTCTGGAAGTGTCCTTGTTCTGCAGACCCCTCACCTGGTGTCAGTAGTAGCTACAGCTTTCAATTAGCCTACTCCAGTAATTTGCAGGGGGGTGATTTTTTTTTTTACACTCACGTAGAACAGAAAATACATGGTCAACATGGGAGGTTTATAGGGGATGCTCTTTAGCAGCAGTGCTAGCAAAATTGTTAGCCTGCGTTACTTCTTTGGGAAGATGTTTCTCTGCATGTTAGACCTCACAGTGGCTTTGATGGAGACTTCTGGGGAAGGTCAAAATTGTTAGAAGATCCAGTGGCCAAGCATTGCTTCTGAGGAGAAGGCCACCATACACCATGAGAAGATAATTTTACCCAGAGCAGGAGAAAGGATGCTTCCCAAAATGCTGTGGAGAATGTGTGCGCTTTGGAGACAGATATTCATCTTGTAAAATTAAAGAGGCGACAGAAGTTTGAAAATTAAAAATACATTAATATTCGGTAGAGAAAACCACCCTTGTATTTTGATGCAGAGAAATTAATTCCAGAGGCTTCAGCTTACACATGCTGCTCTTTGGTAGAGCTTGGTTCTGATCAAAACTGGTAGCCTGCTCATTGCTGTATGGACTAGTCTTGCCACTGGTTTGGCAGGATCAGAGCAGGTGTCCACCAGTGATTTTCTTATTAAAATATGAGTTAAGCTTTACAATTGCAAGCCTAGAAAAGGGAAAAGCTCATGTCTATCATAACTCCTTTGCCTGGGAAGCTCTATGTATAATAGTCCCTATGCAACCACCAAAGGTCCGGGATACCCGTAGAGCTCCTGAGACAGAGAAAGCACATCTATTTTCATCCCGTTTGCTGAAAGTATCACAGATTTTCTCACTATGGTAGTTTTCATTGCCATCCAATGTTAATGGAAGCTATCCATTCTGCCTATGAAACTCAAAATGTTGCCTTTTGGTCTCATAGTTACAGATATTGCATCAGATTATATAGCTTTTGGACTTTGCAGTGCTATTTCACCAGGACATACCAACTGTCAGGTTATGTGTAGGTCAGCACAGGTAGTAGGAGAATAATATTATAGCTGAGATCCACTGTGAGTCTAAGGAAATAAATTCTCATGATAATTTGAATTCTTAATTATAGGACATATGTAGAGATGGCGTCTTTCCCCATATGAATTGTACTAGGGGGCCTCCTTAACCATATTATTTGCATTGGTTTTGTGTTTGGGATATTACCAGTCTGTTGTGTTGGCATTAAATTTCTGTTTATGAAGAATGAGAGTCAGACAAAAACAACCTCTGATTTGCCATAGAAACATCTCTCTTCAGTTTGATTTCAACCCAAGAATATATAAAGAATACCAGCATACTTATTTAAAGTGTAGATATATGTCTGCATATTTGTTGGGGCTGAGTTTTCCAAAACCTCTTTGTCAGTAGCCATCTGATACATAAATGGCTTTGTTTACAACAAAATGCTGGCATAAATAAATAAGAATATTGAAGCACGACAATTGCCTTTAGCAGCCAGTGCTGTAAATCATACACAAGCTGTCATCATGAGTTGAAACAAGTCTGCATATTTAGTACCATGTTTAGTTTGCCTAATCAGAGCAATATGTAAACCGTTAGTGCAGAGGAGAGCCTGCCAAGCCAAAAATTATTTACAAGTTGCATTTTTTGTTTCTGGAAATTTTCAGCAAAGAAGGGAGGGGAGGGGAGGGAAGGAGAGGAGAGGGGAGGGGACGGGAGGGGAGGGGAGGAGAGGGGGGAGGGAGAGGGAGAGGGGGGAGGGGAAAAAGGAGAAGTTGTTGTTAAATAAGGAAAAATACATACAAAGTGTTTTTCTTGATGATGCAATAGTATCCCCAACTGATATAAAGCAGAACAGTTGGTGAGGCTGTACAGATTTATACTAGCTATAATTCTGCCTGTTAAACTTTTACTCTTTGTTAAATTCAGGGGAATATAAACAAATAATTTTAAGCCACATGTATTTTTCAAATTGGAAGGAGCAGCATGTATTCCTCTGTAAAGTCACTCAGGTCAGTCAGAGGAAAGCGGCCTTTAAGCTTCAGATTGGTTTGCCTGGAGCTGGGGATTGGATAGAAGGGCCGAGGAAGGAGATAAAACTTTTCTGCTGTCATCACCTGGCACAAGGACCAGGCATTCATTGCTGTACAAAATAATATGATCAGGTAGACAATTTCCACTGTTATGTGACCTGAAGAATATTTCAATAACCACTCTCATTTTCATATGGTAAATCTTCATCTATTTTTATGGACTATAAAGAGCACAGAATTGTAATACAGATTACTGCCTTGAGTATTTGCTGTTTACAAATTGGGTTTTCTTTTGTTTCTGAGCATGCTATTCCAGCAGAGAATCCTTTGTATATGCCTAATTGCTTTGCATGCCACACACTATTTGATCCTGGTGGTCTATGAAGAACAATAAAAGTAGACTTACAATAGCCTTCTTTAAATCATGCTTGGCACTTGACCATGAACGTGCATGTATTCTGAGGTTTCCGTTTATTAAAAATCCAGCACTTTTTATTGAGCAAATTAATGGCTCAAAATCACAATGAAATACCACTATTACAGTTGATCTTACCTAGAAAAATATGGCACTAAAACTAACGAGAATGAACTGTTCTCTCTCCATTTTACATATGCTGCCAACATCCATATGTGGCATTACAAAAACTGTCTTTGGCCTTTTTAGAAAAATCTTAATGTGTATTTAAATGAAAACATAAGTGGGCTACAATCCTCTGAAGTACTTTATTCAATTAACTCTTTTTTTTCTTTCCTCAGTAGAAAGATTTGAATTATTTTATATTGTTTTGCTCCCTGAAAGTCTCTAGTGTGATTACTATGATGATGCCATTTGTGCCACTCTGGGTACATTTATGTCATATTTTTCATTTATAACTCTTTGATTCTGATTTTTATGATGAAACCATTAGGAGTCCAGTCCTGTAAAAAGACTTAGACCCAGGTCCTGGAAACACACATATACATACACTTAACTTGACTGCTGAGAGAAGTCTGGTAGTGAAGCTAAGCATGGCTGTAAATGGAATACTGTGTCTTTCTCTGTTTCATTAGGCCTGTCAGCTGCAAAGGGACAAACCAGTGCATAAAATTAAGGTTAATCATATTGTGTAGATCCAATGCTGAAGTTTTCTCTGGGATAAGACTATAGCATCTTAGTTCAAATGCAGCTGAACTTAAGAAAAAAGTTGAAGAAAATTGCTTCAGATGTTATTATGTCACATAAATGAAATCTATAAGAATCGTGTGATATTAGATGCCTTTTTTAGCATATGAAACTTGAAAAAAAAATTAAATTTTGCAGGTCATTAGTCTTTAAAAGGCAGAGAAGTGTTGAGGACTATTTTGAAAGTGCCAGATAACTAATATTTTTTCTAACTGGTCATTCATACACACATATATCCGCAGCCTAATTTTAAAAATAATAAATTTCATAACTGCTCACAGATTGTTCTGTGTGTGCAGCAGCCAAATAGATATGAAGTACTGAAACAGATTTAATGGAGCAGTTGTAGTCTATTGGGGTTAAAAATCTTCTATCTACAGAAATTTAAATATGCATTTAAATAATAGCCCATAATAACTCAAAGAACTCCTGTGCTGTATAAAAGAAATAGAATAGTTGATAATAGAAAGTCAGCCAACTTATCATAAAGATATTTGGAGAGACCTGTAGCATGCAGGTTCACAGGGTAGGGTCTGATGCCACGGACAGCAGCAGCCCCTACTCACTCAGGCTGTCCACTTGTTTTGCAAAGAGGTGATTCAGCAGTCAGATTTTGAGCTTCTTGCTCACATTCCTCTGTGGTTATTCATCCACACAAGTCCTATTAAAACCAGATTCCCTGGGAGAATAGTTTCTTGTATGTGGGCAATGGGTTCTTGATTTGACTCCAAGAAAGTGAGATGTAGTAACATTGTGTTGCCCAGCTGTGGTAAAGTGTTTTTGGCAAATCAGCAAGACTGTTGACTACAGTCTTGACAAATCAGGCATACTGAAAGGCATCAGCTCCAGTACGCTGCTTCCAAATTAGCATATGCTTTATCATCTCTGTTTACCAATGAGACTGGGTTTCTTCAGCAGGACAAAGGTATCAAAAAAGGAATCATAATCCTTGCTGGTATTCTGGGATGCAGTTCTGTATGTCAACAGTCTCATCCACTCATATTTTCTCCTTCTTGTTATTTTATGTTATTTAACATCATCTATGAGCTTCTGTGCACATACATCCAAGTCTTGAGCTTGCTAATGAACACTCACACAAATATCTCCTTGATTACAAAGGCACAGGTCACAAGAGTAAAGTTATTCATGAGTTTAATCTGTGCCTATAGGATTAGTGCCTTAATTTCATTTCCTTTTTTTGTTGTCTGTTTAATATTTAAAATTGATTTAAGTAGGTTTTGTCGTTATGATTAAATACAGGTGAAGAGAAACATTTTTTTATACTTATCTTCCTTTCATCTTTATTAAAGTTTTTCCTTTATTGAACTGGAAAAATATTAAACTTTTCACCTTAGACAGCAGGTAGAAGTATGACAGTGTTATCCAGATGGGGAGCACAGGAAATCTTGGATAAAAGAATATGAACTGCAAAGGGGCTCAAGCTGATGAAGTTGACAATGCCGCAATACTACCTTTGACTTAGTCTTGAGCTGTTTGTTTTCGCAACAAACAAAAGTTTCCATTACAACATGTGCCTGTATGAAAAACTATAGCAAGACATTGGTTCCCATGGTGACACTTCTTTTTTTCATACATATTTATCATTAAAAAACGGGAAGCCCACTCTTTTTTTTTTATTTGAGAATGTTACTTTTAGCACTTAATAACTGAAACCAAAGTTGATTTATATTTTATGTTAGTGTCTTACGAACACTCCTCTATCAGTGAAAACTCCTACAGTATTGAAGTTACATATTGTAAGTCGTTTGCTCTATATGTTACTCCAGAAAAATATTTCCTTGTTTTAAAACTAGATAGCGGTGTGCCTTTCTTACCTCGCTTTTGAACTGGCACTACAGGGTACCAGGGCTACGCTTTCAAACTATTTCAGAGCACACACTGCTCTACACACAGAGCTTTTGACTTCATTAATATGACATGCAAGAGATGCAACATTTCTGGTTCTTGTCAGTAACTAAAGAACACTTAGAAGAGTAAAATATTTTATTAAATTAACCTTTTTGAAAAGAGAAATGTTCTGCCTTTACCTGGCTGGCAGTCTTTTCCCATTTACAGAGCACTGTTGCTATTTTTCCTTTCTTCATAACAGAGCTGAAACTAACAAATACAAATGACCACTGTGTCGCTTTTACTATTCTTCAAATATGTACTTCAGCTGGCAAGTTGCTAACATTTCTCGGGTAAAAAAAGTTAGAAACTGAATCCTAAACAATTTTTCCTTTTTCGGGTTCCCAACCTGATGCTTTTTATTATCAGACTTTTGTATTGTGGAGGAAAGATACCCTGGTGAAATATGTTGTCTAATTAGTTTTGAATCTAAAAGCACCAAGAATATGTGACATAATTAAATATACAAATGCTACTTGAACCTAAATAAATCTTTTAAAAATAGAGGTAAAATGAGAATGATACATTCAGAAATGTATAAAGGAACAATGAGCAAGTTCTGTACACTATATATGCTATCTGCAGTGGGTCAGTTAACTTAAGTGCCGTAGTATTTAGAGTCTTCTTCATGTTTCCCAGCATAACTCAAAAAAGGATCCTGCAAATCTGTTACAAACTTGTGCTGTAAATCCAAGCTGAGATATTTGGCAAACTAGCGGAATAGGCTGTGATTCAGAATACATCACCAGGTATGGTGATGAGGATGGTATAAAAATCCAGGTATTTTTTAACTTAGTGGCTGGGAGTCATTGCAGCAGTGCTCAAAAGGCAATGAGTATTGCAAGTGCAATGCAGCTGAGGATGAGTTTCAGAAAAATTAAAAGTCCTTAAGAGGAGTGAAAAATGTGAAAAATCACGGACACTTCCATCTCTGTTTTCTTTCTGGCTTAAATCAAGACTACCTGGTCTGGCCAGCAAAGCTGAGCTAGGTGATGACTTAGGCACTCCCAGCATTAAGAGGTACAGTGCTGTGTATGGTGAGGACTCCTTACCATGATGGGAAGGGGCACAACCTGCTCAGCAGGTTCTCCAGCCAAGGGTCTGTTTCATCACCTCATGACAACTCCTTCAGATCTCTGGAGATACTGAGATACATGTGGATGAGAAGAAAGCAGCAACGCAATGCTGACGCGTCTGCACTGCACAGGTGGAACCCTGCTGCCTGCACAGAAGTGAAGGGAGATGAGACAACTTTGGTTTTCTCCTTGAACATCAGCTTACATTTATAGGATGCCAGGGGACCTGCTCTCTGTGAGTGGCTCCTGTGAGGACTCTGTCCTCTGATTGTGCAGCTCCTCTGAGAGGCTGTGATTGCCTTTCATATGAGGGACAAAATAGTCTCATTTAAGACATTTTTTTGTTTGCGTTTTTCTCTTATTTTGAAAGGGAGGCTGAGCAGAATTTGTGTACTTTTATGTGTTTAGGAGTAAAGAAATAAAAGCTATCAGGGAAATAGATCAATCATTAGATTTACATAACAGTAAATAGACAGCTAGGTAGCTAAATATATGCATATACACACAGATGTATTTCTCACCCACATTAGTGGTAATGAATTCGTGGGCAATGAAGCAGCAAAAAATATCAATGAACTTATTAATATAGAACAGGCCAAACACAGTATTATATGAATATATATATAAAAACGGAATACTTTGTTCATATATTTATATGTGAAATCAGCAGTTGAGGTTTTTGAAAGAGTATCTAAGTTAAATTTTATAAAATATTTTTCAACTATTTGATGTTCTTAGTCTAATTCTCTCCATCCTTTGTTTTCATATAAACTAATAAAGACTTTTTTTTTTCTGGTAACTTGGTGTCTCTCACTGCATGCAGCTGTTTCATCCTAGACCTTAGTCTTTTCTTCTGGATTTATTTATCTTCCATTGTAGAGCAGAGGTGGTCTTTCATATATGGACTAATAATGTTTACGTTTATAAAATGGAACACAGACTTTCTCTTGAGGTAGAAGATCACAAGGTCAAGGAAACTCAGAGATTAGATCTTCTGCCTAAGCAGACTGCCATGTAGTAAAACTTTGGAGATCTTGATCAGTAATGCCAATACTCTGCTTCAGAGACAGAGGCCAAGGCCTTTTGTACATCAGCATTTTTGTTAAAATTGCCTTCTAAAATTTCTTTTAATTACGCACTTACACCAGTGAAACCCCAAACAACTTAACCTGCAACTGGAAACATTAGTGTATTTCACATGTTAATGCTATAGTCTCAGCATGATCCAGCCCTGGTAGAGAGGGATGCCAATCTACCAGCTGCCCACTCCCACCTCCTGCCTTCTGCTAATGGAAGTGCATTTGGGGCAATGAAACAACAGGAAATATTAAATAAACTCACTAGTAGTGCAGGGAGGTCAAACACATAATGGTGATTTTTTAGTAGAGAAAATGCACCTATCAACAGCTTCAAAATGAAAAAAGTGACAGATAACATCTTGGAGACTGGGCTGTTTGGATAACAACATCTCTAGACAATTAAGTTGTGCTGCATAAAGTCTCTAGAGATAGGTTAACTCATGAGTTTTGAATTAATTGGTGGTTACATTTAATTCATTCAGTATAGTGAGACTAAATAAAAATACCTGGGACAATGTCCAAGCAGATTTTCCTAGAAAGACTTTTTGCTCTGCAAAAACATTAAGCACCCTCTCTGTGATGTGCATGTTGTCGTCACAAACGGTCCAAGTATACCTCTTCTTTTTTCTCTCAGTCCTCATAGGGTGCTTTGGGATGGAAAATTGTGGGCCTTTCTCAGCCCAGTTTAGATTTTGCACCTGTGCCTAAGTGAAAAAATTGAGTTAAACTTTCTCTGCTGTACCGTTATATCAGTGATAGTTTAGGACTATAAGAGAGGCAAAGAAAATGGGAGAGGTAGCATCTGTTATACGATAATTTAAGAAAGCTGAGATATACAGGGGGTTTAGAATAATTTCTGTTATTTTTTACTTGCATTCTTTCAAAAAAAATCCAAAACATAGAAATATAAAAAAATTTAGCAGAAAAAGATTTGCCTAAATTATCTGCTTTCTGACTGAAGTATTTTGACATTTTTGATATGAAATACTTTTTCTAGTTTGTCATCCAGAAACAAATGCTTGTTTTGGGCAACATCAATCTCCTTCATATTTTGAATCCCTCATGCGAACTGTAGTTCTCAGACTCTTACACTCTCATTGTTCCCCCAGTCATGCTTCACAGTCAGATCATTACTCTCATGGTCACCAGTGGCCACTCCCTATTAATGATTACAGTAAGGTTCAAGGGAAAGAGTATGTAATTTCCCTTACTTGCAAAAAGCCCCTGTTGTTGGGCATTGTGTAGGAATTTTTGTTGTAATGCTGAAAACGGAAAGCATTTCTTTCCCTGTGGTTAAGTCTGCAAAAGTGCCTGTTTCCCTCCAACTTCCCTCTCCATCTTTGCCAAGATTCATCTTTGTCTTGCAACGTGTTTTGTGTTTTGTGTGGTCCCTCTATACCTTTGAAATCTAAAAGCACCTTTCTATTGAACTGAAACATATATAGGGGATCCTGTGTATGGGTGTTCCAGCTGTATAACTGTATACAGGTTGCAGTGGTGTCATCCAAACTTGCAGCCATTTATTGGTTAAACAGAAGACAATGGCTTCCGTAAATGGTGAATGAATTGGGGACTGCTAACCTTCCTGGAAAAAAGTCCATGGATACAGAATATGTGCAGCCCGCCAGAAATGAGAAAGACAGGTTGGATGCCTGTGCAGAATCAGAGGCATTTACTTAGCTGAGAATGGAGCCAAAATCAGTCACTGCAAACCCAGACAACTTCACGGTAGACTTCTGATTCCAGACAGTTTCTAAAAATAACATGAAAGCTATGGTGAAAACTGATAAAAGCTTGGGAATATCAAGCTACAGCTGGTCACTGGGCTTGTTTCGCTGCTATATTAAAGCCCCTTTAAACATCTTTGACAGGGCAAAGAATCTTTAAAGCAAGTGTGAATCATACTGTTAAATGCTTGCAGCTGATCTATCATAACTTGTATTGCTGTATAGGGTTATGGAAATATATGTTTTCTAGTCCTGTTTTACTGAGTTGTAGAGGTCTAAGAAACTCACACGTTTGCATGATATCTATAACTGTAATACAGAGAATGCAGTGCAGTGTAGGATCCTCAAAAGTGAAACAACGGCTTGCACTTTTCAGGATAGGAGGTTGTAATATATGAAATTATATAAACATTTATTTTAAATTGAATAAATAATAAGTGCTAGTAACAAATCTAGATCACATTCTATGTAAGTTTCTGCATCTGGCTACAAAAATTGTACATATGTAAGTAAAATTCAAGACACATACTCTTTAGAGAATTCTTTTTTTTAAAGATGGTAAAAGCCTAATTTTCACTCCATAAATACCATTAATTAAATGATTTCACCTCAGTTTTAAAACCATTATGCAAAATGCCCAGACAAGGTTTTTTCCCTGGGTTCAACCAAATCCAGCTGAGTCTGTTTTAAATAGCTATAATTGGTGATTTTGTAGATCAAGGGTCTTACTCAGATCAATGACAGTAGCTTGTGTATATTGATTACTAACCATGCCTATGAAAATATCATTTGTTACCTCGGGAATGATAGTGGAATGAACAAGCTAACTCCAAACTGGAAGGAGATCAATGTGTTGCATGTAGATAAAAAGAAGCATGTTACCTGAGAGAGCATCAATTTTTCATGGACTGTGGACAAAACACAAAAGAAAAAAGGATTCGCTAGGTCAGACACTTAATTACTGAGGTCCTGTGTTATTTTCTTCTAGCAAAAGAGTGAACCAACTTCATTTTTCAGTCACAGAGAAGAAGGAAATTCTCTAAACCATGCTGAAATATATGGGGCATATCCATTAAAAATGAAGATACATGCTGTGGTGTTGCAATCATACTTAATGGTTTAGAAACAGAGATCGGTGTATCTTATAATAAGTACTCCTGGGCAGACACGCTAAGCCACCCAAGAGTGAACAGCTTATGCACATGAACATCCCAAGTGTGTTCAGGCCTCCAGGAGAAGCTCACTTCTTCCCTTTTCCTCAGACATCTGAAATTAGGAGTAAAGTATTTCATATTCAAAAAGTACACCAAAACTGAGTATATCAGATTGGAATCATATTCACAAACGTGTTGCCTTGCAAGCACATATTTCAGAGTATTTCTTCCCATTCTCTGCGCTTGACACCTAAGTGGGCTGGCAGATCATGGTAAACTTTCTTTGTTGTGCTGTAAGATAAGCTTTTTGGCTATATCTCTGCAACAGAAGAAAGATTCAGTCCACATCTCAGCAGCATTTGTTGCAGTTTCAGAGAGGACAGGATGTTCTACAAGGGAAAGGGACACGAAGGACAAAGTACATGTTGTACAGAGCTGCTCTGCTAAAGTGCAGAGCGACGCAGAGGCAGAGGAAATGGATTTGCCAAGCAATGGAGCTGCAGATGAATCAGAGTCATGCTGGAGCTACCCTATGTCCACAGACAGGTTGGTGCTGCCAGCTGCCTCTGGGCAGTGATGGGAAAGCACTGCCATTTGCTCTGCAGTGAAGGGGAGAGGAGAGAGACCTCCTTTATTTGGGTAATGATCTGATGGAAACATACTGTAGGAAAATTCTGTAGTGTTTTGGGATAGCAGCCTTTTGACTGTCTTGGTTGTCCTTTCTGGTATGCAGATGGCTAACACCTCTAAGTTCAGCTATACTACTAGACTCAATAAGGGTTTGCTCTTACTTCTTTTGTGGCACTTATTGTGAGTCCTGGTCTACAGAACCTTAGCTCATCCCTGAAAATCACAATTACTTTATGCACCCCAGACCTACCTAGCTGGATCTGTAGGAAGTTACTCAACAGGGAATTAAAAACCACTTTTATGTAGTGCTTTAATGTTGAGGGAAAAAATACAGGTATTGTAATCAGTGAAGAAGAGTGATGAACTGAAAAAGAGTCTACATTGGTTTTCATTAACTTTTTTTTCCTGGTCTCCAGCCTATGACATTTCCATAGTCTTTCTTTCACATTGCTGTCTCGTGAAATGTATGGAATGTACTGGCAAAAGGTCTGTTTTCTGATTTTAACATGAGTATCCTTTTTTTTTCCCCCTCCAAACAGCACAGGGGAAAGGGAGGAGAGGGGAGGGGAGGGGAGGGGAGGAGAGGAGAGGGAAGGCAAGGCTTACCATGATGAAATTAGAAATCTTGACTGTTCTCTGAACCACAGATAGAAAATGAAAAAGAAAATAATATATTAATTTCACAGTTTTATTTGTTCCTGTGATTTTGGGACCCCATTTGTGGTATTTTAATTCATTTGGGAATTCAGAAGTAATCATAGAAATTATAGATGTTATTAAAATCAGGAGAAATTGCATAGTTTTCAGTCATATTAGCTTGAAGAATTTCCACTCTATGAGCTGAAATAATCCCAACCAACCTTCACCTTTTCACAAATTTACTTTTCACAGTTGCAGAAAACAAGTGAATACGGCCTTTCTACTTTATTAGGGAAGAGCAGCATGTAGCCTCAGAGTCTGCAGGTTATTCACTACCACTTAAATAAACAGTCTTCCACAGCGTTAATCCCTAAAATATTTTTGAGTGGATGAAACAAGTGAACTAAATCAATCTACTGATAGAAAAGCATGAGAAGTTGAAAACACAAATACTGCTGTGGCTCAGAAAATATAGCTTAAAGTAAACAAGTTAGCACTAACATTGATCCTTTATTTATTTTTAAAAATTGAAGAAGGTCATAAAAACAACTCACAAAGAAGAATTTGGCATCTGGACATGTTGAAGGAGTGGTATCCTCATCCAAAAAGAAAGAAATGTTGATATTTGTCAGCTAAACTAGATTCATGCAGTTTTATGCTTATGCTGCTGTTATTTTTCCTCTGCTTGCAAACATCAGACAGATGCTAGCTTTCTGCTTTGTTTCAAGTAGGATGATTAAATGTAGATGCCGTCTGGCTTGCAAAAAGGAAAGACTGTCTAAGAGAATTAGCACCCTTATTACATGGTTCAGGTTTTAAATCAAAATTAACAAATAGGACTGTCACGCTATTGTATGTGAACTATAGGGCAACTTTTCCATGTATAAACACTGATTAGCATTTCACTTCAATTTGTTAATTTAATTAGGCATTTTCAGAAATTTTAAATATTGTTCAAGTAGAACTCCTGTATTTAAAGCTTTTATATGAAGGTCACATGGGCAAATCTTGTTTTGCCAGGTGGACTGTCTACAGTGTACAGAGTCTTGATAAAAAACAGCTGCAATTGCCTGATACTGGTTAAAGCTCAAAAATCAGGCTGTGCAAACAAATATATCTTGGCCCTAGATACTTGCCACATCTGCCAACAATTAGTTATATATCAGGACTAGAAAGGGTCACAGAATAAACAAGATCTGATTTCAGAATAAGCAAATAAACAAGGAGCTCTGCACCCTTATTCATCAAGTGGATGTGAAATTACCTAAGTTGTAGTCTTGGGTTCCCAGCTGTCAGTCCTTGAGGTTTACCCAGAAGTATTAGGTAACAAAAGATCTGATTGACAAATACTTTGCAGATGCTCTAGGAGCAGTTTATCCCACGTCTTGCCTGTTCAAGTGTGCCACCCAAACACTCAGTCAGGGAGCTTTTGGGAGACGAATGCTAGAGGCAAACTGGCTGTGAGAGCAAGGAGATCCACTTCTGAAAAGCTTATCATGATTGTTAGAGTTTCTACAAATAGTGGTGACATTATACCACTGGTATGATGAGATATCCATCTGGTCAGAATCAGGTGAGAATCTACAATTAATGAATACTAGCATTTTGGACTGAAAGGTAGTTTTTAAGTCAAGAGTGTTTTATGAGGACTGAAGGAGGAAGGGAAGATGAGACTTGGTGAAAACACAGAGGTTTCTTGGCTTGCAGAGTTAAATGGCTGTGTAAAGGAACAAGGAATCCTGAACCTCATCTTGCAGGCAAACTGTTCCAAGTTTTGAAGATTTTCCAAAATATTTTGACCTGTTTCTGGAGAGCATGGAAATGAAACAATGTTGAGTTTCTGTAATGATCATGTATTTAATGACAATAAAATTGACAAATAATAGGCCTGTTTACTCTCTAGACAAAGCAAGTCTTTCTGATATCATATTTCACTTGAAAGATTGTATTCAATTACAATCAAAGCAGGCAAGGAATTTTATTACCTGCATGTAACATGGGATATGATATAATGACCTTCATTCAAACTCTGAATCATTAAAACACTCTAACTGGTGATCAGGGAAGACTTCAAATTCAGGTCCAACAGCTGCAAAATATGAGTAAGAGCTAAAGCTTAATTGAATCAGTGATTCTAAATCTTAATACACAAAAGGCATGAGAAAATCATGCATGTGGAAAAATAAGTTTTCACTCTAACATATTACATTTTATTTTGAATAATTCTTCAGCTGAGTTGTGCTGGGTAAAAGATAGTAAGATCCTGCACACTGTTAGATCTCTCTGATGCCCCTGTTTTATTCCCTCTAACGAACCCTCTGATGGTTGGCAATGGCAGTAACCTGCCAACAACAAAGAGCAAGCCACGACTCTCTTGCACAATGCGATTTCTATAGTGGACGAGGTCGAGAGCTCAATTATACCAGAGCAAATCAAGAATAAATATCCTTTAGAGGCCTGATCTGAATAGCATATGAGAAAAGGCATTTTTATGTCTATGGATTGGGAATTAATGAGCATGTTTTTTTCATTACTAGACTGATAATGGTCATATAATTTCACGTTCAAGAAGCCCGGTCACATATTCCATGGAAATCAATGTCAAGATTTCCACTGATTCTGGCCAGCTTTCATTCAAGCTTGCATACAGCAAATAGGGAGAGGTGAGTAGAGTATAAGATATTTTTCCTAAGCTTTGGGGAAATCAGTTTTATTGAGAGTATCTCTGAATTAGGACACAGGCCTTAAAGGGCTCTCAAAAATAATTTCCTGTCCTTTTGTGCAATGTAAGAGTCAATGCAGAATCTCATAATGACCCATTTAGATTTTATGGGATAACCAGGCTTAATGGTTGCAATAATTCTGCTTTCTCATGGATCAGAAAGAAAAACATGTCCTCATCAATAATGCTGCAATCATGTCCAGAAGGAAATCTAAGAGCTTTACTCAGAAATGTAAGTTTCAGAGACAAGGATGTGAGACTTTTCCTCCACACCTCAGATTGCTGTGTTCAAAGTTGAGAGCTCACAAGGAGACGAAACAGAGTAAAACCTGAATTCTAATCTTTCCTCACACTGCCTTAAAAACTCACATATATAAAATGGAATATTTTATCTGAGTTAATTAAAAACCACTCTTTTCATCTTATTAACTGTATTTAACCAAGCCAGTTGAAAGTTGCTTAAAAAATCAGAAATAGGAAAGAAGCTCATTAAAAAGTGAATTAGCATTTCACTGATTTGAGTTTAATATGATTGCATTTATACAGTACAGAAAAATTACCACTTTATTAGAAGTCATTTGTATACTTAACTGCTGTATGAATTCACCTTTGATGTAGCAGAATAGTATTTATTTCAACTGTTAAGTATTATGAGGTAATTAGTCATGCTCTGCTCTACTTCTAAACAGTGAGTTATTAGATGCCCGTGATATGATACAAGTCTTACAATTTGTGGTCCAAAAACCTTCATGAATCTACTGGGATATGTGGCTTACCTTAATTGCAGGGAAATGATTACTTTAGGAAAAGTCTTAAAAACCTAATCTGACAGGACTCTAAAACCTAGCTTTTCTCTCTAGCTAGTCAAAGTATCTAGAAACCATCTGCAAGAAGCTTGGCATGTGGTTTCTTCTGGGAAAGATATTGTGGCTGAGTGTGCTCAGAAGCTGTCTCAACACCTGAAATGCCCCAGGGAAGTTCTCCATTGTTCATGTCCTAAAATAAAAGTAGGGTAGGAAAAACAAGAGTATAAATATGTATTGTATATATGTAGATGATATGTGATCAACTTTGCCTTCTGGTCTTTCTTAATGCTTTTGAATGCTGTGGAATATTTTTTTAAACCACATTTCAGAGCTACCAAATCTCTTCTTCAGAAATCCAAGTGATGCTAGAGAAAAGTGCTTAACTTACAGAGGCTTTAGACACTAATAACTGATCCTGTATCCATTCACTCTTTGTTTCTCTTAAAATGTAAAACATTGCCAGATTTCATTTTCATCATACTAATTTTACTATGTGCCTATTTTAAAAGAATCATGATCAGGAATGGTAACTCATTCCCACAAAGTATGCAAAAAATAAAATTTGTAAAGCTTTCTGTCCTCAGCAATGTTTAACCAGTCTCAGAAAGACAGCTTACAGGGGAACACCCCAAACTGTTACTTCTTTGAGTCAATATTTGCTTTCTCTTTCCAAGACATATTTTTTTAAATCGACTAGAATCATGATCAACTGCAGCTGCTTTCATATTCTGCAAGTGGCAAAGTATGTTGTTGTTTTAAATGGTGTTTTTGTCCTATTCTTGTAAGAACAAGAAAAAGCACTGTGAATAATGTCTAACTAGAAAACAAATCTTCCTCCTAGATGATGTAGAACTTCTAGACACCTGTGGCTCATATGCCTCTGAACATCCTTTTTAGTTATTTAAAAAGAGGTAAAGATCTCCAGTTGCTGTTAGCCTTTTTCAGTCTTGATGTTGTTAATAAGTTTATTTGTGTGGCTGTGTGCATTATTCAGCTATGGATACACACTTGTGCAAAATAATGTTTCATTAAGGACAGCTGAATTGAAAAAATATATGCACTTTCTTCCACAAAAAAAATATTTATTTGCGTGATTATTGTGCATGAATTCACGGGATCTTTCATGAACCCTTAAGAGCTAGGTTTCACCAGCTAGCAAGCCTCTGTTTAGGGCAGGAGAGCTTTATTTCTAAAGGGAAAGGCCGATTCTCTCAGATAACTATTGCCACATTCCTGGAGCAGTCTGTGATTAACAGGAAAGGCATTTCTATTTGAATTTTGTTTTAGGATGGAGAGGGTCAGCATGCAAAGAAGGTCACCAGTTGTACTAACAGGGAACAGCCTAGCCTTAAAGACTGGCTGCTACCTTCTGCAGCCAGGGATATTTCATTGAGAGACCTTGTCGTTTCTTACCTGGCTCTTAAGGGTTAGAATAGCAAAGCATATGGAGTTATTGTGTGCCCCTTTGTATAGCAAGTTCAAACATGAGGTTTAACACGAAGTTCAAATTTCTAGTAATAATAAATGGGATGTGTGTGTGTAGATATGCACATATATATAAAAATACTGTAAAAATCTCAATTGCTATCAATGGTGAGTATTCTGAGGATGAAGATTAACTAAGTCAAGGGCATATTCCTTCAATAGTGATCTATGCTACAGAAGAATCAAATGTTTATGTCTCTCTATGAGTTTCTCTCTTGGTAACACTATCAGGAACAACAAGAAGAAAAAGTCTGTGTGAAGAACGAAAAGCTTTCCTCCTCCACTTTCTTTGCTGTCCAAACCATTTTTTTCCCTATTTAAATATGGAAAAGCAAAGCTCTGAATATATTATAAAATAAGATGTTGAAAGAAGATTAATAAAATGTGTGTCATCTTTTGCACTCATGGCTTCTATTACAGAGGGACCTGGAAAAACTCTAGTGCACACTTCAGTCATTTTTCCCTAGACATAAAATAGTAAGGAAGGGATAGATTAGAACTGAATATGCTTCGATTCTTGTCACTCGCATACAAATGTATGTGGATGACATAGCACTGCTTAGAGTAAATCTGCTACAGAGATAACTCTTCTGTCTCATGCTGATTTCAGTTCTACTTGTTACCGGTTTAGTGATAATAGATGTGCATTAAACAGAAATAAGTCAAGGTCATGGTTTTGGAGCATAGGTGAAATTCATCACCCTGAGTCCATCTTAAGACATCTTATCTGACTTTTATTAGAACTTTCTTTTTCAGATTACTTCTGTGAATAATTCTTATAATATTTCAGCGATATACTCCTGTATGTTATTCAAGCCCCTTAATAGGGAAATTACAGTATCTGTCAAACTGATGTTCAAGCACTACTGTGCTTCTATGGTACAGGTTTCATTTGTTTTGTTACTTTTTATTTCCAAAGGGAAAGACATATTTGTATCAAGTTGAGCTCAAGATGTTTATTATCACAGCATGTTAAGAAAAACAGTCAGAATATGTAAAGACTGATTATTGGCTGAATACTTTCAAACAATTTACAGTCTCAAAATAAAACATCTTATTTTCTCTTTGTATTTCTTTGTAAAGCCATTTGTAACAATCTTGTTTTTTGAAAAGCGTATGCCAACAATTCTAGTGTGATAATGTACTATTAACATAACTAAGTTCAAAACCAGTGACTTGTTTAGCACTTTCTTCACCTGTGTGCTGGATGGGAACTGGCTGCTGCATCTGTGCAAAACCACGTCTCTGGAGTTGCCCACCTGTCTTCAAAAGCCACATGACTCTTTCAGCATGGCTAGGCTGGAGGTAAAAGTCCTTGCTGGTTGGTGCCTGGGTAGTGAAATGACTGTGTTTCAATGAGGTGTATCAAAGAGCTAGGAATATTCTACGTTCATTGCTTAAGTCAAAATGTTCCTAGTTCTGCTTTCCTTGTTTTGGATTTGTCACCTCCTGTGTGTCAAATTTGGAACTCAAGAAGTTTTGTTCTGCTTTTCTATCTCATTAGCATAGGTACAGGGTCATTTGACCAACCTGGAGCTTTATTTTATAGATTCAGGTTATTTAATTCTGTTTAATTTTTTTTAGTCTTCTAAAAGGCGTTAGTAAAACTTCACAGTTGAAATCTATACAAAATTAAGAGTTATTGCAAGTAACTATGACATAAAAATAACATGGGAGTAATAGAGGTTGGTAATATGCAGCAAAAAATAAGTTCACATAGGTGAAAATTAAAGCAGAAAAATGCAAAATAATATATTATGAAATGAAGATAATTTGAAACAGATATATTCACCATGAGGGTAATACTTGAAAAGTTGCTTGGTCAAAAGGACCCGCTGTGAGTCAGTATAGCAGACTGGTTCAACTTACAATGTGGTACAATGGAAAAATATTTCCAAAGCTTAGTTGTTGCAGTGAAATATTTTTGATAGAAGAAAATCCTTATTTGGCCTTTTGAGGCTGCAGAATATCTTGAGGCAAAGTCACTGTCTCTTGTTAAGTACTTTATTTTATTCCAATTAAAACCTTAGATTTTCAACAAAAGAGGAACTTTTTAGTACTCTACATAAGGAAAGGAATAAAATACATATCGTTGTTCTGCCTGGCACCACGTACAGCTACTGCTCTTCTGAGATTTTTAACTGCTTTGTTTCCTTGTGCAATAAAAATCTTATCAGTCATTTTTTGAGATAAAAGTGCTAGTTTATAGTTTTCTAAAACCCAGCCTGAATCAGCATAAAGCAGATTGTTTTAAACATATTATCTTGGTGTTCTGAATGTGAGGTACAATATACAGCAGGCCCAGCATGATCCCTCTACAGTCTTTCTGCACTATCCAACATATCTTAAGAGATGAGCTTGCAGTACCATTTTATTAATTTGATTTTTAATTCTTCTTTCTTTTTTTTAATTCTATCATTGAAAATTGCCTTGCCAACTTATTTAGTTTAGCCAGATCTTATCTGATTTACAACTGCAATCAGATGAGATATTTTCCTGACAGAAGAAAAAGTGGATACTTCCCTTCCATGTGATTCATTTGGACCTGCAATGGAGAAGTAGAAACTGGGTCAGCAATAAAAAATGTCAAGCTGTTTCAAAAACAGGAGTCTATGAAAGCAGTGATCAAAATGAGTTCACCGAATTATCTGATTCTGAAAATAATTTTATTTGTCTGCATGCACTGAAGATTTAGGGTCATAGATACTGAGAGGAAAGTAGGAAAGAATATGCCTGGAGACTATGAGAAGCATTTAAACTTGTAGCTGCTGTGATCTTTGATTTTGGAATATTATTCTTGAAAATGATACTTCAATGATTGGCATCAGAACTTCTGACTGAAATGATTGATTGCTTCTTTCTGTTTATTTCTCCTCCCACAGGCATTACTTCTGAGAATTTCTTTTGGGTCCTGTCAGGAATGCAGTTACTTGTGAGGCATCTGTGAGTGCTGCGTACTCCAGTTTGAACACTCTCTGAGCAATACTTTTTCTAGTGTATCCAACAGTCTGAAATGCACTGTGAAAAAAAGTGGATGTGGATTAATCAATGTGAGTGAAAATGGCTGTCACAGCTGTCATGACTCATGTATTCCATTATTTTTAAAATGGTGTGTGACTTCTGACATTGTGGCACTTCTGTGCTGTTATGAGTGGGTAGATAGAAGAGAAATTTAAGCAATTCTACTGAGTTTTAGCTCTTAACTTTTGATGAGACACTTTCCTCTGCATTGTCAATGCTGAGACTACTGAGAAATCTCACCAAGTGGTTTTGAATTGTCAGTAGTCCCATGACATGGTGAAACACAGTTGTACCCATCAGAGCAGTTCCTGTCTGTAGGAGTAGTTTTCTTTAGAAGAGAGCAGTGGAAGAGGTTGTGACAAGAGTTCTCAATGCTATAACCTCAGGTTTTCCACTCACAGCAGAAAGGCAGGGAGACGTGTATGGAAACATTGTTTATCTTCTCTGAATATATCACCTTTTAAAATACAAAGGTGCTCTCTGTACTTTAAGCAAAATACCTTGAGAAAGCACACAACCTCATGGAACCCGTTCTTCCTGACTGTTCATGTTTTTGGATTCTGCTTGTGTTCCTCCACATAGCTGTGAATAGTGTACATGTTAGCAAATCAGATCTTCAGAAAAGTTGAGTTGAAGTGAGTAATGATGCATGAATGGGCTAGTGGCACAACATTTTTCATATTTGCCATAGGTTAGTGGATACAAAGGTGTTTGTTACCCTATGGTAACTTAATTTTATGTCTAGGAATTTCATCTGTCACTTGTACTATTCAAATTTAAAGACATTCCTCTAAGCTCCATATTATTATCTAAAACTAAAAGCAGAACTGGGGTACCAATGACTATTAAATGTAGAATTTATTTGGTTTTGTTTTCTTTCTATTCATGTAGACTGTAACAAGGTATTATTTGTCCTTCAGATGAGACAATGCACGGACAAGTGATCATTTCCCATGGCCAATAAATTACCTAATTTAGGGCCTAATTCAAAGCTAATTAAAAGGTCAACTCTGATTTTGAATCATCTGGCCTTGTTAGTCACCTTCTCTATTCTGAGGCCTTTCCCTTCTTTGACTTTTAGACAGTTTGGCTTCACTCTAAGTCCTTCTTTCAATAGTCATGGCTTTGAGAAGAAAGATCAATCTAACCTTGCTTACCAGGCTCTCTCAACTTTCATGGAATTTATTTGTATTACCATATACCAGAACAGAAAAACAGATAAATTGAATTTGTTATTAAGAAAGAATACCATAAAGTTTAAACTACCATTGCTAGGCTACTTGCAGGTCACCTCCAGAGGACAGGAACAAGCATTTGAAGAAGGAGCACATGTAGTACAGTGGTTATCTTACTGAATGTAAAGCCTTTTACTACAACTCATTCTTCCTTTTTATTTTCAGTGTGTTAAAGAGCCCTAATTCCAATGGAGGTGACCTACTACTGGCAAAATGGTGAAACCGCTGCATTTGGATGCTAAAATTCAGATTTTAGATTATAAGAAAGAACCTCTTCAATCAGTACTAAAAGACATAGTTGTTGAAGATGTTGATATCTTTGTAAAATCACATTTAATACTTTTGTGATGAAAGATATTTGATATCCATCTTTATTAGAATTCGCTTTAAAATGTCTGTATTAAATGCTCTTACAATGTGAATGTGTTCAGATTAGAATAAATGCCCATGTGTGAAAATTTGTATACTGATAAGCAACAACCTCATTCTAGTCAAAGTGTAGTCACTATTGGAAAGCAGTGATAATAAGTAAAAATGATGGGAACTCCTCCCCATTACTCCTTCCATTCTCACAAACCTGTGAGAAATTTGTATACTGATAAGCAACAACCTCATTCTAGTCAAAGTGTAGTCACTATTGGAAAGCAGTGATAATAAGTAAAAATGATGGGAACTCCTCCCCATTACTCCTTCCATTCTCACAAACCTGTGAGAAATTTGTATACTGATAAGCAACAACCTCATTCTAGTCAAAGTGTAGTCACTATTGGAAAGCAGTGATAATAAGTAAAAATGATGGGAACTCCTCCCCATTACTCCTTCCATTCTCACAAACCTGATCCTAGGTGCAAATATAGAACTGTTACCAATGTCAGTCCCAAATTAAGTACCTGAAGTAATTGGTGATACCTGTTTTGGCATCTGTGTTGAGTAAACACCAATGTAACATTAAAGAAAGCAATCAGTAAAGCCTGTTAGAAACCAAGTCCACCCTGCAACCTGCACTTGGGGAGCTGAACCATTCTTTTGAATTAATTGACTGCCATAGCAGACATCTACCAAGCTCACATAAGATCATCTTTCTGTGAAGTCCACTGTTTCAGTATTTTCATGTGGAAGGTGAATGCCACCCTGGGGGTAAAATTCAGCTGACTAAACAGAGGATGCCTCACACCATTATAAGCGGTTTCTCATCAGCAGTTGCTGATCTAGTCATCTAGAGACGAATAGTTCTAGTGTTACTTTTACCAGACTTGAATATTTCAGATAATTCAGAGCATTTAAAGCAGAAATAAGCACCTGCATGGCTGCAACTGTGGTAAGTCTTACCAAAGACACACCTACATCAGTAAGAGTGACTATAGACTTATACAAGAAATGTAATGATGTAATAGCAGCTTCTATTGAAAAACACAAAACACATTTGTACTTTGTCATTTACAGAGGGTTGCCAGGCTCATCCTAGACCCAGGTATATCTTGGGCCTGGTATTTGCATCATGTATTAATAAAATGTAATATCTCTGATACCTCTCAGGCACATCAGCATGCCATAAAAATATTGACTAGACTTTTTAAATTCCAAAGGCTGTTAGAAGCCATCAATATTTACAGACAGGGAATATGGTACATTACTTTAATCCACTTTCCGTTACTGACATTTCTGCTCATAATACATAGTGCTTCCCAGTAACTCCATAAAATAAGGTCTGAAAAGTTATCTAACAGCTTGTGTATGTGCATTACTTTGTACACTGATTAGCTTCATATTATACCATGTGAATTCTGCCAGAGTATTAAGGAGATATGCTTAAAATAATATATATCCACAGCCTTTCTGTTCATAGAAGCATACTGTAGGAAATCTCTTCAAGATCCCTAAAAAATTTAACCTGTGGTCTGTGGATCTGACCTAGGTTCTTATTTGCCAGTTACAGGAGTTTAAAAATTCAGCAGACTGAAAAGTAATACTACATTCAAATTAAAATCCTGAAAGCATCCTTACTCCTCTAAATGTAACTATTAAGTTGTCTCATGAAAAAGGAAGAATCCATTCTTTCATTGCAAATGAAAATTACCTGAAGTGGCCTTAAGGTTGCGTGCCACTTTAACGCTTATATGGAGTCCATAGACAAAGCTATAGGCCAGCTACAACCTCTAATCAAGGAAAATATGTACTTCATAGAATCATAGAATGGTTTGGTTTGGATGGGACCTTAAAGATCATCTAGATCCAACCCCTCTGTCATGGGCAGGGTCACCTTTCACTAGATCAGGCTGCTTAATGCCCCATCCAACCTGGCCTTGAATGACTCCAGGGATAGGACATCCATGACTTCCCCGGGCAAGCTGTTCCAGTGCTTCCCCACCCTCACAGTAAAATAACTCTTCCAAATATCTAATCCACGTCTACCTTCTTTAAGTTTAAAACAGTTACCTCCTGTCCTATCACTACACTCTTTGATAAAAAGCCCCTACCCATCTTTCTTTAGGCCTCTTTTAAAGTACTGGAAGGTATCCCCAGAGTATTCTGTTCAAAAGGCTAAACAAGCCCAAGTCTCTCAGCCTGACTTCGTATGGGAGGTTCTTACTTGATATAATAAAACAAAAAAGATAAACTATTACTACTTCTACAACAGCTCAGATGCAAATTATATCAAGTTGGGTTTGGCACAGAACTCTTGGGGGAGGAAGTTCCAGAGATTTCAATGTGCATTAAACCAGAAATCTTCCTGGAAGTTTTCTATTCTTTGTGTAGGCTCTCCATAATTCTGTGAAAGATAAAAAAGGAAGATAAAAAAACAAAAAGGAAAAACACAATTACAGATTTTTTTTTAAAAAATATATAATTTTAATAAGCTGAGATTTCAGAGGGCAACTCATTTGGAGAAAAGAACTAGTTTAGTTTAAAGTTTAGTAGGTTCTGTTACAAAGGTTTGTCTTCTATTCCACATACAATACAATGGAAAATACAGTAACTATGCATTCATTCTAATTAGTCCTGTTAGTCACTGAGGGTTATTTTTAGGCAAAATGTATTATTCAAAAAAACAAACCCAAGTGTCAGTTTCTGACAAACAGACATCCTTCTCCAATCAGTATATGTAAACATGCAGGTGATGGTACCAATTAATAAAAGACACCTAAATTTTGTATTTTCTTGATACTTTGTGTACACAACGTATGATATATGGATTGCTTTTACTACTATTAATCTTCATAAAGGTGTTCAAGTCCTGCCTCTTACTGTTTGCTTATTTATTTTACTCACAGTTTGATAGAATTATTTAAAAATAGATCTAAACACTGAAGTTATTAAAAAAATTTCATTTAATAAAGTTTCATATAATAAGGAAATATTAAGAAAGTTGATAAAAAGTTATAATTGTGTACCCATCAAGTAGAGTGAACCAAGAGAATATCACAAATTATCACAAAACAAGTTCACAGAATCACAGAATCACTAGGTTGGAAAGGACCCACAGGATCATTGAATCCGACCATTCCCATAAAACACTAAACCATGCCCCTCAGCACCTCATTTCCCCATCTTTTAAACACCTCCAGGGGTGGTGACTCAACCACCTCCCTGGGCAGCCTGTTCCAGTGCCCAATGACCCTTTCCATGAAAAATTTTTTTCTCTTGTCCAGCCTGAACCTCCCCTGGTGCAGCTTGTGGCCATTCCCTCTCGTCCTGTCCCCTGTCACTTGGGAGATGAGGCCAGCTCCCTACTCTCCACAATCTCCTTTCAGAAAGTTGTAGAGAGCAATAAGGTCTCCCCTCAGCCTCCTCTTCTCCAGGCTGAACAACCCCAGCTCTCTCAGTCGCTCCTCATAAGATTTGTTCTCCAGCCCCTTCACCAGCTTCGTTGCTCTTCTCTAGACTCGCTCCAGAGCCTCAACATCCTTCTGGTGGTGAGGGGCCCAGAACTGAACACAGTACTTGAGGTGTGGTCTCACCAGTGCCGAGTACAGAGGAAGAAGAATCTCCCTGACCTGCTGGTCACGCCACTTCTGATACAAGCCAAGATGCCATTGGCCTTCTTGGCCACCTGGGCACACTGCTGGCTCATGTTCAGTTGCTGTCAACCAACACCCCCAGGTCCCTCTCCTCCAGGCAGCTTTCCAGCCAGGCTTCTCCTAGTCTGTAGCACTGCACAGGGTTGTTGTGCCCCAAGTGCAGGACTCGGCATTTGGCCTTGTTAAACCTCATGCCATTGGACTCTGCCCAGTGGTCCAGCCTGTTCAGATCCCTTTGCAGTGTCTCCTGACCCTCTAGCAAATAGACACTTCCACCCAGCTTAGCATCATCTGCAAACTTGCTAAGGGTGCACTCGATGCCTTCATCCAGGTCATTGATAAAGACATTAAACAGGGCTGGACCCAGGACTGAGCCCTGGGGACACAACTTGTCACTGGCCTCCAGCTGGATTTAACTCCATTTCCCACCACTCTCTGGGCCCGGCCATCCAACCAGTTTTTCACCTAGGAGAGTGTGCGCCTGTCCAGGCCAGAGGCTGACAGTTTCCGAAGCAGAATGCTGTGAGAAACTGTATCAAAGGCTTTACTGAAGTCCAAGAAGACTACAACCACAGCTTTTCCCTATTACTTACGTTTTTTTATGGGATGCTTTATCTTTGGAATGTATTAGTTCTGTTTTCTAGTTACAGCCCAATTTTTAAGCTTTGGAAGAATTAAAATTTTGGTTTGCCCCTTTGAACTATAGCCATCCTTTATCCTTTGAACTCTTATATATTCTACATTTTGATTGGATTGCCACTCCACCTTTGTCTGAAAGGTTATTGAGGCTGTCAACAAGAAAAGGGCTAGAATTACCAGCCAATCAAATTACAGAATACTTAAAAGGTCAAAGTAGTACAGCACACTAACATAATTCACAGAATATATGAGGCATTAAAATTGTAATACCTCATTCTCGTAACAAAGGTTGTAATGAGAGCAAGAAATGGCACAACCTGAATTCATTCACGTGACAGTGATTATAACAAGAACCTGAAATGCAATAAACTTAACCCATTCTTGCTGCTAAGCTAAGACTGTAACCTAGGTTTGTTTCAAGCTGCCTTGAAAATTATTTGGAAACTAACCATTAAGTAAGTTACTGGGTAATAAGTTTTTATACATCACCTCAAATTAATTGTTAATCATAATTATTAATTTGTTATCTATGGTATATTATGCAACCCAAATCCAACCCAAACCAGGAACTATTACTGGGTGATCTTTTAAATTTTGTTTTTCGCCCAGCAAGGAATTTCTCTATATCACAAGTGGCAAGTATTACATCTGTTTCTATTTTGCCAGTAAAAAACTGAAGTTGTGTTATCTAACAAGTTACCATGTCTGCTGGTTAGACAATGGCAACACAGAAATGCCACTCACAAATGTAGACATAGCAGATTTTTTTGTAGAGTAGAATTCATGTGTTGTGAGGTTTCAGAGGAACGAGACTTGCTTTTATAGGAGTCATTAGTACCTGTGTCATTGCAGTTATTAGAACATGTAAAATCTTAACAAGTCTTTTTTTCTTGATAGAAAATTCAGCTTCAGATCACAAGTCTTGTCAAGGCAAAGAAGGCTGTCAGTGACATGCAGCCCAACCCTTAATTTTCCAGTATTTTGAGGAGAGGAGAGTTACAGTAAAAAACTTGCTTTTCTTTTAAATTTCTTTTCCTCAGTGAAATGTGTATCATAATCCTTTAAGTAGTACTATCTATGGAGAGAGAAAAAAAAAAAAGGCAGATTTGACCTACAAACCTTTGGTTAACTTCTTCCTAAACTAAATATAAAATGTTACCTCATCTTGCTTGAGTTAAAAGGGGAGAGGGGGAACTCCCCCCATGACCACACATTCCCTTATTGAGAATCTCTTCTATATAAAAAGAAGAGTCTGCATATAAAAGACAATCCAGAGACATCTTTGAAGGTTCTCTTTCAAAGCATCTCTACTTCCCTGAGCGTCTGGGGATTTCTGTTATTAATTGAAGTTAATTTTCTAGGATATCAGTTTGCCGTGCACGTGGGAAAGATTGATAGCCTCTTCAATTCTCAAGAGTGTTGAAAATGACACTGTTCCATCACCGGGTGTCTTCACTTTTATCATCACAAATCAAATTATAAACATCGGGGCAACCTTGCTGGAATCTGGCTTCGGGAGATTTCCATAAGATTAATTAGGCGGCCAAAGCAAAGATGGTAAAATCTAAGAGGGGGAGGAGGCTGGGGGAAGGGGGGGAGAGAGGCACCATTCATTCCTTGTAGAATGGGAAGTCAATTCAACAATGGGTAATTAGCGTGGGCCATGGATTCTCAAAGGCACTGAGGACACTGGACTCTTTCTCTCACTCTGATGTTTAGTGCGGTTTTGTGGACCCCTCATTTAATTAGTGCACTTTGATACCCACAGGAGCTTGAAGCTCCAGGGCATGCTAAACACAGACTGACACCAGCAAGCTTCTGCCTCCTTCCACTCTAATTAGAGACACAATGAGCTGCAAAGACAATGTTTTAGTCCAAGATTTCTTCTGCAGATACCTCTGGCAGGAAACAATCGTTTATTTTGTGTCTATATTGGTATTCAGATTAAATTGTTAGCATGCAAAAGATGAGCTAAGGGCACATATCTATTAAAAAATGCTTAGCAGAGTTCAGAAATGATGGAAGCAATTTGTGGAAAAAAAATGTATTTTTCCCTTTGGATTTTTTTTTGTTCTCTTATCTAATTAGAAGTAAGTGGTTTGAGTAAGAAAAACAAAATAGGCCGGACTCCAACGCACTTCTTATGAAATTATTTTTTCCCCCTTTGCATTAATAATTTCTCCCTCTCAGACAAGAGAATTTTTAACTTAAGTGTTTGCAAAAGTAGGAGGAAAAAAAAAGAAATAAACCAACATGTACTTCTGTTCCGATTGTCTGTTGAAATGAATATCCTCCTACCTGAGCAGGTCATTGTGCAGAGAAATTGTTACTCAGATTTACAGCTCTTTGAAAGCATAAACCCCAAAAGTTTGTTGGCAGTGAATGCATGTGGTTGTGTGTGGCGGGGGTGTAGGTATATATTTATAGAGTTACTTTTGATGGACAGTTCTGTGCTGATTGGAAGAATATAAATATCCCAAGGGAAACTATGTATTGTAAATTAATCTCTGCATACACCAAACACTTGTATGTGCTGCTTAAGAATAGGTTGGAGATCTGCTAGTCCTAAAAATTCAACATCTTCTGTACTTACAGTGTCATTATTTTCCACTTTCTCGGGTAATTAAAGAGAAACAGACAAACATGTACCAATATGTCTGCTCTTAAGACTGGAATGGTACTCTGCTGGTTAAATTATGGTGATCTGGACAGATCAACAATATAAAAAGTGATTATAAGGGGAGAGGGAATGGATGTGAAAAAAATAGGAAAAGAAATCCTGAAAAAAAAAAAAATTATTCAAATTTTAAGGCAAGATTTAGGAACCTGCCAAACTCCTGGCAGGCTGGGCTGAGGAGCAGCCAGAGGAACAGTTTTAGCCTCTTTCCTGATGTCAGGTGTAAGATCCTTGCTGTTCCTTCTACCTGTGCTCAATTCAGTGACCCCTTGGAGGCTGCTCCTGCTGTCTGGGGGTCATAGGAGCATTACAGAGGTCCTGCTACTCTCTTGTACACCTCTGCAAAATCTGTTCCAATGAAGAAAACCTCCACCAACCCTACAAGGTGTAACCCTTTAGATATCAGCATGCCATAAATTCTAGCAGGAGGAACAAGCAAGGTCCATCCCTGATCTAAAAATTCCTGGTCAGATTTCTGATTAGAATAACTAGAGCACTGAACAGGGATTTTGCCTCAGTTAGAACTCCTATCCCAAACTCAGAAGCTATGTCTATACCAAAGCAAAACATAAGAACACATTTAGTATAAACCAGTTGCTTTCAGAAGTCTGAACTACCAAGATATTTGATTAGTTAAACTTATAATTCTTTCTACCTTTAACAGATATTTAACCGAAATACCTCAATCAAGTTGTGGTGACCCAATACTGGATGAGCAGACAAGCTGGAAACCATGTATTGAAGTGGAATACATAGAAATAGTCCAGGAAAAGAGCAAACTATGCCTGGTTTTATGGTATTATAGTAGCTGCTATAGTAGGTCCATGTCACAGGCTTACGTTTTGGCCTGCCATTGCCTTGACTGTTAGCAGACTCTTACGTACACTTTTTTGCCTTTTTCACCTACCATTTTCCCAGGTATCTCCAGATACAACCTGGGAAAAATTACAGATCCAGGGCCAGTCACAGAAGATAGTACGAACCAGTTTACAACACGCCTAGCTTCTTTTCCATGGCACAATCCCAATAGTTTTTGGAATAGCTCTTGCACTCCCACATGTTCTCATCCCGCATAGGTGTGCAAAAACTTCTTCAGTTTTGGGCTACACACCCACCAGATATGCAGGCTGCAGAGGAACCCTCATATTATTTTGTGAACTTTGAACAGAGGAAAATGCTCCCCAAATAATTGTCATGTCTTATGCTTGTGGCATTTGGTGGAACTAGAGGAGATCCAGAAGCTACGTAGTGGAAATGGGATCGAGGACACCACTTGACCCAAGGAACTGAGGCTGGGCCCTGCTCCATGCTGTTTTCTCTTTCTGATAGAGTTATGGAGAGGACAGGACATGAGCTGTCCATTACAAGGGTTGTGAAAAATTATTCCAGTTCCTAGTGATGACTGCCATCTCTGTCACTTGACATACCTTTTCTTATATGGAAACATTGAGATAGGATTGTTGTTAGATTTAGTTTAAGCACATATTACTTCTCATTTTACAATTTTACAACAGGTAAATGTTATGCTCGAGACCTCCTTGCCTGCTTTCTGTTGGAGGGAGTTCTCAAATGATGTCATGAAAGATATAACCATGTGAAAGTGTTAATTTTCCTTTGAGATATGATTTCAATTTTCTTCTTTACTTGCATTGTTATACATCCTGGTATTCCTGGCCCTGGAAAATGTGCAGCAGAGGAGCCAGAGCTGAGGAGCTCTGGCACTGGGGGTGTGACTGATGAGCCCTGAAGGCCTTCTCTGGGGAGGCTAAACTGTGCTGCTTCCAGTTGTTCAGCTCATAGACTTCAGTTTCACTGAAGACCAGAGAAGGTGGGGTCACAGAAAGACTATGAAGTGTGAAATAAGAAGTAAAGAGCAAATGAATTTCCCTTTCCACTGTGCCCAGCATGAGGTGGGGCCAACAGCTGATGACAGTAAATTCTTCTGTCCTCCAGAGCTCATCATCTTTCAGAGCCCCAAGTACAGACACAGGGCTATTAGGCAACATCTAGATTTTTTTTTAAATGAGATTAAATTTTATCACTCTGCTTCTGTCTTTGAACAGAGAAAGAAGTAGCAGTGACTATATGCAGTGGATGTCTTCTAGTAATAATCCTTTACTGTAGCTAGACTTACTTTAAAAGCATGATCTGTTCTCCCCAAGGCTACTTATTCCTTATCTGAAACATTAAAGTAACTGCTGAATAATTAGCCGTTGATACCTTGGAAATTAATGTTTAAAATGCAGAGGAAAAAAAATAATACATTTCCTTCAAGAAAAAATCCTCAAGCTTTAAGTTGAAAGAAACTGCATAATCCTTTCAAACATCCACCATTTCCCAACAAAACAGACAATATTATTACTACTTAACATATATGCCAAGCTTTTTGTTATTTTTGGGGCATTTTTGAAAGCTATAAGGTAATTAATTAGGCAAGGGCTAGGAATTCAATGTATTATTGTCCATATGCTGTTTTTTGACATGATAACATGTGCCTGATAAAAAAGCTACAACAGGTGGGGGAGACTAGGAGAGACTGGAGTAACTAAGCAATAATTAGGTTTTAAATATTTAATATTGTTGAGAAATAATAGGATTTTCAAAAATGGACAGAGGTAGCAGTCAACAATGAAACCCAAGAAGCTTTCTCAAGTGCGCGTGGACTTTTCAGCCATTCATTCCTGTGTTATTAAAACTGTCATTCTGAATACACCTGTCTGAAAGTAAATCAATGGAATCTTGTCTTCCTGAGATGCACAGCTTCAGAGAATTTGCTATTCCTTAATGGCTTGCATGGTCACAGGAAAACTAAAACAGCATATGTAGTCAGAATCTATAAAATCACCTCAAATTTCTTGTGCTGCTTCTTGGCGATACAGTAAATTATGGTATGAGGCTGTGATTGGAAGCTAGGACTTCATAAACTGGCTTTCTCACTAGGGAAAATCTTTATGTAACTACATCCTCTGTGTCTATTAGTAAAAGCCAGTTCATCCAGCTACTAAGCAGATGGATATCCCAGGAGCAGAGTTCTGGGTGTTCCAAAAACTTGTGCTTCTCAACAGTAGCTGGAGTTGTACAAAAGAAAAGACCTTCTGATCACTTTGCACCACCATGTCTCTTTGGCAGGTTTTTTTTTGATGAATAGCTATCCAACATGACTAGACTAGGATCTCTAGCTGGTCCATTTTCAAGTTTTGATTAAAGATAAACGTGGACCAAAATCCAGGAATGTCATCATTACATAAACTTGCAATTAAACATACTGGAAATCAACTCTGAAAAAAGACTAACTGACCTGCACTGTGGGTCTGATACATTATTTTAAGTAATAATATCTCAATATCCAAAGAGCACTACCAGCAAGAAGGACTGAAGAAAAAGCTCTTACAGAATTCTTGCTTGTTCCTTACTGTCTTCCTAATTTCCATTTGACTATTTTCTCTGCCACCTCTCTATCTACTACTTTTGTTTAGAAATTCATCTCATTCCCTCTCGAATTCAATGATGCTTCTTCCTTCAGGGGCCCTTTATAGTAATTTATTCCATACACTTCTAATCCTTCTGTGTAAAATAGGTTTTCCTTAGCATTTATTTTCTTATTCTTAACTTTCTAATTTTTGTATCATGTCTTCTAGCTTCTGTGGTCTAGTAAGTGCAAAGAGATTGCTTGGATCAGTTTTACCAGTCCTCTTCGTAATTTTTAAAACTTCAGTTGGGTTACATGAAACTTTTTCTTTTCCACTGAGAATATACTCAACTTAGAATCACAGAATCATAGAATAACCAGGATGGAAGAGACCCACTGGATCATCGAGTCCAACCATTCCTATCAAACACTAAATCATGCCCCTTAGCACCTCCTCCACCTGTGCCTTAAACACCCCCAGGGAAGGTGAATCAACCACCTCCCTGGGCAGCCCAATGACTCTTTCCATGAAATTTTTTTTCCTAATGTCCAACCTAAACCTCCCCTGGCAGAGCTTGAGGCCATTTCCTCTTGTCCTGTCCTCTGTCACTTGGGAGGCCAGCACCCTCCTCTCTACAACCTCCTTTCAGGTAGTTGTAGAGAGCAATGAGGTCTCCCCTCAGCCTCCTCTTCTCCAGGCTAAACAACCCCAGCTCTCTCAGCCGCTCCTCATAAGATTTGTTCTCCAGCCCCTTCACCAGCTTTGTTGCTCTTCTCTGGACTCGCTCCAGAGCCTCAACATCCTTCTTGTGGTGAGGGGCCCAGAACTGAACACAGTACTCGAGGTGCGGTCTCACCAGTGCCGAGTACAGGGGGAGAATAACCTCCCTGAACCTGCTGGTCACGCCACTTCTGATCCAAGTCAAGATGTCATTGGCCTTCTTGGCCACCTGGGCACACTGCTGGCTCATGGTCAGTCAGCTGTCAACTTCCTCAGTCTTTCCTCATCACTTAAATCATTGATATCTGGTATCATTTGTATAATTGCTCGACACTGTTCCCCTGAAAGAACAATTAAACCTTTACAAAGAAAGAGTGGCCAGCACTGTGTAAATTACTTGAGGTAAGGTTCTGAAAAGTAAAGATTATTCTCAAATAAGAATAATTCTGATTCTCTTCATCTAGATCGAAATTCCTCTAGTGTCACTATTCAAATTCCAATTCAATTTGCTGTATTTTTAATTTCAGCTACTTACTAGAATGAAAAATGATTGAAAATTATTTCCTATGTATAAGTGGTAAAATGAAAGGAGGGAAAATGTTTGCTGCTATAAAGATAATAATGCAAGGATAGGAAAGGGCCAGATTTGAGAACAAAAAATTATGATCCAATTGCACATGACAATAAGGTCTCATATGCCCTTTCCAGCCCTTTTAGGGGTCACAGACTCCCAAATAGAGTTTGGGGCTGGGGGGAGAGGGAAAGAAAGTAAGAAAGCACCTGAATTAAAAAAACACAGAAAACATGCACTTTCAGAGCTTGGCACTGTCTATACCCTGTCCTGATTGTCCAGTGCATTTCACCTCAGGTATAGAACGACATAGTTGTACTCAGACCTGGCTTTAGCCACTGTGTTGGCTCAAACTCTTCTCTTCTCAAACACAAGCAATATATTTTCCTGTAAGAACATTATTTTTCTCTCTTTATCTCTGAGGCTTAGGCTTGCTTGAAGCCATCCTTATTTTACTGTGCTCACTGCGTGCCACTTGTCTCAGAGATTGAATCTTTTAGGTAGTACAGTAGCACACTTACATGATTATTTGCTGAATACAAGTATAAGAATCTTGCTTTAACTATCCATACATGCTACAATGCTGTCCCAAACTAGGCAGTACATTTTAAAATGCTAATTTATGCTTTTCTCCTAAGATAAAATTGTGCAAAGCCTTTTAAAACACCTCTGCTAAGCAACTTTTTCTAAAATACAAAATAAAATACTTATTTTTCAAAGCTCTTCATTAACCCACAGTTCTTTAGAACACTGAAGAGGCTGGATGGCCTTAGAGGACTGTACTCAAATCTTTTATGTATTCATAAGCTCTTTATTGTTTTCATGTCTATGGGAGGTAAAGAACTCTGATCTTTGAATGTCCTCCTCAAATCCCTGGAAAATTTTTCAGTACAAATAATAAGCCATTGACCAGTTAATAGTGTAATACTCTGTATACTGCTATAGTTCTAACAGTTCAACTGACTCATTAAGATATTGTTTTAGATAATGGTCTGAACAAGCAACAGTATTAGCATTGATGACTTGTACCACTCCCAAATATGCAATACTCTTATTAGATTGAGGGTCATGTTCTTGTATTCTTACCATCTTACAGACCAGATTTTACGCTGCAGAAAATTAATTTACTTCTAGGAAAGCAGAGTGGTATTTGTCACATAAAACCATTGAGGATCATTGCCATTAAATAAACCATATGTTGTCTAGATAGATCTGCACTGAAACTACTCAAGTCAGAGGAATGGGTACTTTGCCCTATAGTAGAATCTGGACTAGGATCTGTAGGCTTCTTTACGCAGTCATGTGAAGAAAGCTTTGTAGTGACCCTCCCAGAGAAGTTAAAGGCTACATAATGGAAGAATTGCCCAGAGAAGAGTGAAGAAGCTTTGCGAAACAATTCCATGTGTAGTCCTAAACAAATCCTAAAGAATTGTTTCACTTAAAAATAGAAGAGATTCACTAAAATAAGCTCTTTTTGGGAAAATGAAATCTGTAGGGAGGATGATCATAGAATCATAGAATCACCAGGCTGGAAGAGACCTCTTGGATCAACCATTCCTATCTACCACTAAACCATGTCCCTGAGCATCTCGTCTACCCATCTTCTAAATACCTCCAGGGATGGTGACTCCACCATCTCCCTGGGCAGCCTCTGCTAGCACCCTATGACCCTTTCTATGAAAATTTTTTTCCTGATATCCAGTCTGAACCTTCCCTGGCACAGTCTGGGGCCATTCCCACTTGTCCTATCACTTGTCACTTGGGAGAAAGGCCAGCAACCTTCTCTCTAGAACTTCCTTTCAAGTAGTTGTAGAGATCAATAAGGTCTCCCTCCCCTCAGCCTTGTCTTCTCAAGGCTAAACGACTCCAGTTCCCTCAGCCACTCCTCATAAGACTTGTTCTCCAGCCCCTTCACCTGCTTCCTTGCTCTTCTGATGAAGAGTAACAACAATGATGATGTTACTGTTTCTGTATCAACCAAGTTCTGTAATAGTTACTTCTTTCCTATATACAATCTCATCTTCTATTTTCCTGTAATAATTTAGTTTCCTTATTAGCTACAAACTGTTACCAGGTTGCACACACCTAACCTAACTATGCTGATGAAATTTCTCATTCTTCTCAACATCACGATTCATTTGTCACCCTACACTTGCCATTACAAATGTCTCAGAGTTATCATGGAAACCAAGAATCTTTCCTGTGCTACTGATGCTTACTAATAGAGAGCATATACTCTTACAGCATATTCCATAAATGCATCCATTCTATCAAATTCATCTGTAACCATATTCCTGGCAGAAGATTCAGGATAAGAAAAAAAGCAGGTAAGAAAGTGTGTTTTCCAATGCAATTCATTTGCTGGGTTGTTCTTCCTTGCTGTCATCGCTGTTGGTCATTCACCATTCTGTGATTTGATGTTCTATGTTAACCAAGGGTTACCATGAGCTGTACAGTATTGTTCATGCTGCACATTTCCTTGTTTTTTGTCATTCACTTAAACTCTGCCTCTTTTCATATCTCACTTATCTCTTTCTCTTCTTCCTCTTCCTCTCTATAGTCTGCTCTCAGCTCGCTCCCATTGACCTCCTTGCTGTTTCTCATTTTCTGCATTTAAAACTAACCATGTTTCATTGATAAATCTCTTACAGTCATTTATCCTCTTGAGGACCTCTGTTTCTCTTCCCAGCTCCTCCACATTCAAATTAAGATTCTTAATTGTTAAACATCCATCACAAACACAGTCCTCTAAGCCTCTCATTGTTCACAGCTGAATGCAAACCACATCACCAGCAACTGATGGCAGCACTAGACTAACTTCAGAATACCCTGTTTTTCATACAAAAGTGGACACAAAGATAAACTGATGGACACCTACTTCTACCATGATACAACAGTTTTGTAGAAAATCATGTAAGAAAAGAAAGCCATGTGAGTCTGGTGGTGATAAAGAATTTGGAATGAGTGGCACAATAGGCAGAAAGGAAGATACACTTTCCATTTGCAAGTGATGGTCTTTGTTGGGTGAACAGCCTAGTTTAAGAATTATTGGGGTAGCATTTTGATTCAGAAAGAGCCTTTCCATAAAGCTCTGTAATGAATGAAGAAGTGAAAGTTTTTAATTCCATGCACCTACATAAGCAACTCAAACCCAACTACACTTCCTATGAAATCCTGTTAAGAATAAACTTGTTAATCATGACCACATTCAATGAGAAAATTAAATTATAAGATTTTTGTATGTTTTCTATGACTTGATCTATCTGAATTTTGGAATGTCCAAAGTTGGACAAGCATCTTTTTCTCTCCTAAAGTCCTGTGCTGACATAGATCATGACTTCTCGAAATGGCTTTTGTTTTACATAATGATGCCAAGATACATTGACAAGCTTTATCTAACAGAAGCCTTTCTCCTTATTTTCTTGGAAGACCTCATGGTATCATAGCTGTGTTTGAAGATGTTTTTTTAAGGTACATACGCTAATAAGAGCAATTACTGGATTCTGTTCACACCTACAAATAATACAGAATTGTCTCTTCTGTTACTGTTTTCAAAGCTGTTGTTGTAATATTCCCTGCTGGTTAGAACAAAGAAACTTTAGCATGGTTGGGTCTACTCTGACCTAGGAAAATCTCCATCTGAGTAGTAACTTTACTACCCTTTCATAGCAGCTCACAGGGTCAACCTAGGAGGGAATATCTGTTCTGTGAAGTTTTCCTCCACAAACCTAAGACTTCTTTACATTGTCTTTATTTTAATCTTTCTCTACTAAAACTTTTTTTTTTTTTTTATGCAAAAAACTAGACCTGACAGTACTTAAAGTAGTTTTACAAGTCATACAGGTTTTACCACTGTTTTATGGTATATTAATATTTTGGTTTTGGTATATTAATATTTTCCTACTCTATGCCTTTCTTTAGTTTGTTCTGTCATATTTTCACCAAAAATCTACAAGCTTGCTCCTACAAAGTACTGCAAGTTGTTCTTTCACATTGGTACTGAATTACATTTGCTAATGGTCCACAATTAATACTGTTTATTAACACTGCATATTGGAATTGTGCCAAGAGGCCTCAGTAAGCATGAAGCCAGTTATGATGTATAACTGATGGTAACTGGTAACCCCCCACCTAAGAAGGGCTTAGCAGAAGAGAAAAGGGAAGAAACTGGGCTTCCAGGAAAAAAAAAAAACAACAAAGAAATGGAAACCCAACAAGTTTTACTGTACAAAAATGTTGGTAACAGGGATGAGCAAGAATTCTTCTCAGCATTCACCTTCTCATCTAGATTATTCACAGATCTACTGAACAATTACGGTTCTAGTTCTGGTCTCTGAAGTACCACTAATGAATAGCCTCAATCCACTAAGAACTGAAAATTTATTCCTACTCTTGCCTTCCCATTTTGAAAGCGGTTTTTAATCCATGGCAGTATTGTACTTCTAACCCTGTGGTTATCAAGTTTCTTAACTGACTCTTATGAGGTACTTTATCCAAAGGCTTTTGAGAATCAAATGTCAATTTGGTTTACTTGTTCAAATTTTAAGAGAGTGTTTAGAATTTGTAATGTTTTTATTACAATTTAGATGGTTTCATTATGTCGCAGGCAAACTGAACTGGCTCAGAGGGAGATTTTTTAAAAATTAAAATTATGTAATTGCTATTAATTATTTATATTTATTCTGGCATATTACATCAAGGGCATGCCATTTATCCCTTCAGCATATTTCTCATTCTCTGTTATTTGCCTAGGACTAAATCATGAAACATTGTCAGAAGTAACTGAAGTGGCTGTGAGAAGTGATATGATAACTTGGGTACTGACACTGTCAACCTCCTGGTCTACCAACACCTGGGAAATAAATGCAACACAATGATACAAAAGACTTACAAGGCAGATATTACTGGGCTATTTGCAGCACTTGCAATACATTAATTTTTTCCCTATGCAACTTGTCCAACAAAAGTGCTGAGGAGCATTTAAACAAAAAAAAAATTGATCATGAGAGCTTTTTTTATTGTTATTCTTTTGAATGAATATGCTTGTTGACCTGTTGACAGAGGATGAAAAGCATCTCAGATTCATACTTTAAAGATAAATTTTAGAGTCATTCAGTTCAGATAATTAAGATGCCTGGAAGAGAGAAATAAAAATGTTGGGGCTGGAGAACAGGCCTTATGAGGAGCGAATGAGAGAACTGGGGTTGTTTAGCCTGGAGAAGAGGAGGCTGAGAGGAGACCTCATTGCTCTCTATAACTACCTGAAAGGAGGTTGTAGAGAGGAGGGTGCTGGCCTCTTCTCCCAAGTGACAGGGGACAGGAGGAGAGGGAATGGCCACAAGCTCCACGAGGGGAGATTTAGGTTGGACATTAGGAAAAAAATTTCACGGAAAGAGTCATTGGGCACTGGAACAGGCTGCCCAGGGAGGTGGTTGATTCACCTTCCCTGGAGGTGTTTAAGGCACAGGTGGACAAGGTGCTGAGGGGCATGGTTTAGTGTTTGATAGGAGTGGTTGGACTCGATGATCCAGTGGGTCTCTTCCAACCTGGTTATTCTATGATTCTATGATTCTATGATTCTATGATTCTATGAGAGGGCTTATATACACAGTAGTCTTCCATTCCTTTTTTCGTGTGAATTAGAAGACCCGAGAGATAGATATACAGACAGACAGGTAGATTAAGAGATAGGTGGATAGATAGATAGATAGATAGATAGACAGACAGACAGATAGATAGATAGCCTTGACTTTTTAACTTCTGTTAAATCTTTCTCTTTCTCTCTCTCACTTTTTCTCTTCTTATTCCTTTGTTCTTTCACTGTTTCTCTCTTTTTTCCTCACTTTTGTTCCATCCTTTCTCAGTTTCCCTCATTCTATCTGGCTCTTTCTCTCCTCTGCTCTCTTTTTCCTTTCACTTCTTTCTTCCTTCACAGAGACTATACTTGAGATTTAATGTAGTTCTTCTAATGCTTCTAATTCAAATTATTAAAATACCCAAACACTCTTTCAAATGAAGCTTTGGGAAAGGTCTTTTTCACTGCACTTTGAGACATAGAATTTAAAGGGGAACCTCCTCCCCATTTGCCTTCCCCCTCCCTCTTGTAATTTTTCCCCTATCATACCATTCTACTATTCTTGGACGAGAAATTTCACCAAACCTGGAATACTGTGCTCAGTTCTGAAATCCTCAGCAGAAAAAGGACATAGATATATTAAAGTGAGTGCAGAGGAAGATGTTCAGATGGCTGGAGCTCTTCCACTATGAGGACAGACTGAGAGAGTTAGTTTTTTCCAGTCTGGAGTCGAGAAGGCACCAGGGAGACCTTATAGTAGCTTTCCAGTACTTAAAGAGGGTCTATCGGAAATCTGTGGAGAGGCTCTTTATGACAGAGTGCAGTGATAGGCCGAGAGGTAACAGTTAATAAGCTGAAAGAGGGTAGATTTAGATTAGATATTAGGAAGAAACTTTTTACTGTGAGGGTGGGAAAGCACTGAAACAGGTTTCCTAGAGGAGTCATGGATGCCACATCTCTGGATGTATTCAGGATCAGGTTGTATAAGGCTGTGAGAATCCTGATCTAGCAGAAGGTGCCCCTGTCCTTAGAAGGGGTTTGGAACTAGGTAATCTTTAAGGTTCCTTCCAATTGAAAACATTCTACGAACCTATGATCTATAAATCTTAGAAATACATTGCTTATTCGCTTAACACTCATTTTTTCATTTGCTGAACTTTCCTACTGACACGAAAAAATATAATTAATTGTGTGGTAAGATGTTAGTTATGATATAACATTTTTGAAAGGGCAGATGTTTAAAGGTATTTAGGTATCTAAATATTTCAGTAGACACTACAAGAATTTCCAAAATTCTAAAAACGGCAATTAATTTTTTCACTATTTAAATGCTTTTGAAAATATTGCCCAATGGTTTTAATTAAAGCATCATAACCACCACGGGCTTTCGAACATCTGCTTGTACTCTTTTTCCTGTACTCTTTTTCTAGGTCAGGCTAGCACTGCACTATAACTATGTACTATGCAAGTTCCTATTCTCCTGTGAGATGTACCTCTGTAGCATGGTATGGATTTTTAAGTACATAAAAATATACACTTTCTTAATAAGGCAACTTGTCTGTTCTGGTTTTAATATAACTATGCCATTGAAGTCTGCCCTCTTTAAGTACAACATTTGTACACTTGAATTCTTGGAAAATTTTTACTATTATATTAAAACTACATAATGGATGACAAGAAATTAATTCTGATTTGAGAAATTGTCTTTTATTTACATGATACGCTATTTATGTCAAAATAATGCTGCATCTTTTTTGGTTTTTTTTTGCTTGATCACTGTATTGATGTGTCATAGAATCTGTGTTCCCATAAGATTGTGCTCTAAGAAGACAAACCAGGATAAACTGTAAGATGTGGAAGAGTCATCATCCCTGTTTCACTAACAATAGGGTCCTTGGACACATTCAATAGTTTTCAAAGGTCAAGCAGAGGAAATCATGCTGGGCACTGATCTCAGGTCTCTGTTGGTTATTAATTAGTTAGTAGCCTTTCCTTTATTATGCCCTGGATTTTGTGAGAGGGTGAAAGTGATCACAAATATCTGTAAATACAGCACAACACCAAGGAATCATTAGCAAATGTAGCCCTCTAGGTTTGAACAGCTTTGGTGTTTGACCTCTTTGAGGTCTGGCTGATTAATATACTTCTTTTGCATGACAAATAACTTATCTAAGGTAAAGTGGGAAATAATTTTAAGCTGACTTCTGCTAAAAGCCTCTTGACCAGGCACCAAAGCTCCTTTTTTGCCTTTGCTTGACATGTATACTCATTTCACACACATAAAACACTGAGAAGCCCATTGATTTCAGTAAGAGCTGCATACCTCAGCATTTGGTTAGGAAAAGAGCCTAAGTGCCTATCAGAATGGGTACCCATGCTTGGCTCTTTTAATATGAAAAAGCCTTGTAGTGCTTGTGTTGGTCAAGTTGCTCCAGAATCAGGGAGCATAGGACTCTGTCACTTGGAGTGTGAAGTACCTTCCAGTGTTGCAGGGATGGTGCCTTTAGAAAGAGCTAAACAGGGAATCATGTGTGACACAGTGTCGCAAAGCTCCAGTGAAATTCTCTGTTACCTAAAAGGCTATAAATAAGCCAGTTCCAAGCTAGGTATTTTGACTTCATTATTATGCTTGGGAGCTTAACAAAAATTAATTTGTTTTTGTTAATATATACTGTGAGCCAGAATTAAGACACTGCTACGTAGTGAAGGTTTTATTCAGTAGATTCCAGGGCCTGCTGACTTGAGTAACACTCAAAAATTTTGAAATTTTCTCTGTGAATCTGCATCCCATTTACAAAAATGACTGAAGGCACGCAGATATTTAGCACACACCAATTTTTGGGGAAAAGAGAAATGCTCTGAACAAAACAGATAGAAAACCTTACAGTAACTTTGGGAAAAATCATCTATCATCTTAGAACAGGGCATGTAATAGACCATCTGCTTCAAGCCCTCTGTCACTCCCCCCCCAAGTTTAAATTCAGTGGGAAAATATAACAATGTTATTCCTTTTTGCTGCATAAAGACTTCTTTCTACTCATTACAAAAATAAGAAAAGATCGGTATTACATGTATTATTTCAGTAATTTTAGGCCATACTTTCATTTTTTTCTTCCATTTCTAGAGGGCTATTGTATGTCCAGTGGTTTCAAAGTATGCACCACTTAACATATAATGCAAGAAACATACAGTGTGCCAAAATCATTTAGTTTTTATTACAACTTTTTCCTTCCAATTTTCTACTTATAATGAATGCATAAAAGACCTCTTGTCACCCTATTGTTTTTAGTCTAAAAGCCACTTTATTCTTAATAAAAGGAATAATAAGTGCCAGTTGTAAAATTCTCTGTCAATCACTCCAGCACTTACAATTGTATAACACCTCTCTTTACGACCTCTTAGAGTGCTTTAGAAAAGATAAAAACAAATAAAATAAAATTACAATTACATTCAAATGCAGAATTAAACTAATCAGTTTTAGATCACTTGAATTTTGTTGCTAAAGGTTGAAAAGAGACAATGGACCTCTGAACACCCTGCAAGAAGCTGAAAGCAGCAGTAGCCTTGTCCATGGTGATCTTTGAATGAGCTATTTCAGAAGACCCTCATTAAAAGCAGCCGGAATTGCAGCAGAAAACATCTTCTTTTGCCCTGATTCCCCATAGTGGATATTCTTTATCTCACATTATATCCATTTTCTTGTTTTTCTGCTACGTATTTTCCCTCTGTGTGCACTGATGGTGGTGGGAGAATTATTTCTTGAGATAAAGAGGAAAAATTTAGATCCTTCAATAAATTCCATATTCAGGTTAATTGGAATGGGTGAGGAGTGAAAACTATGTGGGATGAAAGCTCAGTATGCTGGGACCAATGCTTAGCTTGTGTACTATGGATATTTAATTTAGGTTTTGAGATGATTGTAGTTTATAAATTCAGGAAAACAAAAATTGCGTCAGAATAGAAATTATGCAGTGATCAAAAATGCTGGCTGCTTTATGGTCACCATTTAAACATGCTTGAGATACTTAAATTAGATACTTACAGGAAGAGTTCCTATTTATTTTCAAAAGGATCAATGCAGTTCGTTTTCTTGTAGTCCAAACTGCTTGTCCACAGAATGGAATGACAGTGGTTCATGATGTAGTTATCCTTTTTTTTTGCAGTTATTTTTGGTAGTTGAGGTCTCATTACAAGGAGGATCATAATCCATAGGTTTATGAAGCTATTAGTTAAATGTAATGGGAAGGTGACTAAACTTTCATACAAGTGACAAAACTACTGTGTTTTTTTCTTTTATTTTGGTTTTACTAGCAGACAAATCAGCTCCTCATGATATGCTGCTTTCTTCTCCAAGGGCTCTTCCAGATTATAAAGAAGCAGCAATCATCTTAATTTAATGGTAAGAAACCTTGCGAAACAGATTATACCCATTTTCTTTCTCATGCCTTAAAGTTCAGCTAGTCTGGGGGGAATTTTTCAGCTCTTTTTCGATGAAACACATAAAACTATGTTAATAGGAAGGCTATTAAAACTTATGCACTGTTGAAACAGAAGGAAGCCATCCAGTCAACTCCCATGAGCCAGCCCATGCAATGCCTGTTGTATTCCTGTCTGACTTCCACTATTCAAAATGCCACAGTTATTCTTTAAGTCCCGTGGTGAATTTGCCAGCCCCATAAGAACATCTCAAGACACCTCAAAAAAGTAGCTGATATCTATACTTTGGCAATGGAATGGTGTTATTGACGGATGGGAGTTTCCACCTGTAGATATCTACATTAAATTGACCTGTTTACGTGTCTTGGTGTCACCTTGGGAACTTAATTCAATTGATTAAACAGAGAGTGCCATTTGAGGATTCTTTGCATGTCTGAGACATCCAGAAAGGGCTAGTATATATGACGTGATGTATATATGCCCTTCTGGAGATGGCTAATTGAGGCCAGGCATATTACCTTAGGCATTTTCAGATGGCACTGGAGACCTATATTTATGCAACTGAAAGTCCTACAATTCTATTGATTATGATAGCAATATAGAAACCTAACTTCCATGCTGTAGGCACTGAATGATGAGTTGAGTGTCCTAATCTCATAAACAGTAAGACTTCCAGTAGCAAAGACACACCCTCAGGGAGAGAAGGCGGAGGTCTCAAGGTATGGTTATGCACACTCTTCTGAGTCCTGGGATGTGACCCCCCCTGTGTTGCTGACAAGTCCACATTCAACAGCTTCTCCTTCTCAGCTGCACAATCTTATTCGATGTCATAACCTCTTTTATGCCTGCACAAATAAAAATAATAAAAAAAAATTGTTGAGCTCTGAAGTAAATAAGAAAGGGAACTGATCCATTTCTGGTGAGTCATTTTTCATGAGGTCCAGGTGCCTTACTGTTCACCATGCAGCTGTACTAACAGTGGTGCCAGCAGAGGGAAGGGGAGGAGGGAGAGAATGAGTGGTGGACAGCAGGAACCAGGTCTAAGTAGGCTCAAGCAGTCCGGCTGCCACATGTGTAACCAGAACCTCATTGGCTCTTAGATCATGCCTCTGCTCTAAATTATTTCCGTTTGAAATTTTCCTTTTGCTTGTTTACCTGCTGAGGCAGATCAGTCACTTGGCACCTGTGTTTGCTTCCTGCATTTTGCTTCTGTTTTTTTCTCACGATCTGAAAAGTGCCATTACACTGGCAGTAACAAAAAATTGTCATTGAAATTCCTCCAAAAAAGAGCCAGCTGGTGCTCTCTGTTTGGCATACGTTGGGAGTCTGTTGCTGTTTTCCTTCACTATCATTTCTTTCTTTCAGATCGTTGAAGCTTAAGGTAACTATTGCATGGGGAATGCGCACTCTCCTCATTGTAAGATTTCAGCATGGGGGTGAAACCAACTTTTGTCTTCCATGTAAGTGGGCTCATCATGTCATCAGTTCATTTTCATTATTTCCTTTGGCTCCTAAAAGTGATTAATTGTCCATACAGACATGGTTAGCCTGTAGGAAGATGCAAATTAATTTATGACTCATTGCAGCAGAGCTCTTGAAAGCATATACAAGACTCTCAGGGAAGGAGTCAATGAGATTTAAATACATATTTAAAAGTAAGCATCCACGTAATTTCTTTGCAAATAGGACATTAGTGAAAAACATTGATGTCCACTGTTTATTCAGCACCTGTGCATCAAAATTTTAATTTCTTCAGACCTTGTCTGTATAAAATGTGATCTCAAAACTTGTGTCAAATCTTAATGAACTACAGTAGATTAGGAAGTAAAATTTCCTGCAATATATTGTCTATTTTTAAAGCAGGGGAATTAAATACTTTACAATATCTTTATAGATCCAGTCTTGGTGGAGCTTTTGAAGATTGTAACGTTCTTCTAAATTAATGTTTACTATTCCAGAAATGCTTTAGACCTGTCAATGTACACATCTTAAAGGTATTCGGTGTGCAAGCTAATAGCCTGCCAATGTTTAAATAATGAATTTCTCTACTTTATGTGCAGCAGTCTTCAGGTTTGACTCTGTATAAAACAAAGAAGATGAAAGCTGGTGAGAAAAGCCAGCCAGCAGAAAAGATAAGTAAGAATTTGAAAAAGACAAGAATGTATATATATATGATACAGATATTAAAAATTCCCAAACCCTAGGATAATTACAACAAAAAGCCAACATAATACTTTAAAGATGCATCTGTACTGTTTTTAACATAGAGATACAAAAGATTGTTTTCTTTAAAAAAATACTATATCATATTTGTAATTCTATGCAGCTTCACAGTATTAAGTAAAATTTTTAAAACTTAAAACATGCCATTTTTATTAATGGTCCATTTTAAAACCACCAAACATTTTGATATCAATTACTAAAACAAGGTTTAACACTGTCAAAAAGCATTACTGCTAAAAACAGTCATCTTCTCGGTGTTTTCATCTGCAAAGCATTACAGTTTATAAAACAATTTTAACTTGGAATACGTAAGTCTCTATATGAAGGCTTCCATATGTTAAAAATTTTATTTGTGTGTTTGATTTTAAATTGCTTTGAAAAACAGACAGTTGAGGTTTATAGAAAGGAATCTTTCTTTTAGGAAATAAATGTCTCAAAATTACAGGGCATGAGCAGTAAAAACATTCTTACCACAAATCAGAACCATATTGAGAAGTGTTTGTTAAGTATACCTTCTGAAACTAGAATTTGTTTCTATTTGCTGGAAAATTGAAAAATATGTCGTATCTTGGCATACTTGTTTGGCCCTGTCCCAGGCTGTTCATGCTGCAGTGGCATTATTGTGCAATAAGGCTTTCAGGACTTTTAAAGCTTTCAGGTTTCTCTGCCATTTAATTTCTGAAATGCAGCGTATCTGCCAATAGTCTGCATAGAACCAGCCAACACCGTTGTTTTATGAAGTGAAAAGCAAGTGTGTATTTTATTTTTAATAAAATCTGATTTATTTTTAAGAAATGAAGACAATTAATCAGCATCTCAGCTTCTGCATGGCACCTACCCAGAAGCTACCAAGCAGACAGCTGAAGTTTGGAGATTGTTTTTGCAAGGCAAATTTAAGGTGAACTTAGATGTATTCAAGATTTATAAGCACTACAAAGTCTTGACTGGAGCAAAGTTCAGCTAAGTAATCCACAGCTCACTCTGCAGACAAAACGCTGCAGCCAAAACTTCTCTGTGATTTAGTCTATAGTCATTGAGAATTTTCAAAACAGGCAGGAGGAGTGAGTTTCACTGTTTCACTTCAAAGGTCTCCTAATAACTGAGAGGATTATACTCTTTTAACCAGTTAAGAAGGTTAGATGATTTTGAGTGAGTAGCTTTACATCCATCAATAATTCTAAGTTGAAAGTTTAAAGATATCATATGTATGTACATCCTTTAACTCCTTAGGGTTGCAGTGCAATGGTTCACCTGTTTTGTTTCCACATCCAAACTGCTAAATAAATGACTGGTGGTTTTAAATTGCTTTACTGAAATGAAGTTATTGGTAAGAAGATTAATTGAAATTCTTTGCTGAAACATTTAGTAAAATTAAGATCCTTTAAACTGCTTCTAGGAGACTTTCTTCTTTCCTTGCTAAATAAATATATAATGCCCATTTTAGATCATCCTAATGTGAGCTGTAAAGACTTTGATGTTAGTACCTTTTACCTCTAGCATGCTAATACCATATGTATATTTTATCAAATTAGAAAGAAGTTTCAAATGCTCAGTCCCAGTGACAAAGGTACTGCTGAAGTAAAAAAGCTGAGGATTGTCAAACTAAAATGAAAAAGGTACATGCAGGAAATGGCTATAAATTTCTTCTTTTTACAGGGAAAGACAGGAAATTATATATCATAATAGTAGAAGAACTATCCTTTATCATATCAAGTGATTCTTCTTAAGTTCTTTTTGCTCGCGTTTACCATTATTAGTGCAGTCAGAGAGCCTGGTTAATAAAGAATTACTTTTGTATTATATGATTGTACCTCAAATCTTCTGAAAAGCAGTCAGGTTAACACACGTGCAGTGATTTCTTAAAGAATGACTGACAATTTATTGTGAGTTCTGCATAGCCTATATTAGCATTAGCATTAGCCCAGACAACTACCCCTAAAATTATTTTTTAAAAACTCTAAAAAGACAGAGAGGGAATGAAGAAGTGAAGAAAAGACCATATAGGTTTACATATACTGTATTAAAAATCCCATTAATATTATTATGAACAATAAAAATAACCATCATTGTATTAATGTAATGCCTAGGAGTCATAATGCTTTTTGAATAAAATATCAGAGACAATTGGGAAAGGTAATTACAATTTTGATTGATGGAAGGACCACCCATATCTTCTGTCTACCCAGCAAGATACAATACAAATGGACTTAATTTCTCAAATGGAAAGTTGAAGGAGTGGGAAATGAGTTGAATTTGCTATGATGACTTCTAGCAATGACTGCAAAACAAGAAATATTTTCTTTAGGATGTCTTAGACACAACTACATCCTGCTTCATCAACATCAGCAGCTTTTCTAATAATCCCACATACATTAAGTATAGAAAAAGCACATCTGAAAAATGCTATGCTTTTAAAAATCAAAATATTAAAAATATCTAATTGAATACATCATTAGTTTTCCTTTCTTTGACATCAAAAAATGGAAAGACATTGATTTTTTGTTTGATTTGTATGTATAAGCTTTCAGAGCACTAACTATCTTATTGACGTGTTTTACTGAAACCTAGTAGATACTTGATGGAGAACAATGATCACAGCGTAATTAAAAAAAAACTTAAAAAGAACACATGTCAGTAGACACTCATCTTTACATTTCTTGAAGCACTCAAAGCTACTCTTTAGCTTTTATACAATTCATATACTGGGAAAGTAAAAAAGATGTCTTGTTTTCTTGCTGAGAGAAAGTAGTTTTCAACTGTGCCATGGCTCTGAAAACATGACCAGAGCTACATATATGAAACAGCTTTGATACTAATTGCATAAAATATGTTTCCAAGTATTTACATAAAATATCTTCTTGCAATTAGACTCAGCGAAGTCATGTCCTGTTTTGTTTTTTCCCTCACTAGCTCTATGAATCTTGAATTTTTGGCTTCTTTGTCTCCTTACCTGAGTAGTTAAGGCGCCTTTGTGGATTTTGCCCTTAATCTTTCATTGCTTCCAAGTTTCCTATAGTGTCCTGAAGCGTTGCTGAAATACATACATAAAAGATTGTGAGACACTATGGTGTGCAGCCTAAGTGTTACGGATAGAGAGTAGCCCTGGATGATTTCTTTTGAACTAACAGATGGTACAAATCAGTGAGTTTACAGAGATTTTTGCCTGGTCTGACACTTTGCAGGACTGACACCTTTTCATTTTCCAATATACCTGTTGTGCATTGAAGCTTAGTGTATGTCCCTCAGGGCCTGTATTTTGGCAGATACATTTCACCCTGGAGAGATTGCTCATATTTTAAATGTTTTGATAATTAGACAGGTATTCTTCCAGAACTTTTAAAGAGAATTTGAGATTTCATTTTTTTTACTGATGTGCACAAAAACAAACCTACAGAACTGAGTTGCTAGCTGGGTAAATTATGAGGTGGGGGCAACAAAAAAAGACAAAATTGGCTGGGTGAGCAAATCTGGAAGTGCATCGTAAGTGCCAGTGGATGCATTTGTTTCCTTTCACTATTATTTTTCACTCAGTTATTTATGTGTTTTTCAGTTTAACCAGGACAAAAGTAGCACTTTATAAACTGAGAAATCAGCAATAAAGGCTGGGTCAGTTGTTGGCCCATGCTGAAGGATCTCCTCGGCACAGGATATACAATGTGATGTGACTTCTCAAGGGTGCACTTCAATCACTCCCAGAGAGGGGAGATTTAGGCAGGGTGAATGGAGCCCCTGTGAGCAGTACTCATACATTTGTCCATCAGAAGAGTGGATAATGTGGTTTTTCATCTGAGAGTTCTTAGACATTCTAAAATGTTGCTTTTCTATCAGTAGGTGGTTCAGCCTGCTTGATATTGTGTCTGGTTCATTAACCAATGCCTGACTGCATCACACAAGTACTGTGGGTTTTGTATTATTAACGCAGTCCTGCACAGTGCTAAGCAAGTCAGCCAGTGGGAATTGGTAATGCCGGGCACTTCATGAGACATGCTCAGCACCTTCCACTACTGAGCCCTAAATAATGGTCTGGAATTAAAGCAGCATATTAAATTTCACAGTCATCTTCATAATCAGGTAGGGGGAAAGGTCATGATATATCCACCAATGCCTCAATACTAGAAAAGCTCCATCTATATGTATGAAAAGCAACAAAATGTAGTTTAAGAAATGTACTTTAAAAAATTGATCTAAGGATTGCAAAAGCCCTCAAAAGTCTTTTAATATGCATTCTTTTGCAAAAGTGTTTCGATAAAACATAGATAGCTCTGAATAGCATGTATATAATAATTTCTTTATGGCATGTTAATCTGAAACCAGCAAGTTTATTATCTTTTTAATGCAAATGAAATGGGAAATCTTAATCTATTGGAGATGAATATTTCAATCCTTTCAAAAGACATTGAGATTTTACTATCGTATCTAGTCAGTGATAACCTAAATCCTCTAGATAATGTTATTTCCAAACAGGTAGGCAAATAATTAACTACAGACATACAGTATGCATACATCCCTGGTATTAATGTTATATTTAAAATTTTCTGAAAAGAGTGTAGCAGGAATTTTTCCAGGTAATTTCTGTGATGAAAATTTTGAAGTCCTTATACAGGCAAAACACTCAATGAAACAAATAAATGTGTTTTTAAAGAAAGATGTTATCAGGTTTTTAAATATAACTATGTGAGTTTATTCTCTTAAAACACCTCAGTCCTTATAGGAGATGGGCAATTGTCTGTTAAATAAAGTTAGTTTGGAGCAAGGAGACCTTGCATATGATCCAGCTGCTGACCCAGGATCAGGAGCGAACTCAGTCATGGAGGAATTTGGCCCCATGAATGAAATGTCGATACAATCCTGACCAGCCACTCATGCACTCATTTCAAGTTACTGAGTACACTGCTGAAATGCAGTATAGTATTTTGAGCTCTTAAGCTCTTTTCCAAATTTAATTTCAGATATTAGTCCAACTGAAATGAATGGGGAATGAGAAAAAGTATCAAGTTACTGTTTTTTGAGAAACAGAACTCAATTCCTTTTACATTTTTCAGAATTTTTTCACAGTGAGCCATTAAAAAAGAAAATCTTTAGCAAGGGGCTATAAGTTTTTTCCACCCAAAATAAAATTGGTGAATATTGTAGAATCAATATATGTGAAATCCCTTGAAATGTTATGAATGTTTTTCTCTGTAGCTTTTCTCTCTTTCATCTCCCAGAAGCATTGTGGCTGCATTACATCAACAGAGACTGAGTGCATACAGGGGTTTCACAGGTTTTTGGGACAGGCGAGTATTTCATACCTGTCCATCTCTACAAACAATCCACAAAAATTTAAAACAAAAAGAAAATCTGCTGCTGCCATTCAGCAAGAAGTCTATTATGAATCCCTAGGTGGCATGGAAAGCATTTAGACTCATTTCATTCACATGTCAGGTAAAGACTTTCATTTAGAAGTGAGATGAATGCTGAATGATGGATCTTTTGAATAATGTAATTAAGAATTCATTAAAGTAACCCGTAAAATAAAATCTCCAAAATGCAATGCATGTGTATTTCCTCTCTCTAATGTGCTAGAGAATCAAATGAATGAACAGAACATAATATAATACTGATGTTTACGACATTTTCACATTTAAATTAGATGAACTCTCAATATAATACAATATATAATTTGTAATGGCTTCTGAGTGGGAACAATTAGGCTTCTTGAAAGACATTGCTGTCCTTGTTAAGAAGAAAATGAACACATTCAGATTAGTGATAATGTCTCCAAGTCTGGCTTTTGCAAGTTGCGTTTGCTTAAAAATCTCGACTCCACTGAATTTTATGGAAACTCTCAAGCTTATTTTTTTTTTGTTTCCTTCTACATTTATACAACTATTTTGGTAAGCAAGAATGAAAAAAATAGAAATTGATATGGACTTGTGTCCCAGACTTGTGATTTCCAGCAAAGCAGCTCTCTCTTGTGAAGTGTCCTCCAAGCCTTTCTCTATTTGCCACTTATCCCACCTAGTCACTGAGGAGATTTGGAACAAATTGCACACCAAACAAGAAAGTGCAGAATGTGCTCACAAGCTGCTGTTCAAACAGGCATTGAGTTATACACTCAGCATCCATCTCAGGACAGTCTAACTAGTTAAACAAAGTCTCAAAATGCTCTAGGAATGTGTTCCCCATTATTGTCAGCAGAAAATCTGTAGTGAGAATTGCAGAGGGCAGGATCATCCCTGCTAGTGTCAAACTCCTCCTTACATCATCCTCCATCAGGTCCATGAGCAGAACAATACCAAGCATCAGGGTTTTGAAGCAAAGCCTTGGCCTTTTTTTCATGCTTGGCTTGAATTTGAATGTGAAGTTGGACTATTAGAGGGTAAAGACTTGATCCAATTTGTGCACATCGAAACACGCAGAGGGACAGGATTGGTTTCATGGGCCTTGACCTCTGGCATTCAAGAATAGGAGCGTCAGGGAAAAGATACATTTTTAAGGACTTAATGATGACAGAAACCCTTGACTATGCATAAGTGACTAAAATCAGGCTGGAAGTTAAATGACTGAGTAAGAATCTGAGCACACAAGGCAGTTCTGTCAACGCTGAATGGCTTAGACTACATGCCTAACTTTTACACAACGAAGGTTAGTTAAGATGGGTTTCACTCAAGTTTGCCTTCAAACCAGAGAAAAGAGGCTGATTAGTGGATTGAAGATGCTGTTATGTTGAAAAGAACAGGAGTATCTCAAGATAAAATGGGGGAAGATAACTGCCTTGACTACATTTAGGCTTATTTAATGCAAATGTCCTTCTGGTACTCAAGTCACTTACCATTTTTTGAAGAAATTGTAGTTTATAGAGAGCAGGGTCAGGTAGGGCTAGAGGGACTTTATTCCCCTGTTCTTTATTATAGATATTCAGCCAAACATTAGAGGTCCTCAACAACTCCATAGTCTGGTAATTCCCTCAGACTGCCACCCACTAGTGGTTTTTTCATATAGGCAACCAAGTGATAGCAAGGAGAATCATCAGGTCTACTGGTGTCTGATGGCATGCATCTGTCACAGAAAGGAAGAATGGTTTTTGCTCAAGAGCTGGCAGTGCTGACTGATAACGCTTTAAACTAGATTTGAAGGGGGAAAAGGGGCTACAGCAGTCTAGTCAGGGACAAGACATGGGAAGGCACACCAAAGTCTAAGGAGCTGTATCCTAGTGAGATCTGGACTGCTCCATGAAGGGATGGGCACAATGAACCACACTTGACCATGTTTTATACAAAAGCATGCAGCGTGAGGACAAGTGATGTGGAAGGACTACAAGGATGCTGTTCACCATTGTAGGGTAGAAATTTATGTGTTCGAAGCTCAGTTAGAGGTGAAGCTGACCAGCACTCTGAAAGATAAGAGAAAGGGCTTTTTAAAAAATATATTAATAACAAAAGACAGGTCAGAAATAACATTGGACCATTACTTGATGAGCATGGACACCTCATAAACAGGAATATAGACAAAGTAGAGACATTTAATGCTGATGATGGGCTCGGCATCCACCAGAGCCCTGGGCTAGAGGACCAAGACTGTACAATGGATAAATTCCCTATCAACCCCGAACTTGTGTAGGATTTGCTGCTCTAGCTGGATCCCTATAAGTTGTTGAGGCTTGAAGTACTTAAAGAGCTGGCTTATGTCATAGCAAGATCTCTCTCAAAACTTTTTCAATGCTCTTGGGAATCTGGAGAGGTACCAGTTGACTGGAAGCTGGGAAATGTCCCAGTCTTCAAGAGGGGCAGCAGGGATGACCCCAGTTACTACAGGCCTATTAGTCTCACTTCACTGCCTGGTAGGATTATGGAGAAGATTACTCTGGGAGCTACTGAAAAACACCTGAAAGACAAGACAGCCTTGGTCCCAGCCAGCACGGGTTTACAAAGGGAAGGTCCTGCCTGACAAACTCAGTTCCCTTCTATGACAAGGTTACACACCTAGCTGAGCAAGGAAAAATAGTCGATGTAAACTTTCTGGATTTCAGCAAGGCCTTTGAGACTGTCTCTCACAATATCCTCCTAAAAAAAATGTCCAGCTTACAGCTGGATAAACACATAATGCAATGGTGAACAATTTGCAGATGGGTTGGGCTCAAAGGGTCATAGTGAATGGTGTTACACCAGGCTGGCAACCAGTCGCTAGCAGGGTTCTGCAGGGATCCATCTTAAGACCAATATTCTTTAATATCTACATAAATGACCTGGATGCAGGATTCAAACGTTCACTAAGTTCACCGATGACATGAAACTGGGGGAAGCTGTTGACACCCTTGAGGGCAAAGAGGCCCTGCAGAGGGATCTAGACAAATTGGAGAGCTGGGCAATTGCCAATCACATGAAGTTTAACAAGGGCAAGTGCCAGGTTTTGCACCTGGGCCATGGCAACCCTGGATATCACAGAATCACAGAATAACCAGGTTAGAAGAGACCCACTGGATCATCAAGTCCAACCACTCGCACCAATCCCTAAATCATGCCCCTAAGTACCTCATCCACCCTCACCTTAAACACCTCCAGGGACGGTGACTCAACCACCTCCTTGGGCAGACTGTTCCAATGCCTAACCACCCTCTCCGTGAAGAATTTTTTCCTAACCTCAAGCCTAAATCTCCCCTGGTGCAGCTTGAGGCCATTCCCTCTCGTCCTGTCCCCTGTCACTTGGGAGAAGAGGCCAGCACCCTCCTCTCCACAACCTCCTATCAGGTAGTTGTAGAGAGCAATGAGGTCTCCCCTCAGCCTCCTCTTCTCCAGGCTAAACAACCCCAGCTCTCTCAGATGTTCCTCATAAGGCCTGTTCTCCAGCCCCTTCACCAGCTTTGTTGCCCTTCTCTGGACTCGCTCCAGAGCCTCAACATCCCTCTTGTGCTGAGGGGCCCAGAACTGAACACAGTACTCGAGTTGCGGTCTCACCAGTGCTGAGTACAGAGAGAGAATAATCTCCCTGGACCTGCTGGTCACACCGTTTCTGATACAAGCCAAGATGCCATTGGCCTTCCTGGCCACCTGGGCACACTGCTGTATGTATACATACAGACTGAGGAGTGAGAGGCTGGAGAGCAGCCCTGAGCAAAGAGATCTGGGGGTTCTGGTTAATGGCAAGTTGAACATGAGCTAGCAGTGTGCCCAGACAGCCAGAGGGCCAAGCATGTCCTGGGGTGCATCGAGCACAACATTGATACCCAGCTGAAGGAGTTGATTGCCCCACTCTACTCTGTACTGTTGTGGCCTGACCTCAAGTATTGTGCGCAGTTCGGGGTGCCACAGTATAAAAGGATACAAGGTATTGGAGAGTGTCCAGAAGAGGGCCACAAATTTGGTGAAGGGTCTAGAGGGGAAGCTGTATGAGAAGCAGCTGAAGTCGCTTGGTCTGTTCAGCCTAGAGAAGAGGTGACTGAAGGGGGACCTTATCTCAGTTTACTGCTTCTTCATAAGCAAAGGAGGAGCAGGTGCTGATCTCTTCTCTCTGGTGACCAACGATAGGACCCTAGGGTATGGCAGGATGATGAACCAGGGGAGATTTAGGTTGGATATTAGGAAAAGATTCTTCACTCAGAATGTGATGGAACCATGGAACAGGCTTTCCAGAGAAGTAGTCATGGTGCCAAGCCTGCAAGAAGCGTTTAGACAATACGCTGAAACACATGGTATAAATGTTGGGATTGACTTTTCAGGGACAGGATGTGGACTCAATGATTCTTGTGGGTCCCTTCCAATTCATGCAATTCTGTGACTGTGTGATTCTGTAACTCAGAGACTATTGACCCGCAATTTTAAGGGTGGTCTATTACAGCTCAGAAAATGTTTTCACCTGTTCTCAGACCTGGTTTTGAAAATCTCTACTGTACCACAATAACCATATAATCACAGTTTTACAGGCCTCAGACAATGGAGATGGTGACAATCCTTTATCTTAGCCATTTTTCTCTGCACAGAAACATACGCAGAGATGTGGGAGGCAAGTCCATCCTGCCATCAGTACTTGTAGTGATCCTGAATGAAAACCCTGCCATTTCAGCAACCTATGACTATTTTGTCTATCAAGTTTCTCAGATTTGAGATATCTCTTTATAGACATGAAACGTATTTGCAAGTCAGAGGTCACCCAGACGGTACAAATGGGGAAATGAACAGTCTTAATTTTAACAATCCACAGTCATGAGCTTGCTTTTAAAGAGCTAGCCTTGGCAAGTAGAGATTTTTATCACATTTGTTTCTTTAAAAAGCTGATAGGTTTCAAGTACACAAAGGTTTTTCTGGGCCTTCAGAAAAAAAATACCTCAAAATAAAACCAGCATCAGCTGACATTATTATTAGACTGCTTTACCATACTTGTCAATATGCAGCTTCCCACAGGTTTTTGAAATGCTCATTTACAAGGGAGATGGTTGTCATTCTCACATAATGCAGGTCTATGGAAATTATTGGTCTATGTGCTTCCTGAATCTGACTTTTCCTCCACACCTTTAAGTTTCTGTCATGGGTCAGCTGTGTTTAACATCGGCTTCCAAATTTGACATGGTCTATTTTATCCACTTTGCAAGAGACTAGGAATGCTTATGTAAATGACAATCACATCTCAGCAAATCTGTGGAAATTTCCAGCAGCTACTTTTAAAATACTTTAAGTCTATAGCTTACAATTATCACACCATATTCAGTTTTTCTGACTGCATAGCCAGTCACTGACATTCTCTTTGCACCTGCTGCTTTCCTGGTGAAGCATGCAAGCATACTGCAATGCTGAATTCACTGCTTTCCATAAAGCGACTTATGAAGTTACTGTGAGAGAAGATATTACAGAAGCAGAAAGTATTCACATTGCAATGTTGGTTTTGTTGGGCAGAACAACTGTGCACTGAGAAATTTGAGGAGAGGAGCAGAAATGTCGGAAGGAAGGTAGACAGCTGCCAACACAACCACTTCCAAATTGCTCTTCTAAGTAAAACAAAGCAGGTCATTTCTTTATATCATTCCTCTCACAAAGAAGTCTCTGCTATTGCTATGTAAGAACCTTAAGGTTATTGCATTGCTATGTGGGAACCTACAGAGCCTTTAGCTCAGTCCACATGGGCCTAATGGATGATTCTGCCCTGAAGGGGAGAGTCCATCATTTCATTAGGAACTTAAAAAAAGGCCATATTCAGTGGCAGTCCCCTGATGTCACTTGTAGTTAATCAATTGCCATATGTGCCAATCAGGCTAAGTTGAGCTACAGGCAACTCTTTTTATTTATGGGTAAGAGACTGGGAATTGTCTATGCAGCTGGGAGGCCAAGTAGACTCGAGGATTTTCCACAAGCTGGCAGTCAAGGAGGCAATTTATTGAGGGAGAAACCCCAGAGCAAGAAATTAAAAAAAAAAGAAAATAAGGCAGTGATATGTTTAACATAACAGAATTTCTCTTGGCATGGGTATCAGCTTCTGAATATTTCAGCAACATTGCATCTCATCTCTAATCTACATATCCATTGAGAAGTGTTAAGTAGAAATTGTCCTTTGTTCTGCAGCACAGAGTTAAACTGGCTTGCAACTCACTGCCATACTTGGGTCTTGAAAATTGAATATACTTTATGATGATTTTAGAATGATTTAATCTTTACTCTTGTCAAACTAAACTGCAGAGTTATCATATGAAACTTCTCCAAATGTCCAGTTTAATCACACACAACAATCAATCATTTATTTTACCCAATAGGGACAATCTATTTTATGCATTTTTGAGCATAAAGGGATTATTTAGCAATTGAATTATACGATTTGTGACACTTGTTTTGAATTACACATCAACTTGTCTTGGGAACAACTAAAAATTAGATGTTGTGCTGTCTTCTCCAGAGTCATCTACTTATGCCTTCCTCTCATGCATCTGTATTTATGTATATATTTATGTTTACATATGCATCTCTGTTTAAGGAATACATTCCTGCCTATTTACTCATCTAAGGAATAAGAAGTGTACAATGCGTTTGGTATTGACTTGATGTTGTGATGCTGAATAGGAGCTAAGGGCTAATATCCAGAATGAGATACTTCCAGCCTTTCCTTTCAGGGGTCATATCAGCACACTGTGAGTCACAAAAATGTAATGTAAATGTTGCTTGTATTTTAAATTAATTTTATGTTAGAAATATGGATAACAGTTCCCATCATTAAATTAACAGGGTTCCACATAGATACTAAGTTCACTATACACCGTGAGGTTATGCTGTGTAATACAGTTATTATTAAATAAACGCTAAAATAATGGTGGGAACAGTTCCCCAAGTTCTAAAGACCATTTAAATTCCTCAGTAGCCCAGATTCTTCTTTCACAACTCTGTAGACAGGAGACTGCCCAGCCTTGCTAAGTCATGGTTTAAGTGCTTCTGAAAAGAGACTGAGTACTGCGGATATTTATATTGTATATTGTATATTGTATATTGTATATTGTATATTGTATATTGTATATTGTATATTGTATATTGTATATTGTATATTGTATATTGTATATTGTATGATGTAGGTTGTAGGTTATAGGTTATAGATTATAGATTATAGATTATAGATTATAGGTTATAGGTTATAGGTTATGGATTTTTTTAGTGTTACCTCACTTTAAATAATACCTTGCATGTTCTTAAATTTTTATTTCTTTATTTCTTTAAGTATATGCTATCACTCACCAAAGCAATGAAACCTATACCCATCCATAAATTGTCCTCTGCAATTAAAAAGGCATTTTTAACATTTTTACATTTTTGAAATCATTAAATAACAGAAAGTTGATAGGTGTAGACTGTCATATCCTTTAAGTATGAACTGTTCTTTAATTCTGTGGATGTCCCCATCGTGGGAACAAACCATTCCAATTTTATTATCTCTGTAAATGCTACCTGTTTATTGCGACAAAGATGCATGAATCAAAAAAGAGATTGTGGAACTTTTGCTAGATAATTAACACCTCCTTAAAAATATCTTGGCTAAATTTAAGGTCATTTTGCTCTCATTCAGACAATATACTTCCAGTACAGGGAGTCTAGTCTATTGCAACAAGGTCCTTAAGAACAAATATAGAAATATTTAAATATTTGCTGTATGTAATATGAATATTACCAAAGAGACAAAACAAATATCCCTAGACAAGGGGCTGAAAATCTTAACAATCTTACAAAACACTGTTTTCTCCTGATTTTTTTTCCCCATAATCTCATTTTCTACCCCTTCTTCATTTCTCAGTTGTTGAAAGGAAAATACAAAAGAAATGTTCGTATAGATAACCAGTAGGATGCCAGAAAGGGCCTTTTTCAGTCAGAAATGGTGTGGTGCCCTCTGGATAATCAATTGTCCTTGCAACACTTCAGGATTTTTTGTGCACTGAGATGCAAACTGAGCAATTTCTTCTTTTTTTTCCCCCCCATATAGTTTGTTAATACTGGAAAGGCAATTGGACAGTGGGGCCTCCTCATTCCTGGCACTATTTCAAAAGCAACTTGAAATGCCCTGACAGCAGTTCTTCTCACAAAGTAACATTAAGGTTGTGACACAGATCAACAAAAGGCTGACACACTGTCGTTAGCTTACCCTGTTGTGCTTAGGTAATGGTGGAGCCTCAGATCTCTCTGTGATGTTAGCGTTATATGTTCTTCAATAACAAGGTGCCAGAGGATGAATTGAATGTAGAATGTTGAATTTCTAAGTTTAGGCTAGCTTCTTTCTTTAATAATAAAGACTGACTCTGCATTAATTATACAAAAACATTGATAATAAACATATTTCCTCAGTAACAGTTAACATTTAAGGGTAATATTTTCAAAATGAATGTGTTCTGCAAAAATTCAGCAATAAAGTTACTGAAGTGTTCTTTTACATAGTTACCCTCATGTATTAAAAATCCTAACCATAAGCTGGCAACCACAATCAAATTTCCCACCTGCCCAATGGTGTTCAAAACTGGGATTTTGTTCTAAATGCATTTCTGATTTTAACAAACCAAAACCCCATTGTAAATTGTTTCCCTTATAAATTTCATGGGACAGTTAATCCAGATCTGGTATTTCAGGACTGTGTTTCACTACAGCCATGGTAAAATAATAAAAATAATTAGATGAAGTACAGGACTAGTAATACCCTCATATTTTGTAAAATTGGCTAATATCAATGACTGTGTAGGGCATTGCTGCCTGTTAATACTTAGCAGTTTCCAGTGTCTGTAAAAAGTGAACTCACATGTTCCTTTTTAAAGCCAAAAAAAAAATTGGCTCCTCAAAGATAACAAATTCAGTACTTTTACACTCTCCAGTTACTTTAAATCAAAGTATTAACTGTGCTTCTCTTTTTACTTTCATCGTGTTAGTATGTTAAGGGTTTTTCTTTTAAAAAAATCTTTAACTCTGTTATTTTTTATGCAATTATATAAACATGCTCAAGAAATGCAGTTTTGCAAGGTATTAGCTGAACTGGTTGCTTTGACACTAGGATCACATATAGACCTAATTTTTCTGGATCAGTTCACAGTAGCTAAGCAGAGCACACCAGCATGTTGTTTTTCAAAAAGGGGAAGGATGCCATTCATTTCACTGCCTGGTCTTAGGTGATTTAATAGTCATTTGGGGTCCTGTGTCTGGGAAGAAAAATCTCAGATCTTTCAGAATCACCTTCTTGGAAACTTTCTTCTCATGTTAACATTACATTATGTGAAAGAGGTATAAGCTTTAATTCCTGAAGTAGGTACTCATTGTTCAGAAAATTTGTGGGCAGCACAAGTAAAATTTGCTTTGTGAGCTCCCTGTGGGAACCAAATGACAAGCTCTGTCTTCTCCACAAGAGGACATAGCTGGCACAGTATTATGCAGTTCCTGAGACAGCAATTTTCACCCTTTCCTTTTATCTTTTTACCCCTTCCTCAGAAATCTTGCCTAATATATAGCAAGCATCTTTCATCTTTGACTCTTGATCCCAAAGCAATTGAGAATAAATGCTTTAAAAAAGAATATCACAGAGTATCCTGAAGGATCTGATCCTTTAACATAGGGTCATCCTGGGAGAGATGAGTGAATTTTCCTTTTCTTAGGGAAAGAAGGAGTTAGGTTGGAATTTGACAAATATTGACTTCTGCATCTGTGTAAGTCCTCATTGGCTTCCTTTATAATCAGTGGAGAGAAATTGGCACTTCCAGGGTGCAGCTGATGTCATCCTTGGGTAGAAGTCTCAAGTAAGTGAAACGAACTCTCCTCTTCCATTGCCTCCTGGGACAAGTTCAGATTAATTCAGATCCCACCTGAAGTTAGGTGGGTAATTTCCAACCTTAAAGTCATATACTTTCTCCTAAAATCAAGAACATTAAGTAGGACTTCTGAAGCTATTAGAGATGCAAACTTGGCAAGAACTATTATTTTGCTTGTAAATAATGTTGAAGTCATAGAAATTGTGCCCTTTAACAGTGCCAGTATTCAAAACTAGATCCTCACAGAACTTGGCCCCCTCAGATAACTGAGACAAAATCAGAAGTGAATACAATGGCTAATCAGAAGCACAAGGGTTAAGGTATATGAAGCACAGCACAGAGTTTTGGGGAAAAAGACTTGCTGGGGAAAAGAAAATGAAGAAAAAAAAGAATTATGGTCTCCCTTCATCACACTCCTTGTTGCTTATAGTCATCTCTGTCGAAACACAGTGTCTTGCTTGTTTGTTTTAGAAACAATCTTTGGTTCGTGCATAAGAAAATACATTAAGTGTCCTAAAAACGATTCCTTTTCTTCTCCGTGTAGCAGAGAGTCAAGGGTCAAATTCTCAGCTGCTGTAATCCCCATTGGATTTATTCTCATTCATTATTGAAATGGGATAGATCCTGGTCTCACATAAACTGATGTAGCCATACTGAAGTCAGTGGAAACATGTTGAATTTTTAGTAGGTGAAAACTTGGTCCTCAAAATGCAGTAATCTTTGACTAAGCTGAGCACTCCAGGCCAAATTATTTTCAGTATTTTGCAAAGTCTGGCATTTTCTTTATGAGCTATCTTAGGTCCATTCAGTGGACCTAAAAAGAAAATTCCTGCAGTTGTATTATAAGAGTGAGTGACAAAACAACAGCCTCAATGTCTGCTTTCACTCTTTATCCAAAACAATTTATATACTAGTCTATTTGAGAATAATATTTTGCCATACAACACATCTCCTCTACAGTTTAGTAAAAGCAGCAGAGTCCATAGCACATTTTTTTTTGATCTTTTTTAACATTAAGAGGCACTATAGTGCTCAGATCATCTCAGTGGAATAATGCTCTGGTGCAGAGGAGCACTAAATCAAATGATAAATTGAGTGTAACATCGATTATGTTAGCTGTGCATAGAAATATATACATTTGATGGTCATTATGACACATGAATGTTCAAGACGAAAAGTGAAAAATACATTCCACGTTCTGTATATGTGAAAAACTGACAATGATCTGTAATTTGCGTCTAGCATTAAATTCTATAAATCTGCTGGTGTTTTCAGCATTGAAAGCCTGATTCTAAATGGAAAGGTCATTATCATTATTAAGTTTTATAAGAAAATCAGTACGTGTACTAGTATCTATTTAATAACTGAGACATCATGAATGTCAGACTTAACACACTTTGCTGGGTGCTAATAACTCTTTAAGTGTACCCTTGACTCAAGTCGAAGGCAGTATTGGAATTTTTATATTATCTGAACTGCCTAGTAGCATTTAAAAGTACTTCCATAATAGCTAGGTAAAAATATAGTGACTTCACAGAACTTTACCTAATTTTGCTCCTGTTTCGAAGGTTAAGCTAAAAATCCTTGCTCCTCGCCTTGTATAAGAACTGGAGGTGCAGGCAGCTGAATCACAACGAACCTGTCCTACTTAAACATTCCCTGATTTTTAATGGAGTATATTGTGCTTCCTGAGAAAAAGTATGTGTCAGTAATGACAACAAAATGAAGCCTTTTGAACCCAAAATGAGCGTCTGGCAAAACAATACTTGCATCAGAGTCAAAATTGCTTTTTGAAATGTCTCAGTGGAATGGTGTTGTCTAAATATAAAGTATATACTTATTCAGGTTTTTTTAAACTTTTGTAATTCCTGCATCATATAATTTCTAATTCAAGTCCAGTGATAAGTTGATACAATTTGGAGGTTTTTTTCTATTATACATTTAAATTAAAAATTGGAAGATGTAGTCTCTATTAATGAATGTTGTAGTGATCTTTTACTATTATGTCCCTAGGCAAGTTCCTTTCTAGATATGAAGTCCTCATAACAGGTGCTTGTGCACTTGATTAATTCATAAATAGTGTCAAATGCTGCATATTTGCACAATTTTTGTGAAATCATGGAAGTCTGCTATTTCTCTGTACAATGTATTGCCATTTTTGATGCCCATATTATGCACCTACTCATGCGATTCTACAAGTCTTGTATTTCCCAAGTATCCTCATCTATATAACATTCATCTCCTATGGTAAAGGTCAAGGTCCCATGGCAATATTTATATCAGGTCTGAAGCAAAATATGTAAACAAAAAGAACACCCAGTTTGTTGAAAACATAAGATCAACAAAAGCAAATTATTAACCAAACATCTGAAAGTTTCATATCACTGAAGAGAGCTTTTAAGATAAGACCCTACAAATGTATTGATATCTGTAGATTTCAATGCAGACTGTGGGATGGGAGGTATGGCTAGTTATGAATCCCTCTGAACTTCATACTCATGAACAGCTGTATTAACTCAGGTGAGACTGCTCAATTGCTTGGAGACTTGTGTATGAATAAGGTAATTCACCAAATCAAAGCCATTGTGCAAGAAGAATACAATGTCACTGTATAACAACCACGCTCCCCAGGACGGAACTTTTTTGTGTGAAAAAGAAGTGTTATAGAGGCTGTATATGATTGGGCTGCACAGTGTTCTTTGTTTCAACCCACTAGGGTGCTGTCTTTTCCCATATTATTATTATTGCATGCTCTGCAGTAATTTAACATCTCAGAAAGCTAATAGTTCTTAAATGTAGTCTGCATACCATTACTGATAGTTACAGTAAAGTGCAAAGCCTATTTGCATACTACACATCCTGTTGTGGAATTTTGCAAATCAGTGAATATCAGTGGAAAAATACTTTATGTCCAGTGTCTCAGAAGTCCTGGGTCAAGTTCAGTGTCTGAGGTATATGAAGGAAAACCTCTTTGCAATTGATGGGCGATGCTTCTGACTATGCCAGGAATGAGGTACCAAGTATAGTCTATTGCATAAATAGCACCTCTTCAAAATGGGCCAGAGCACATGGCTTATTGCATCTGCTTTGGGCCAGCCACCTCAATAACATAAAGGAACCTAAATCATCTTTGAGTAGTGGTAGAACACCATGAGGTGTATCTGGCACTACACTGACAGCTTTACATTCCCATCAGAAAAATACAGTTTAACAGGGAAAGTAGGGAAAGATGCTATTTTACTGCTTTATTGCTTTACTACTACTTTTTAGAGCTACTGTAGTACAATTTATTTGTAAGACCATAGGAGGAAAGCTATGCTATGGTCTAAAGGGAGTTTACAGTTTGTTGTACACACAATACTCTGGTGTGCTTCAGTTATACAAGTCCAAGCAGTGCAGCAGGGATACTTGCTTCGGTTCTTCTGCTAATACCATCTGACACAGCGCCCTGAGGGGTCTGCTGGGAGACTGGGTACTGCCAGACTCTTAAATGGTCAAGCTTCAGTTTTACATGTCACCATACGGATGGAAGATTAAGCAAAACGTAGCAAGGCTTGCACTTAGAAAATGAAAAAGGAGTTGACAACCTGCTTAACTGCTTTCACAGAAATCCAGCAAGGAAACGAGCACAAATTAGAAACTTCTAGGGCAAAAGCAAAACTATGGTCTTTACATTGACAGAATCAGGGCATGATCCTGCCCTGAATTTCCATCAAAACAGAAAAGTGCAGGAACGTAACATTGAATGATAATTCACATTACAGTATAGGCTTGACATGTACATCAGGCAATTAAGACTGATGGTCAGGAGAAGGCTTCAGTGGTTGCTTAAATCAGTTGACCAAGTGCTGTAATCTGGGATCAGCACACAAAGATCTGTACTTCAAATACTATAACCTATGTTTCTACAAACCTATGGAATTTACTACATATAGCCATAGCTAAACTGTTCTGGGACCTGTCCTTATGGTACATCCATGTTATTAATTTAATGTGCTGTGGAGAGATCTCTTGGATCCACTTTGCTTTGTATTTAAACCTGGAGACCTGCAGAATGCACCAGAGGCACTGCTGGTAAACTAAGCAGTTTCCCCCTTGGTAGAACTTCAGCTGAAACCATGTCAGGGGCTGCCCTCTAACATACCCCATTACAATATGGACATGCGGCCATCTGGCATTCAGCTCCCTGTGCATGCAGAGTGTGTTTCTGTGACACGCATATGGCCTGAACAGTCACTGCTGTAAAGGTATTACGCAGGTGTAGGGTTCTAATGGTAGAAAGCATCTTGCTAAATCAAAGTCTGGACCTTTCCTCTCTGTACTATACTATATGACAACATAAATATGTTCATAAAGCCAATTCTGGTTCCTCAGCACTTAATTTTGCAGTGTAGAAAGTGTGGTTGAGTCTGGGCATGAACTGACAAATACCATCATTTCACTTATCCCTTCATCCACAGATCCTAGCATAATGGGGAATGGCAGGATCAGCATGAAAGGATGGCCAGCGCTCGGACTAGTTAGAGGTTTATGAATTGGAGACTTTGGTAATACAAATGACACCAGATAAAGGGAATAGCAATCTCAAAATCTTTCTTTTCTCAGACAAAATCTCCATTTACCTTTGATACTTTGTTTTGACAACACTAAAAGCTGGAAAAAATAAAACTGAGAGAGTGAATGCTAAGCCAAATATTTAAAGAAGTATCCTGCAGCTTCCCATGTATATTTTCCTCTCCCACCATACATTCCTGCTTTACCCAGCTTTTGGCAATTCTCAGTTACTGATACTAGATTAGAGAAAATTTAATCTGATATGTGTGATATTTCATCCCGAAATGCACAGTTTTTTCAACAAATTATGGAGATAGGAATGTCCATATGTCTATATGTTGGTCTACTACAGAATAAGATTAATTAGATAAACTTTGCATTTGTCCCGGAAAGCGTTTCATTCTGAAGATGAAGCAAGAGAGACAAAAATGCAGTGGGAAAATTCTTGGCTTTCCTACAGTCAATGGGAGCTTTCAGAGGAGCCGGGACTTCATCCCATATGTTTTGTTTTTCTTCAGATGTCAGTTACCTGCATACAACATAAATATGATGTGGTCAGGTAAGTGTACAGTGAATGGCTGAAACAGTTAACAAAATCAATAAATGTGGGGAAAGTAGATGAAAACATAAACCAGACTGAGATATTTTTTCCAGACCAAGATTTTTAAGTCTTCTGTATTTTGTCATTTGTTAAACCACAAATAGTTATAAACAGAGCTGCAGTTCAGAGAGTCTTTGTTTCTAACATAAACAAGGTATAGGGCATAGCTCTGTATGTCAGCCAAACATGACTATAAGTTACAAAAATGATATATATGTATAAAAGAGGTGTCAGACCCTAATTGAAAGATTGTATTTGGACATGAATAAATATAAGGAACACACTTAACTCCAGAAAGGCAGTAAGTATTAAACAGAAAATAACCCAGATTAAATTAATGCATGCATTATACTCTATCTGTGAAATTAATTTAATTCAATACACTGAAACTCAGGAATTTTACAACATTTAGGTATCACTCTTCATACTGGTATGTCCGTTCTAGTTGAAAAAGATTATACTTATAAAAACTATGCTGAACATATGTATCTTTTAATTTAACTAGATCTAGGAGCAGAATAGCAGACTGTAACAAATTGGATTAAATATGTGGCAGAATTTCCTTTTTTAACAGACAAGCTTTGTGCAGTCATTAATAGGAATAATATTCTTCATCTAAACTGGCTATATTTCTTAATAACTGGGTCATATAAAAAACCCGCGAATCTGCAAAGTATTCAAATACTGATTCTCTTCCATTTAATGTACTTTTATTTCTAAAATAACTTTTCCTGAAGATCATGAACATTTACTTTCAAATAATTGCTTTGCATTCTTTTAATGTGGTTTGTTATTTGGAACTAAAAAGATAAAAAGCTCTCAAATATGTATGCTAGCCCTCAAGTGCTTTGGTGCTACAGGCTTATACAGCTCCATACTGGGTCACAATATTCACTGTGGCAAACAATGTTCCAAACTTCCAAAGCCTGCAGAGGTCAGTATAGCAACATCAACAAGAAATTATATAGCTTCACTGAATAGATTAACAGTCACAAATATTTATTGTAAAACCACAAAAATTATGTATTGTTCTGGCTGTTACTATAACTATGGGACTACTATAGTGTGCAATGATTATTCCTGCAAACCTCATATAATATCTCATATGCTAAAAGTTTTAAAGATATAGTGTTGCATTTGCATTTGTAAAAGGGTTAAAACATTTTTGTCGAGAGTGTTTGAGAAAAGTTGGATGGGCATTATGGAAAACTTAAGCAGACTCTTCAGTAAATGGTCTTCTCTGTGTTGCCCTGTCAATGACCTCTGCTGTGACATTGAAGGAATACCCTCCGTGTGGGTGAGAAGTAATTTGCTTCAATAGCTCTTCTGCCCCAGACATGTATAAAAAGGAGACTGTAAACACATATCCTGTGTTTGCTTTGGCACTGACGGAGCTGATACCACCAAAGTAATTTGGAGAAGAACTTTTAGATGTTTGTGACAAACTAAACCAGGACAAATGACCCAAACAGTAAACGTTAAACTCCAAGCTCAGTGCTGTGAAATCACCAAAAATGAATGGAAGTGACAGATAAATAGTGCTAATCAGGCCCTCGAACAATACCATATTAATTTTATTTACCCTCTTGTCTGGCTTTTCATGACCTGCCAGCTCATGACACTAAAAAGCATCTATGTTAGCGTTGCACTCCACATTCTCTGTCATACATTAAAGAATAAGCAGATATTCAGACATGACCGTGTGGTCCACAGAGAAGGATTCTGAGAAACACCAATTGCACTTAGTCATGTAAGTTTCTCATCCTTTGAAGCACTTCACTTAGGAAGGCAAAAGTATATAGATGATAACCACACCACAAAATTCCTCCTCTCAAAAAAAAGCTGTTTATAAATATTTTTTTTTTCAGAAATCAGCAAGAGTTCATTGTGAGCTTTTTGTCTCATCAATACACAGTGTGTATTCTTGTCTCAACTGTCCACCATAACACTAGTTTTGCAAGGTGAACACTGAGATATTGAAAGTGATTCCACATTCTTTTTTTCTCCTTTCCCTATGGACATTCATATAATGCAAGTCTTCATATTTTTATGCCCTCACAGTTTCTGAAAAGAAAGTATCAATTGTTCAAGACTGAGTAACTTTGACAAAAACATCTGAAACAGAGAAACCATCCTGAATATGAGTGATGGGTATTATGCTCTGCTGTCTCTATTTATGCATCTCTACTTGAACTTAGAAAAAATTACACACTGGTCTCTGGTGGTGAGAGGATTATATTTGAACTTTCCTGGCCTTGAAAGGTCCATTCTCAATTTCACTTTTCTCTATCTATGCATATATACAATTTCATAGAAATTAAACAGATTTGATGCCTGCATAAGTCCAAGGCGACAAAGTAAAATGATAGACACAGTAAAAAGATAAATGAAGAAATGTGTCTGATTTCACTTACTGTCTCTGCAAATCTACATTTTTGTACTAGTAAAGATGCACTAAATTAGTAGTGCTTACATACACATTAGCTGTCCTCAGGTTTTAATTACAATATCCCTCTACATAAGAAAGCCATGGGTTTCACTACCCAAATGTCAGGAGGATTTAATGTAGCCACATCAAGTCTCAATCAAAAACTACCCCTGAGAAACTGATAAGAGCCAGTTTTAAGAACTTTAATGGGTTGAAATGAGGTAACAGAGAAAAAGTTTAAATGTGTATTAAATCCTAGCTTCTACTGAAATGGCTTGTTGCCCATCAGCACGATACCGAATCTAGTGATTCCTGCAGAACTGAGTCTAAAGATTTCTTTCCTTGCCAGATTCATAATTATCTTTCTGAGAAAGAAATACAGTTCACAACTTATTTTGCTAAGTCTTTACATGGAGTGTAATTTTGCCTCTTAAAAAAAATTGTATTTTGCCTCTTAAAAGATAAGAATGTGTAAAATCTATGTTAATGTTTTAAAAGAAACAATTTATAGTTTTTTATTTTCATCAACATATTCAAATAGTAGAGGAAGCTGAAGAAAGATCAATTTATGAACTCTTATTTTTGAAGATTATATGCACTGAAGTGAAAAGCAAGAACTTTTCTAAAATAATCATAAACTAGCTTCCTCTTTGACATTCTGTTCATGCATGCTAGCTCTCAGACCAGCTAAAGCAACAGCAGAGATAAAGTAATTGTGTTCTGAACCTGGAATAAAGTACAGTGACTCGAAATTCAAACAAGAAATATAAAGTGAACAGGCTAGATATGGTAATATAGATTTTATCTCTACAACCTTGCTTCTTATTCTTATTCTTATTCTTAGTCTTAGTCTTAGTCTTAATCTTAGTCTTAGTCTTAGTCTTATTTACTTCCTCCTGTGCAGAATGGATGCAGAGTGGAGATAGACATCATCTGAGCAGAAGTGCTTCATCCTCACTTTGCACAGACATGCATGACTGTTCCTAGTTCTAATTAATTAAACTCAGTACTGCAAAACAAATGAGACTTAAAGCATTTGTAATTTCAGTAGGTTCAGAGCAACTGTAGAAGAGAACATCAAAAACTTATTTCCTTATTCATCATCATTACTGCACCTCTCACACCATCAATGGCTTACACTGAACATCAGAGGACTTATAATTTCTGTCATATAATATTGTAATTTTCTAATATTGCAATTTCTAAGTCAATCTTCCAATTGTCCCCTACCTCCCTTCTGAAATTCAGGTTTTATGGGGAGTGGGCAGAATCCTATAGAGAATCTACAACCCCAAAAGTGTGTCTTCATGTCATTTAGAGCCAAGTATATTTGCTGAGTCAACAATGAAAGACTGAAGTGTTGTTAATGCAAAGACAGGAACACTCAACAGTTTTCAAGAAAAAATAGAACTATCCTAACACACCACTGGTTGCCCAATACTTAAAAAAATTACCACATTCAGCCTGTCCTCAGAAAGTCGGTAGCAGAAATCCCCACGGTTTTAGCAGAAGCAGGCTAGGATGAAAGCACACTTTCTCAGATTCCCTGGAAATATCTTTTTTGGCAGAATACAAAACCAAACCCAGCATATAACCATACTCTTCTTAATACTTGCCAAAATAATCTCCCCACTTTTAAGAGAAGCTTGAGAATATGCCAACAAAACACAGTGACAAAAACAAGCAAAGGAGGCAATAGGTGCTGTTGATGTAATCAACAGTCAAATATATTCAGTATTCCTCAGTCTCTATACAAAACCAGTGTGTGACCCTCACAGACATTTGGCTAACTAGAACATTTTAATAAAATCATATAGTTGTGCTATGAGTGCATGCAGCTGTATATGTAGCACTCTGGGCCACAAAACAGAAATCATAATACTCTAGATATCGTAGGAAAGGTGAACATTTGCTGTGCTGTGCAGAAGATATCCTCATTATATATAATTAGAAAATTTATTTTCCCCCTGCTGCCCTAATTTGTTTTTTTTTCCTTCATTTTTCAAAATTCTCTATTGGCTTTAATTAGCTTCTTTCTGAAATCACCAACCAGGTGAAATTAGAGCACTTTTTATGTTTAAAAAAAATGTAGTTGAATGTTTTCAAACTTTTTTTTTTAAAGTTGAGTTTTATTCCCTGAGGCCAAATCTTCTCTACTCTCACTCCTGAGAGTAGTTCCGTGCACTTCAGTGAGGAAGCTTTTCAGAGGAAGGCGGGTTTTGGCCCTAACGGGATGTACCAAAGCTCTTCTAAATATAGATGTAAGATATATGAGACAAATCCTCACTGAGGGAAATCAGCAGTGGTCTTCTTAAGTCAATGAAGACAAAGCCATTTACAGGCACTGAAGATTATTCCTTGTGTTTTCAGACTTCACCAGTCTTCACCAAATATTTATCACATGCAAATTGCTACATTTTTGCTGACAATACTTCTATTACTTCATTTAAAAACTCTTTATTATATAATCAATACCAGTGTCACAGTCCTTGCTACTATGACAGGAGCAAATTTTACATAAATGAAATAATTTGCTTGATCTATATGACATGACATATCCGTAAGTGTTTCATTGTTAATTAAGAAACAAGCCATTAAAGTAATATGATAAAAGATACCATTACCTTCAAAATAACAGAGCTCTGAGCTTTAAAGTATTGTACTGGAGCAATGGAGCTGGAGACAATCATGTCCTTGTGATATTTCAGTGACATTTTCTATTTTAAGTGTCAAAAACAACTCTGCTATCTGGAGCAAGTAGTGCAGTATTCTCTCCTTTTAATATTCTAATTGTGAGGTGTAAAGTGAAATGGTTGCACAGTGTAATGGTGGTAAAGAAGCTGAGTGTCAATGAGACGGGAAAGGTGACAGACACAGAATGAGTCCCCAAGGTGCTCTCCAAGTGCATTGGATAAAGATTCCCCTGGGAAATTTTTCTCATTAGTTCTCAGACACAGTTCAGTAATTCAATAGCACCAGGTTACCATCAGTCACTAGACCAAAATATGTTACTTTCCTTGCTTTAGCTTCTTGATTTGTATGTGTCACTTTATGAAAGAAAATTATGAGATTGTCTGTCATTCAAAATGAGTTCATATGTTGTTTACATACCTGAGAATAATCCATGACAAGAAGGCTCTGACAATACAATTGCAAAAAAGAACAAAAAATAAACAGAAAATAGACAATATTTTTGATATTTGTAAGTGTATTAATGAATGATTGTAATGTACAAATGTGAGAGAAACATTGCAGACTGATTTTCTATACCTGAAAAGTTAGTTACGATTTGAGAGGCAAATGTAAAATTATCAACAAGTACAAAAAAATAAATTGTTTCTATGGATATTGCCAGGCTAAAAAAATTTCTGTGCTTAAAATGAAAAGTGTATGTACTCAGTTAATATGATGTGGAAAAGTAGCTAAAAAGTTTGATGGTTAGCTAATTTTATGTGTAATTACTTTGTGAAAATGTTAAACTGAATAGGTTATTCTCGACATTTTTTTTTCTATGCAATAAAAAAATGCACTTACTTCTATGTTATCAAAGTTAACTGCACTCCCACTCAACACTCAAAAGGATAATGGCTGGAGGTGTTGTCTCTCTCATTATCCATCTGGGTAGAAGAAAAGGAGTATCCATCCCCAATGGTCATTTAAAACCTCATTGTTATACTAAATATGTAGCAATGTAGAAATCTGGAAAACATGAGAACTCAACACACAATCATAACAAATTGTTAGATGATTTACCTGTGCAGAGGATTAGTTTATTCGTGCATGTGCTCCACAACGCTTCAGTTTAGTTTTCACTCCTGATTAGTGTATTTAGCACTCATCACTGCACTTTGCACTCATATTTAAGAGACAGGAGCTATGGATAATTACTCTGCCTAAAGTAGTTTGGGGAAGTATAGATGCATTAGGCTTACAAAAACAAAAAAAAAAGGATGCATTCTCTGTAAGCTTTTTAATTTTATTTTTCATTTGATTTTGGTTTATGGAGTGTGGGGGTTTAGGGTTTTTCTTCTGACCTCCCCCTTATGAACAATGTACATTTAATATGAGAAACAGAAAAATGTTTGCATATAACTGTCTGACTTGAACAAAAAAATATTGAAATTTGTCAGTCAATAGGTGCTTCATTTTCAGCCTGTCAGCCTGGTGAGAGTTTGATCTTTTATTGCAGTCAGATCAAAATCATGCACCTGAGGTGTCTCATTTAGCCTACAAAATCAACTTATTAGTAGAATTCCTTAAGAAGAGGAAAGATATCCACAACAAATTTATGTCTTGTGCAGTAAATAGGACTCCCTGTTTTACGACTAGATTCTGATATGCTTATCGTTGTACTGCAAAAAGGCCATATGTTAAGTGCTGTGGTATCGGTGCCAAATAAATCATTGAGAACCAATTCCTATTAATCTTACTCACACATGTTATTGCACTGAAGTTGGATATTTTACTCACATGATTAAGATGAGAATGATTCTTCAGAATGGCAGTTTTCTAGAAGTGTGAACTCACCTGCTTCAAGTATATTATTTTCTTCAAAGCTGTGCACTACAGTCTCCAAATGAAGCTCTCTTAATTGAAAATGTTTCCATAACTCTTTAACACTAAGCTATCTCCAAACTAATGATCAGGCTCCAAATAAATATGCCAAATACTTATGGTATTATTTATGTGCTATACACAAGCTCATAATTGACTTATGAATTGTAAATATTTATAAGTGGCTCATATTAAAGTAGTTGTCAACTGCAGCTACAGTACTTCACCTTCTGTCACTCCCAGGTATCAAGGGGGCTGATTCAATCACTCTCTTGTCAGTCTACCTTTCTTCTCCTGAATACCCAAATCCCTAAACACAACAAAATATAAATGAATGAAAAGCACTAATGATGCATCATTACCAAGAGGTATCAAGTTTTTTAAGGTCCTTTGCTGACTAAATTTTAAATTAGCACAATTATTCAGAGCATTCCCCAAGGCACCATTCATTATGCTTAGCTGCTGAGCTGAGGCACACTGCAAACGAAATATATATTACTGTCCACATGTCTGTCTGCCTTTCTGGAGCAGAAACACATGTAATGTTTCTTACTTGAAATGGTAAGACTCAGTATTCTGCAGATAAAATGGTTTTCTGTATTTAAAGATATACAAGTGTGCATATATTTTAGCACTGATGATATTACTGTATTTTTATTATTGCTATGTTACCTAAAATGTGATTATTATCCTCAAAGACCCTGAATAACTCATTTAGAGTATGGGTATTTTATTTAAAATGTTATTCCATCTACTTTCTAACACAGCAATTTTAGTTTTAAGTGAAATGCTAAGACTGCAGAAGCTGGGAGTTAGAATGTCTCTGACACTGCCTAAAGCTTCCAGAAGCTTCCAGTGCACAGTAGATTAATTTTTCCTTTGGTCCTGTCATCAGCAAACAAGTCTGAGTGGACTCTTCCCTGATAAATGAATTGGGTAACCTGAATATCAGACCTTTTAGAATTCCCAATAGTAATGACCTGTGTAACATCTACATTGTATGTCAAAATTTGTCAAAATTTCCTTTTTTTTTTTTTTTATGTAGTAAATGAAGAGTCTGAAGCCCTTTCTTATTAGGACATTTAACAGTTCTCTGAAGGATATGAAAGGTAACAATGACATGACAGATCCCTCTTGGATTGTCCATGAAGTAGATCAATTTGATGCATGTAGCAATATGCGTGGTGCTGTTCCTTGTAAAACACTGGTATTTTTCAGAAGAAAACCAAAACAACCGGTCCTTATTCCCACATTAAAAGTTAATAAGAAAAGAGGAAAAAGGCATAACTGCCTGTGTGACAGTATATCACATGCAGGTGATATACACATTAGTTCATGAAACTGCAGAGTTGACAGCTCTTCCAGTAAAACACAGTGCCCATTTGTCCTCACGCAGAAGAAAATAGGTATATTCGTAAGAGAAAATTATTTCTGTATGTATCTAGCTGTGAAGCCCTGAGCTGCTTTTTTAGCCCAATGACATCACCACAAACAAGTCGGGCCCCACGGCACAGATGTGCTTTCATGTGCAGTGATATCACTTTCACTAAAACACTAAAGGCATGACTTTCAAGCAGTTTTAAAATTCAGATCAGTTCTGCTCATATTTAATCTAGACATGTTGGTTTAACACCAAGCCAAGCCAGACCTTTTAATGTTCAGTGGCCATGATATAAAATTCTTCATTGTGTTACACCAATAAATTCAGAAGTTCAGTGTAATTTGCTATAGCTACAGTGAATGTTGTGAAATTTAAGCAAGAGTTTAAAGCAACTCTTCTTTTTGTGTCATATCACTGTACTTAAGCTCTTTGGACATTTTTTTCCCCGAAAATAATAAACTGTGAGGGCAGGATAACTTACTCCTGCTTGTTTTGGCCAGGTAGGCTGCAAAATGCGATCAAACTCTTCCTGAGTCAGGAAGACTTTCACGATGGAGTTATTTAGGAGTTGTTTAAAACAAACAATGGAAAGAGAGTGCCACTTGACACTGACAGCAAGTATCTCTGTTCATTTTGCATTGTCAATAGCTCCAGTGGTAGCACTATTCTTTTGACAGCTAAAAGCAGATGTGTGGGTTAAGTATGGGAGCAATTCAAATGTCCATAGTAAACTGCAGGGGGGCAGAGAGAACTCAGAGAGCAGCAGCTTTAAAGTAATTGACTAATACAGTAAGGATATTAAAGTCATTTAGTGCCAAAAGGGAACACACTGATCCTTGACCCTGAGCCACTTTGGAGTAATCTAGTATTCAATCCAGCGTGTAATGACTGCCAGGCCTGTCAATCCTCAGGGCTCTCCAGTCAAATGCCTGTGGCTACTATTGGCTTATGGTAAAAGGACAAAAATGCAAGGAAATGCCTCTCAATCAGGCTATGATGTGATAATGTTATTGCTCCAATGTATTCTATATTGTCCCTGCATAGTTTAATCTGTTGAGATCCATGTCAAAAATTGCCCTTGTTCCCCAGAGGTCTTTATTCAGCCTTTTAGTAATACAAGTGGATTTGAAAGGAGAGGGGTAGCTTACTTGATGAATTGTTTCCAGTTAATATAAAAAATAAGAGGTCAACTGTGGCTTAAAGGCTAACTGTAGAAGGTATAAATTAGAATAACTGTGCTGGTAATCTGATTAGTAAAGCCTTGCTCTTCATTTGCCCCAGTGGATCAAATATTTTACAATAAATAATATTGTCACTGAAAATTATTTACATGAGTGACACAATTCCAGTAAAGTTTAGATGCTGATAGGACTTCTGGCTGGGAAGCAAGAAGAACAAAAGTCTCACTTGCTTCTGTCACTTCTTGTCCTTAAAACTTCTGCAGCTACTGGGAATCTTGTATTTTAAATTAGGCACCTCACATTTGAAAAATATAATTATTGCTACAGGCTGAGTAGTCCACTTGAGCTTGAAAGGAGGAAATTGCCATTTTTTGTTATTTTGATTTTGCTAATTAAAACAGGGAAAACTGACCCACATAGATTCTCAAAAGTTAAAAAGTCAAAATGGGATAATAATTATGCAAATTTCAATGCATTGATGTAAAAAAAGGATTTTTATATTTCACTATTCCATCTCCACTCTTTCCTAACCCTGCTTTCCATGTGCTGTATACAAACTTCTGGAAGGGAGAAGCTCAGGTGATAGGGATGCTCCCATTATTTTTAGAGAACCAGGAGGTTATATAAGAGGCACTTTGCCTAATTTTATTCTGTGTGATTCCACAAAGCTCTCCACAGGGATGATACAGTACAAAAAGGAAAGAAAGAGAGAACATCTCCTGAGAAATATCTTGCTTATAACTTTGAAATAACTTCGGTGTCAAAAACAAATGACTTTCTCCAAAATTCTGCCTGTCCTCTCTCAGTTCAGTGCCCCAAAGCCATTATTCAATGTAAGGTTCTATTTATAAAACCATTTTCCAGACTGTACATACTCTTTACACTTCAAAAATTATGGTTTTGTGGACAGTTTTAGGGGGTGAATCGGAGAAAGAAGAAAATTGTCCTTTTGTGCTCACTGAATTCCCCAGCCACGACACTGGAAGCACATGCAACGTAAACTGTGATCCCATCAGGAGATGGCTGGCTGTGTTCCAGCAAATCTCTTCACAGGCGATTTTATCACAGGCTGGTGTTTTCACAGAGGGGAAAAAATGTCTACAATCCAGCTAACCTGAAGCTAGATATGACAAAAGTGTTGTGTTATTGCCGTATAACAGAGCAATTAGCGATTGTCAGTGCCATGTGAATGGCTACAGCCTACAATTTGGCAAATCAGTCATTTGACCCTTTGTGGGTCTCACAGGAGTGAATTCCCACTTTGTTTGGGAAGCTGTTGATATGATATTGGCCATCCAAAAACCGGGCTCATCACTACCTATATTATCTCTGAGCACTCTCTCACACCACTTTTACTCCCACATTGTGGAATCTCTCTTTCCCTTAAGTGATAGTCCCTGCACTAGGTAAGGGTAAATTCAGTTGGGTGTTTTAAATGAATTACTCTCCTTTATACCCCCAAAAGCAAGATGTAGCATGAGCCCACAAGGAATTATGCCCACCTCAGCTGTGCAAACAGTGCCCCAGCAGCACCTACCAGCTGGTGTGGAAGATACTTGAACCAACGTTCACCCTCAAGGAAAGAAAGGAATGTATGGTCACTATTACCCTTCTGAAACTCAGGGGCCTGTCCTTTATGGCTGTAGCTTTCTCTTGCTGTGTTAGTTGCAGTGGCAGTACACAACACAAGTCACTAATTATTCAGGGTCAAAAGAGCCCTAAGTGACACTCGTGCAGGACAGTCTCTCGTGACATGACACTTTCAGGCAGCTGTCTCTTTGTTGTTCTTCTCTTGACCTCTACTGTATCTGTAGGGGCTAGTACTCTTGTCCTTATCCCATCCTCACCAGGAGTAATATTTTCCACTTCTTCATTACTATTAGGGGAGCAGAGGCGGGCAACATCTTCTCAGCCTGAGTGGGGATTGAGGATGCTCCCTCCCTTTGCAGTGTTTGATGAGACAATTTAGCTAGCAGTAATCAACTTTTCATGGTCCCACCTTTCTCTTGACCTCCAGAAGAGCCATCTCCTTTTTCAATATGAGAGCATGGGAAACTCATTTTAAAAAGGGTAAAATTGTGTGAATGGGGAAGGAAACACTTATCAGAGAAATTGTTTTTAATATTCAGGGGATAAATGTAAGCAGGTATGAAACTCCATTTTTTGGAGAGAACTGTTCTGTGGGGTTTTCATTGTCAGCTCACCATCATGACCTCAATCCACTGACCATTTCCTTGTCACTCATGGGGTCTGGAGTGCCTAGGAGGAGCTCAGAACAATAATCTTTAAAGCAATGATGTTCTATGATGTATGCTTTTACATTACAAGAAGAGAGGGAAAAACTTTCAGAAATGGCAAGAAAATTCCTGCTGTTCCTTAACCTACTTGAAACCAGAAATGCCTTACAGCTAATAGGTCAGGCATTGCTGAGACGCCCACAAACTGTTTCAAAATACAGGTATCTCTGCTTTAAGACATCTTTCTTTGTCTCTCTTCCAAGATGATTGTGTTTTTATTTAAATTCCAGACTATAAGTGCAAGTTTTAAAGCCACCTGGACCCCTGAGGGTCTGGATGTTTTTTAAGTGAATCTGTAGCCATCCCCCCTGCTGTCTCCCTCTTATTAAATTAATGTCCTTTTGCAGCCTACAAGAAGAGAGAACTTGTCTTTTGCACGCCCATTTTAGGAACATTTGAAACCATTAGTACCATTTTGTAAACAGATTTTGAGATGACAGTGCAATCTTTTCAAAGCAGAGCTTCAAACACAGACATACACACAAAAATGCATGCATACACGCATTCTACTTTTATGACTTTGGAATAAAAATGCAAATGAATTTATTAGCTTAAGCATGGCACCAAATAGAAATTTATGCACATACATTTAAAAAACAGACCCCTTGAAAATAAAGCAGTTGCAGCCTATTAATTTTCTTCTTTGACAGCTTTTAAAATTCCCCTAAAAAAATGAAACAGCATGAATACTGTCAATATATCACAACAGCCACATTAGGTTTTGTGATATACATCATAATATAAAGAGCACTATTAGAGCACAACCTGGGAACCATTAAATCATTCTAAATCACTGTTACATTCCATTAGTGTCAATGGTGAAACCACATAATAGGCTTTATTACAAACTTCACCTTGGTAGGCCATTGTCTCTAATAACCACTTCTCTATGATGTGGTATCATACCCAGAAATCCAGGGAGATAATAAAGGCTCCCTTATTTCTTTTTTATTGGATGGGTAAAGTTAAATTTAGCTGTAAGTAAAAAAAAATCTTGAAGCTTTGTTCACTAACTGTGAGTTGCTGCTATTTGGACAAAAAAAAAATTAGGCAGACTTGTGAGAACAGTTTGAAATAAATTTGAATCCTGGTAAATGCTTGAGGCCAAGGCAAGATAGGCAGTCCCAGCAATTACAATGTCATTTTTGAAATGCAGCTTAGTGCATTTATGCCCCTCTTTACACTTTTGTTCAGATACAAAGCATTGATTATAGAAACATTATAGGAATTAAATCTATGTTCTTGTCTCTTTAATCCCTATATATGCAGTATCAATTAGAGAATGAAGAAAAGGAGAAAGAGAGAAAAAGAGAAAGACAGACAGAAGGACAGAAAGAGAGAAGGAAAGAGAGAAAGAAGGGAGGAGAAAAAAGCAAGGGAGGTAAGAAGGGAGGGAGCAATGAAGGAAGGAAGAAAGGGAAGGAAGCAAAGAATGAAAGAAAAGAAAAAAAGTAAGTCTATGCATGCTAATGTTTTTTTTACTTCCTGATTTTTTAAAAATATTTCAGGAGAAACTATTGTATGTGATTCGAGATCTTTTTTCCATCTTACAGGACTAAACTCTGCTCACCATAATACTAACGAAAATGCAGATTAGGTGAACAGACTATAACACGGTCATTTGTATTTAGCACAAAGAACCTCTCTATTTTGGCAACTGGGGGTTCTCAGTGTTTCCTGGTTGAGGGTTTTCAAGCAGTTGCGGAAGAATCCTGCCCTTTTGAAACTCATTAGACTTTGGCTTTAACTAGAGTAAGAACTTCAACCTCAATTTTCAAAAACTAATTCACACAGGCGCCCTGTATTTCCTGTAAGAACCTGAATCAATTTTGATGAATTGATGTCTCCATCATCACAACACTTCATCTTGGTCATGTTGTAGAAGCAGACTTGCATCTTCAGTTGGCACAATACTGCAGTCTTCTACCATCATTATTCAGATACTGGTATGTCTGAAAGCATTTCTTATGCTGGCACTTAATGTACAGTGCCTGTCTTTATAATTCTTTCATGTGAGTTCAGTACAAGTTTTGGAGTAACTGGAAGTTAGATGTGAAGAGACATGTGAATACACCAGCCTTATACTACAGCTGAGTTAATGAACTGTCACTGAGTTCTAGGAGTTGGTGGTATTTTATCCTTAACTTCTTCTATAGGGCTGTTTAGGAATGAGTGTAAATAAGAACTCGTCCTTACGTCACAAAAGTAAAAGTCATATGTCCTTTCTGATTGGATCAGTTGCTATCAAAAAATATTCGCCCTCCAACAAAGTAACCTGCAATAAAATGAAATAAAATAAACTCTGTAAATCACATCAAATGAAAACATTTTTCTTTATTCCACCTATTCTAGAATTTAACAGTTCCTCTATTGCATTCTTCCTTTGTCCATTATTTCAGTCCTTTCCTTGCATGCATTCTGGGGTTTTCTGCATCTCACTCAAAGGCACTTGTTTTAAAACAATGACCCAGTTCAGCATTCTCTGGTATGCCCCATATCTTTGTGGCATTTTTGCTCTTACCTTTTCCTTCCAAATGGCAGTTTTATGTAGCAGCTGATAGATACTACAAGTCCCTTGCATATATTTGGAACAACAGGCGAGGTTTGTGTTGTGTTTCCTTAAACTCAATTCCTGTTAAATGTCAGATCACTACTTTCAACATTAATTTTAACTTTCACTAGATCATTCTGACTTTCTTATCAGAATAATATTTTGCTATGCATGAAATACTGTTTTAGAAGTGTGAATCTGGTTTCTTCGTCTACATAATATGAATTTACCCGTCTCCCATGCAAGCTGTACTGAGAGCTACAGAAATCCCATATCTCCTGTGTGTAAGATCTGAAGTTAGAATGCAAAACTCTGAACTTGGAATATTCCCAAAGGTAGCCAGATCAGTCACTGGAAACAAAGGAAAAACTGTGTGAGGAAGGGGGACTAAAAGAAGACAAAAAGATAAGTCGAAGGAGAAAAAAATGACAAAAATTCTGAATGGTATAGAAGATTAATTACAGATTTAGTAATAAACTGTAGTGACTGAACTTGCATTTATTTACTTCATTTAAGGTAACCTGAGTCCAAGGTCACATTCTTCAGCTATGAATGAATTCAGATGTGGTTGGAACAGGGACAGAAAGATGTCAAGAAGAAGCGAAAATGTCAGCAGACAAGGGAAATAGGAAATACACTGGTATTTTGGATACTTTGATAAAAGTGCAGTTTGGCATGGTAGACACCAGCGCTGTCCTCAAAGTCAGCATTGAACAACTTGCCTCTCTTGCTAGTCTTTCTCGTAACTTGAAAATGCTAATGTTTTGTTCCACTGTCAAAAATGAGCCATAAGAAATGGTTAACAAGGCACTTGTGAACCATAATGAATAAAAAGCAAAAATGTGGGGAACAGTATTTTGTCTGTCAGGATTTATAGGGGCTTATAAGAGAGAATGTATGAACCTTGTTTTAGCTTGTCTACATCTGAATAAAGCACTTAAGTTAAAATATCATAGAATCATTGAATAACCAGTTTGGAAGAGACCCACCGGATCATCGAGTCCAACCATTCCTATCAAACACTAAACCATGCCACTCAGCACCTCGTCCACCTATGTCTTAAACACCTCCAGGGAAGGTGAATCAACCACTTCCCTGGGCAGCCTGTTCCAGTGCCCAATGACCCTTTCTGTAAAACGGTCGCTCGTGACCTTGTTTTCTATTTCCAGTGCACATTGTAACTTTTTTTTTAACTATAATTGCTTGCAATGCCAATGGTGTTGACAAAGTTATGAGCTATTTCTGATGCTGTTTGATCAAGATAGACTGTGAAAGCTTGAGATTCTCCTTGAACTCCTAATTTTGTGTTGTATATACAACATGCAAACTCCATACAAGGGCAGTAGCGGCAGTTTGCTTAGTCTTGCCTTCAGCTTTCCCACTGTCTTACTTGGCACCTGAGGTAATTTTTCCCTCTTTAAAAGTGTTTAAATATATCACATATTACCATCAAACTTAAAATAAATTCATTGCTAATTTTAAGAAAAAGCTGACTCAATGCTTCAGATGATTAATGCAGAGCACTTGTTACCATGTGCAGCACTCAACCTATATACTATATTTAAACAAGAAGAAGCCAAATCACTACAAAAACTTTTCTAGATTCTCTTTTTAGTTTTTTCTTCAATGCTTTGATATAAGGTGGTCCTTCAGATGATTTCTTTCATTCCTAGCTCTAAATACTGGAATGATGGAGAGATTCGCACTCTTCTTTCCCTTCCAAACTGTTGCCACTGATAAGTGTTCATGACACTGAAATATTACTCTTCACTCAGTATAGGCAAGGGTGGCAAAGAATGACACCAAAACATCTGCAAGGTGTGTGTGCTTCCAGGGAAAGGTATATGGATGGTGAGTATCTCATGCAACTGGACCTCATGACAAAATATTGGTTATATTCCACCTGAGCAATTTAAATATTCATTAGCATTTATTAGCACCTGTGGTTTTCTAGTTGGTTTTTTTTTTCTGGTAGTTTGCGATACAAAGCACACAACTTGATGAAACAGAGTCACTACTTCTTTTTTTGTCTAATTTTTGTCTTCTCTCTGCTTTCTTACAGAGTGTTGCTCAGAGAATAGCCCATAGACTGTGGACATATCTTTAATGCAGGTTAAAATATTTCTCAAATGTCATTTAAGTCAGCAAAATCAACCAGGCTAGTGGCTTTCTATGATGGGGTGGCCACATGAGTGGAAACAGGAAGACCAATGGATATGATCTATCTGGACTTTTGTAAAGCCTTTGACACAGTCCCCCACAACATCCTTCTCTCTAAATTGGAGAGATATGGGCTTGATGAGTAGACTGTTTGGTGCATAAGAACTTGGTTGGATGGTCACATTCAGAGAGTAGTGGTCAATAGATTTATCTGGATTATTGAGTTGGGTTCTGGACTCCCCAACTTAAGAAGGATATGGAACTGTTGGAACGGTTCCAGAGAAGGGCCATGAAGATGACAGAGGGCTGGAGCACTGCCCATATGAGGACAGGCTGAGAGAGTTGTGATTGTTCAGCCTGGAGAAGAGAAGGCTCTTGAGAGACCTTATGGCAGCCTTCCAGTTCCTGAAGGGGGCCTACAAGAAAACTGGGGAGGGACTATTTTCAAGGGAATGCAATGACAGGAGGAAGGACAATGGCTATAAATTGGAGGGGAGAAGATTTAGATTAGATATTAGGAAGAAATTCTTGATGAGGGCGGTGAGGCTCTTGAACAAATCACTCAGGGAAGTTGTGGGTGCCTCTTCCTTGGAAGTGTTCAAGGCCAGGTTGGATGGGTCCTTTGGCAGCCTGACCTAGTGGGAGATGGCCCTGCCCATGGCAGGAGGTCAGAGCTAGATTATCTTTAAGGTCCCAAACCATTCTATGACTCTAAGAAAATAGGCTGGACCAAAATGGATCCAGGTCTGAAAGAGCACACAATGAACCTATTTTTATGCTTTTCTTTGGGCTTCAGTAATCAGTCAGTAAGTGGGACTGAGAATCCTCACTCCTGTTTCTTATTTGCAGTTGCTAAAAGAATCACCTGCTATCTGTTCTGTATCTTGCATGCTGTCCTGGCAGACTAAGAATTTAAAAAAGTGCAGCCCAGGAAAAAAAAGCAGTAAGATTTTAATGATGGATCTTTTTAACGGAAATATTTGAGAGCTTAGTGTATTATGAAATATATGCAAGCATTTGGTGCTGCATGGTTTATAATGCCCTGAAGCAAGTTGTAAGACTTATCAGCATCTTGGAAGATCAGAACTTTCCGTTTGGGTTTTGATTAATCAAATATATTATGAAATCTTTGCTATGCCTGATTTTTGAGAAAGTCTATTTTTGATATTAATATGTCTCTACAGATTAGATACAGATCAGTTTTTTCATGAAAATAATTCTCTTATCTTTTTACTGTTGTACAAAAAATTATGTTTTTTAAAATAAAAATGATCAGATAAATATTTAAACACAGATTTCCTTCATGTGGATGTCTCTTCCATGCTATTTCACTTATAAGTCTTTGTAAAATGAGGCACTTTGAAATGTAGGATGTTTAAGAGTCTCTAACTTTTGAAACAATCACTAGAGGCCTGCAGACTGCTTCCTAGGAGGAGACAGCCCATTGTATTTCATTCAGCTTCTTTACGACTATGTGTTAGCAGCCTGAGTGTTGAACCACAAATCTCATCCTATTAACCCAGTCATATAACCTTGAGCTATCCAGACATGCAGATGACAACACACAATACCTCTAACATGTTTATCAGCCATGATGTGAGGTTTATATCAAGAACAATTAATGTTTGAGAGTACCTGCATTAAACAGGCAAGTATGTATTGTTCAACTCAAAAGCATCTATAGTAAATTTTCCAGTGTTAGAATAGTAACATCAGTCACTTCTATTACTGTACTAAAGGTCTGATGATAATTACATTAAAATTGTCTTACTTCCATTTGGATAGGGCTAATGAACTATTTCTAAATTTTCCATAAACTGGAGATAAACTGGAGAAAAACGACGTTTTAATTTTGTAAAAGTGCATATCAAAAGAATGCTCAAAACAAATGATCCCAAGTATTTTTCTGCTGTTTATTGATATTTATTATAGCTCAATAATGTATTTATTTTGAAACAAAAAATTTGCACACACATTGATTCTTCACATAAAAATGGGCATTCAAGATTATTTAATCTTTTAGCTTGGACAAGGATACATCTTTCCTCTTCAGAAATCACGTTTACTATACAAGTACGAACTTTCTCAAGCAAAATGGCAAAAATATTTACTACATAGCCTAGAGGTCTAATCCTGCCAACTGCTGAGCATTCTGACTTCCAGATGAAGCTAGCTGGAAGGGCCCCAGCACCTTTCAGGATGAAGCGTAACGCATAAGCATAGCAGCTACTTTGGTACCAGTGACCTTAAACATTTTGGTCTATGGTGTCATTGATCCATGAACTAAGACAGATTTACTGTACACAAGTGACAGTAGCAGTGTAAGAAGAATAAGTAAAGAAGTTGTGTCAGCTTTTACTTTGACTTTCCTTGCTCTCAATGTGTATCATAAGCCTTGTCCTGTGTAAACCTGTGTACCACAAGTTGTGGGTTTTTCTGTTGACATCTCTTCTATTTCTCTGTGTATAACTGGGCTTTGCAAAATTCTTTCCCAGCAAGTAATAATTTTGCTGAGTAAACAATCAGTAATTTAGCATGCACAATAACTGTAGTGACAGATTTACAAGATCACAATTACACTCCCTACCACGTGAACATTTAAGAGAGGTGCATTCAGGACATTAATGTGGCCTGGGCTTCTGGATCAGTTGTGGGCAGCATCCCCAATCCATGCATGAGCAGAGGAGATCAGCAACCCAGGTAAAGCAGTTGGATGCCCTTGATTCCTGGTCTGCAACTCTGGCACCCGTCCAGGAAAGGCATACTGCTCTTTTCTTGCTCTACATTTTTTTCATGTGCTGCCTCTTAAAAGTTTTTGGTTTTTTTTTTCTTATTATTCTAACTCTTGGAGCCATTTTCATTGCCTTTCTGTGAGCTGAGAGCTTCCTGTGTAAATGGAAATTTTTCCTGTTTTCCTTCAGTCATGTTAGGGCCCCCTTGCTTCCCAGAGGGCACAGGAGCAGTGCAAGAAGGCTTTCACACCTGGGAACGTGTGGCCGCTTATATGCCAAGCTTCAGTTTGGCAACATTTCTCTGTTGAGGCTGCCTGCCTCTCTGGGCTTCCTCCTGCTGAGTGCTGAGAGCTTCTGAAGGGAGTTTGGGAGCAGCGGATGCTCAATGCGAAACACATCTGACCTCCTCCACTCCCCATTCTGGAGTCTCCCCTTTACCACTACCCTGCTTTTTCTTGCCTACTTCTGTACATGTCAACACTACACATGCACACAGGGACATGCTATGCCATGTAAATGAGTTCACAGCCTGGAGGCAAATGACTGCTCTTACAGCATTTTTTAAGGTATTGTTAGTTGATTCCAGTGTACATATTGTAAACCTGTGTTTATGCAGGCAATAAATGTACAAATGCCTAATCCTTTTCTCTACCGTGAAAGAAAAGCAGATTATTTTGTGACACAGTTTTGGCAGACATAAACAGTTCTAATTTAAAAACACATAAGATGATGAATAGAGTTTCAGAAATGGACCACGGTTTATCTTGTTAATTCTTATTGTGTATGAGTAGCAATGAAAGGAGCAGTGCCAGAACTCAAGGATATGATGAATAAGAAAGAGCAAAATGACAAACAAAGGCCCTGGTGACCAGAAAACAAGCTACAGTTTGTCCCCCAGAGAGAGACAGTGATGGGTTGAACTTGCCATTAGAGGGAAGATTAAGTGTCCTTGGTTCCTCAGTTAGTTAATTATACACTCAAATCTTCCCAGTATATCACATAAACCAGGCATTTTGCTTTTGAATATCTGTATACTGACTACTTGGATTGCTTATTGGTTATTTCTCTTGACAACTCAAACCTGAACATTAAATCCCATTGGCAACAACTATCTGTCAAGAGCAAAAAAAAAAAAAGATTTGTGTATTTAGTTTTCATTATAGAAGTGCTTGTAGTTGAAAAAATATGTACCTGTCAAGTTTTCGACATCTCGCTGGGGATGCAAGCAATGCTGTTGTGATTTCAAAACGTGGCTGACAAATTCACGTTCCAGTAGTAAAGACAAATCAAGGTTTTTTCTTTTTTTTCCTTTTTTTTATTTTTTTGCTTTTTTCAGAGCTTTGACAGTTATACATAACAATTTGAGACCTAAGTGGCACTTTGATGCACTATTCCATTATTAAGTGGTATAGTCACTATAGAATAGATGACGGGACTGTACTCAAGGCGTTGTGAATTAAACAGCTTTCAACAATAGAAGAAATTGAATGGCCTAAAGAATTCTGAAACATAAAAAAATAATGATTAAAAATGTGTTTCAGAATCAGCAAGGCATATAATTTAAAATAATGTCAGGTACTGAAATTCAAACTAAAGAAAGCAAAGTATGTTTTAGAAGAATCTTTAAAGTTCAGAGGAAACATTAAATAATTAGCAAACATCACTAAACCTACAATTACAAATTTTAAATATGACTCTTTGATGAATCTTAGAAAATTAGCATGACATAAAAAACCCTACCTAAAATTTAAGGTACAAAGACATAAAGCCTTTTTCACGTGACAGTACCTTTACAACTTATTAATTGACTAGTTTTGTACTGGCATTTCCTTGTGCCTAAAGGTAGAGTTTTCAACTAAAGTAACATTGACATAAAGTACTTAAATTAATTCTTTTGTCAATAACTCTACAGCTAATCAATACACCTGGAATTAAACAACAGGTTTTGGCCAGAAGGCACACTAGTCCCTGTTCTCTTTTTGTTACTATTCATTAATCATTCAGCCACTCCCAATAAAATTACTTCCCTGATTGAGCAGAAAGTTTGATATACTGAACAGCCCACAGTGGCAAGTAGAATAAGGAAAACCCAGGAAAGGTTTCCAAAATTACTTTTTTTACTAAGAAAACAAAAATTGAGAAGCTGCGTTGATAACAATTCATGTTATATTTTTACTTAATAAAATGCAAGTAGACATTTTTTTCCTATTAAGATAAAAAACAAAAATTTAATACTTGTTATACCCCAGAGCATAATTGGTCACATATTATCTTTTGTTTTTAATATTATTAAAGTCTAAGAAATTACTTCTCAAACATTGATCCAGTGAGATTTCTGGGAAAGAAAGACACCAAGCATTGAAAATTCTATTAATCCACAAAGTTCTGAAATATTTGCTGTAATACTTATCTCTCTCCAGTTCTGACAACTATATCAAACTGATTTCTATCTCAGAATAGAATGTGGATTGCAATTTCAGTGCTTAGTAATCCAAATTTTTTTCCCCTTATGCTGCACAAGAAAGGCATAATTGAATTATTCTTTTATCCCTTTCTAACTGTTAATCCTACAAAGCATGTAAAGCCACATTAGGAATGTACTGTACTTTATAATATGGCATAGGGTATGGCTAAAGCTGTGGTCAAAAAACAAAAAGGAAACCTTCTGATTTGGTTATGATATATTAAAAGATAAAGTTGATTTGAACAAGTTACTAAAAAAGATTTCATCAGTATCCTACTTTTTCATTCTGAGGCATTAAGGAAGCAAAAAAGAAATTTAATTATGAGAAATAAAATAAGGATTTTCTTGGTTACAATTCCTGGCCCTTCACTGATTGCAGTAAATTATAAATTATGCAGTCAATGTAGGCCAACAAAAGAAGACATCTTCAAATCTCAGTCAAAGGTAATTACTTAAGTTGGCTGAATGTTCCCTTTTCATAGAGTGTGATCTCTCTTTGACAGCTCACACTGACAGATGACCTTCTCAGCGACGTTCTTATCCTTCGGATCATGAGCAGTGTGCCTCTCTCCCTGAATATCTCTATATATTTGTGACACTAAGCTTTCAAATACAGCTATTGACAAATCAGAACATCAGTCTAAGTGCTGGTCTTCCTATCACTCACAATAAAGTAGCTATCACTTGTGGTGTTGTAGAGCAAGCACATCTCTGAAAAATGAGTTCTCACCAAGTGCTAATTTGACACAGCTCGCTTGCCTTCCCATAATTGCTCTGTCATTGTCAGTTGGCAGTTCGGGCTCATTCCTGGAAGCTGTGCCGTACAATTGGATACAATTACTCCCATTTACCACCACTATTATGCCACTGATGTTGCCCAGTCCGCATATTGACATGCCTCATTAAACCTGGATGCAGGCCATTAATGAACATTGTTAGCATTTCTCTTAAACTTTTTGCCTCTAATAAACAGTCAGTGTTCCATGAAGGAGCACTGCCATCCTTGTGATATGATATTTATTATCATATGGGGGAAGGGGACTCTGCAAATGGAAACTATCCAGATGCTGTGAGAGAGATATATGGTTAGATCAGCGAAGAACAGCCCTGATCAGGAGGACCTTTTCCATCAGGGGCATCCTACCATTAACCAAGTGACCTCTCCTATCCAAGAGAAGACAGGAAGGATAAACACGATAACCTCAGGGCAGCCCAGTCGCTGCAGGTTTCTCAAGGTTGCCCTGGCTCTTGCAGCTACCCTTAGCCCCCTGCTACCCCCAGGTGGTGCTGCGGGATGCGGCAAAGAGCATTTTGCCCTGGGTCCTCAATCCATTATGTCCAGCCACTCCGACGTGCATTTTTATTCAGAGATAATTATGTGTTGATCAGAGAAGTCAGTGGCTGTCACCCATATGGCAGGCACACCTGCAGTGTGACATAGGTGGTAACGATGGCATGCTCTTGAGCTGTCATGACAGGGACAGGGACTTTATTATGTATATGTCACCATTTCTCTTAGGGAAATTATCCTTTTCCGCACAATGACAATAATGAACCTTGCAATACTTTCATAAACCCTTTTTCTGGGCCCTTTCCTTGACCTTCATTAAAACACTGACTAGAAAATTCAGTGCTTTATGAACAAAATGCAAACTTTCCAAGCAGATGTAAGCAAGCTTTTGGAGTTTCTTTTAAATAATTTTACACTTGGACAGTCAATGACCTGCAGTGTACATCCTTCAGCAGGGCAATGACCACATAGAGAAAGACTAGGTCAAGGACTAACTAGCTCTTAAGTGCTAGAATTCTGGCTGGATATTAGAGGATTTTGCACTGAAAACGAGGTTCATAGGACAAATTATGTGTCTTTGAGTGTTACAGGGAACAATTCTGTCTAATGCAATATAGAATGATATTATTCTAGAATTATACTTACTCATTTTTTGGCTTTCTTTGCTTCATTCTTTACAACTTTCCTTCTGCTCTTTGGTTCATGTCACAACAGCAAGTCTCTGTGGAACTGAAACCAAAAAAGGAGAGACAGAACAGCATTTTGTACGTAGACAGAAGGAAGAAGATAAAAAAGGGAAGTGAGGTTATGTTATTTCTCTCAGGTACCCACAAATCTATACCTGAGTATCGAAAGGAGAACCTGAAAAACTCCCATAATGTTATTATTTAGTTGGTGATATGGGATGTTTTCTTATGGACGATTTTAATTATTGTGTTCTCAGTTAAAAATTAAAGATATAGGCATTAGAAAAGTGTAAAGAAAATTGACTTTGTCAGTGCCTTTTTAACAGCTAGTTTTTCTCTTTTTTTAAAGTCTCAGAAGTTTGATTATGTAGATTAAGCCTATATTCTTCACCTTTGGATTATCTTTCATACAGATATTTGTGTGTGACTGCATGTGTGTAATATGCCCGCTTGCTGAGGTTGTGCTTAATGTATTTCTCCCATATTGATATATACAAAACTACTTCCTGCAGCATTATTTCAATAGCAATAGACTATTTCAGAGTAAAATTTCTTACATGTGAATGCTGTCTTTCTGTCTAGAGAGAATTAAGGGACCAGAGAATTTAGTTTTAAATTTACATTTTAACTTTAAATGGCTTTAGCAAAAGTTGCTAGCAGAAAAAAATGTAATATTTGGAACAGCTGCAAACTTATGAACTGTCTTAGTCTCTTTTAAATGTAAATATTGTACTGTTGAAAGTGTTGTGGGACATCCATGTGAATTCTGGAATAACATGCCCTTTGGTTCAGCTGTGGTCTAAATAATCACGTAGAATGGAGAAATGCATCAAAAATTCTAAAAACTTCAACTGAATAAGCCCAATTTTATACTTTTTAGTTTATTGTTATGTTCACATTAGTTTGAATAATTTTCTCCATGATGACCTCAAATTACTCTGACAAACATTAAGACTAGTAGATGAATTTGAGGTTCTCAGCTGTATTTCTAAGGAGTTATAGATTACTTTATCAAGTAATCACCACAATTACAGGTAGTGATATCATGATGCTGCATTTAAAAACTGAAACATACATTATCTCATGAACCACTAAAGTCCCTAAGCTTCCTGTTAGTATCTTGGTCTGTAGTTTAAGAGGCTGTAGAAATATCGCACTCTCACTGGAGACAGCAAAGAAACGAGGTATCACAGGCAATTGATATTTCATTAAAATACTAGTCATCCAAAAATAATTACCAGAGCTGAAACTGCTCGGGATATAAAAGTTAACTGTTTTGAGGAGCAGAAAAGAAGTTGGTAAACAAGAGTAGTTAAACCTCTGTTTAAGTCCAGAAATAGCATCACAAATAGCCTAATGTTATCTACTGGACTAGTGTTATCTATGGACTGGCTTGTGTTATACTGCCCAATATATATACATAACTGCCAAATAATGATATAAAAGTTCTTCCACCCAAACATTAATCAAAAGCTATTTAATTCATTTGAAACAATCAGATTGCAAACCAGCATAATATAATTGCTGAAAAGATGTTTTGCACATCAGGTCAATGGAATCATTGAACAATTTGGGCTGGAAGGGGCTAGGAAAGTCATCTAGTCCAACCCTCCTACAGTAAGCAGAGACATTTTATACATATAATGACAGAAGAATGAGTATCTTAAGTATGGATGTGATATTAAAATTTGGCAGCAAAGCACTAATATAACACAACATTTTTCCAAGGTTTTTTTTTGAGACAGAAGAAGAACATTTGCTATCTGTCTTGTGATGATGTAATTTTGCCTTTTTTGAATCTGATCGCTGTCTTCAGTCTTTATGAGGGGGAAAAAAACCCCACAACTATCTAGGGTGAGGTAAGGTTGAAAGATAAGAAAAATAAATGAAATAATGTATATTTCTTCTCTCCCTGTCTAAACAAGAATATGTGACATAACAAGAAACATATAGGTCACAGAGTCCCATCCCCATCATGTACAAAGCAGACCATGACACAATAAATAATCCAAAAGTACTTCCACTTTCACTTTTCCTCTGAGCGACGAAGCACTCATCTGTTTCCTAAGCACCTGTGAACTGGTGAGTGTAAAAAAATTTCCAAATGCCTTAGAACTTCGGGTACGTGGGTGGACTACAAACAGTGGCTTAGGGAATTAAAGAAATTGCAACAGCTTGTGATTAAGGGGAACAAATCAGAGTTGTGTGAATTTGTGTAATTACAATGCATATCCTGATTTTAATTCAACTCCTCTAGATCAATAAGAAATTTATTCCTAAAGGGAGAAGGAAGTTTACCAGAACAAGCTCTACAGCCTGTGCTTAGTTCCTTTGGCTAAATGAACATATGACAATCATAACTCACATTTTAGACAAAATGGTTGAATGCTAAAGTTTAGGATAGGATAGGATAGGATAGGATAGGATAGGATAGGATAGGATAGGATAGGATAGGATAGGATAGGATAGGATAGGATAGGATAGGATAGGATAGGATAGGATAGGATAGGATAGGATAGGATAGGATAGGATAGGATAGGATAGGATAGGATAGGAGTTTTATGCACAAGGATTTAGGTGAAGCCAGTGGGAACAGTTCTGAGGAGACTGGTTTGGAATGAAGGTTACAGGAGAGGGAGAACCTGGGTAATTTAAAGATTTTCAGCATATTTGTGCAGAGAGCATCTACATGGAAAAATGTACTGCATTTACACTGTGAGGGGAAGGTTTTAGATAACAGGTGATTAGGCAAAGATAAATTTACAGAAATGGGATGTTGCAGGGCATTAGTAATGCAGAGAAAGGATCTGGGATTCAGATGGCCTGGACTGGCAACTCTTGGTAGGGGATGGCTCAGAACAGCTAGCTGTTGTTCAGTGAAGATAATGAATATATGAGGAAAAGAAAGCGTCTGTAACTTGTGAGTGGGAGTGCATGTGTATGAAAGGAAGAGGAGGAAGTGAAAGAGACAGGGAAAGATAAAATTATAAAGGAAAACCAGAAGCAGCCAATTCAAAATATTTGATCTTCCTTCTTTGGTACTTTGGTACTTTGGTACTTTTTTTTAGGCTTGAGATAAGGAAAAAATTCTTCATGGAAAGGGTCGTTAGGCATTGGAACAGTCTGCCCAGGGAGGTGGTTGATTCACCTTCCCTGGAGGTGTTTAAGGTGAGGGTGGATGAGGTACTTAGGGGCATGGTTTAGGGATTGGTGGGAATGGTTGGACTCGACGATCCGGTGGGTCTCTTCCAACCTGGTTATTCTGTGTGATTCTCAAAGTGGATTCCCCTTCTCCATTATGCAAGGGAGAAACTGAGAGAAGACAGCCATTTTCCTCTTTCCCCTTAATCATCCTCAGATACTACAGTAATAGCATACTATAAAAACTGAAATAGACAGATCAGCAAGTATTCTCACAGATTTTGGCTTTGAAATCCACCTGTCTTTCAGGAGAAAGATGGCATTTTAGGGAATGTTTGCAAACCTACCACTTAGGGCTTCACACATAGGACTGACCTCAGAATCCCACTCCACCTTTGCTGAGTGCTGCTGCTGACAGTGTCAGAGTGCAATGTGGCAATACAGAAAGTAAATAATCTGTATTAGAAAAAAAATAGTATCAGTCAAAAAAACCCCTTGAAATACGCATTTACATAGTTCTCTGTGAGTAGACATGCACAGTATATGTCAGTCTTCACTCACCTTTTAAAACTTCAGGTGGCAAACAGCTCATAAAATGTAGGGGTGAATATTCCCTTATTGAAAGAAATTATTTCTCAAAGAAATGAATGCCTTTTTTTATGTCTTTCATATGTATGTGTAATGTCCAACTTTTCTTCTTTGTTTGCCTCAAGCAGTCGTCTGAGTGCTGGCCATTTGCACTCTTTTTTGTGGCTAGACAACAAATAGCAGAGGGGATGCAGCAGCAGGTGCTCCCCAAAGATTGATCTTAGAATATCACCTGAGGGCCTTGTCTATAGTGACGTGTTCAATGGGAAGGGAGGTGTAGGACTAAGCACCACACCCCTATCGTCACCTGGCCAGACCCTCTCCAAAAGAGCCTCTGTACATGTGTGGCAGGACCAGCACAGACTGGCCTTATAAAAGAACTTGCAACGATCCATGCAGCACATGTGCCCATTATTCCAATTGGACCAGCCTGGACCACGCAGCCTGGAGCTGCTGCCGGAGAGACTATGTCTTCCCGAGGAACTGCTGTTGGAGTGCTGACCACTTCCTTCCCTTTTTTTTTTTATTCCTATTCCCTCCATTCTCTCTCATGCACTCACTTTCTCTCTATCTTGTAGTGTTTTCTTGACTGGTATTAGTGAGTTTCAGATCAAATCCGAGTGACCTTGGCTGTGTTCAGGGATCAGATTGTAACCTGGCAAGATTGAAATCTGTTTTCTGCAACTGTGGGAAGTTCACCCCTTCCCTCCCCCAACAACTCGGCTGTGCATCCTCAGTTTTGGGTCTGTTTATTTTGTCTGATGTCAGAATAAATTTTGCTTTTTGATTTCACCCTGGGAGAGACTTCGTCCACCTCCGGATCATCACCCAGATAATCAAACCACCTTCTTCACCTTCGAAAGAAGGCCTGGACATGAGTGTGTAACTCGTGGATCAGGGCATGACAGTATGTCATGAGATTGATTTCACATTGCTTAAAGTTAGTGATCCATGACATATTCATTTAGAAACCCAAGGCTATTGCTTGTGTTAAAAAATATTTGAATATCAGAATATTATCGTGCATGTATTCTACATTTGTATGTTGTAAATGCATTTGTATTTTTGGCTTATGGGATGCTTTGGATTAATTTCTTCTAATACAACATAGACAACCCCGTATAACTTACCAGAGACCATTAGGAGGATCAATCACCTTATGTGCACTTGAATCCACAGTATCTCTCTGAAAGGATGGGCACTTATGGTTATTCTGTCAAAGAATGAAATGCATCTTAATTTTCACAAGAAATGTAGGATGCATTTTAACCAAAAAGTCTTTAATATAAAATCAGGGAATGGGCCACATTCTCAGCTGCAGTCTTTTGGTACTTATCCTATGTAGTGTCATTATAGTCTTGGCCCAAATTTTAGTTGTTCAGTAGTTATGGTTTAATTTATGCCATTAATTGCAGGACTTGACTTCTTAAAAAAATAGGTCTTTGAGAAAAGAAATTCAGTCCAACACATTAAAGGTTTTTTTAAGCATGAACAAACATCTTTCTTTTTTTTTCTCTTTTTTTCCCTCCATGTTTTTGCCCCTTTTAGCCAAGGTGTATTGGAAGAGATAGGTGAGGGAGACATTCTGACCAAATTTAGTAAATTTATCAATTGTTTCAATAGTTTAAAAGAATACTCATGTGTTTATAGCTTGACACTACAGTAAGTCTTTTATTAAACTAGATCTTTAATATGTTATGAAAAAAGATGTACTCTAACAGCCATATGAAGGAGTTATTTATTCAAATAACTTGATTAAAAACATCATCGGCAGTAAATTAAAGTCCTAATTTTACAAGATCCTACCCACAAATGTAGATCCTTCTAATGGCATTAAGCTTTTGGGGAGTAGCAGGAGTATGAACTATAGGAATAATGAATCAGATCCTTAGGCAGAACAAATTGGCAAAGCAGTATATATTTAGGCTGAGTGATCAGACCAGAAACTGAAAAACCAATAGAGACGATCAAGCTTCCAACTATGATTCTGTGTAGTACTACTTCATTGGAAGCATGTCTTCATCATGAGATGGAACCACATGCAGGGATGCCTGAGGTAGGAGGGATTTGGATGGTAGGTTCATAGAAGGATGTGCAACGTTGTGCTGGTTTCCAGTTTTGTGCCAGATGTAAGCTATGTAAGCTGTCAGAATTATGTGACTGTAGTCATCACGCTTTCAGCCCTGAGCTGGCTCACATCCAGTCAGCACTGAGCAGCTCAGACCCATACTTTCTCAGTCTTCTGGCTTCTCTGTGGCAGGAGAGTTGGAGGGTCTGCACACTGCAGGAGGCTGATAGTTCCTCTGTGCATGAACCTCGCCGCAGTTTCAGTGCCCTAAAGAGGAGGACTCTGTGGGAATCTTTCTGTCTACCTCGCTGTGCTTCAGACTCAGCTTTAATGACTAGGTAGGGATTGTTCTGTGGTTTCCTTCTACAGAAAAAAAAATAATCTCCAAATAATTTAAGTTAATGGCATGGCAATCTGATCTCCATGATTCTTTTCTGTACTGAAGGATTTTATCAGGTATTTTTCATATATGTACAAATACACATATAAATGTATATATTTGCACGTGGAGTTAGAGGTTCAAATTTTTTCATTTACAGTTTAGTTTCTTCACATATTTATTTTCAAAGAGAATTCAGAAAATTCTTTAAAAAGGCTATAATGATATTGCAAAGATTAATTGTTCTGCAACAAATACATGTAAACACCACCAACACCTATTTGAAATACTGAATGTAAAAAAATGGACCCATGCATTTGTGTTCCCAAGTAAAATATTTTTTTGCAAAAGTTAGCAATAATACATATTATTTATTACAGGTATGTTGTCATACTTGAGGAAACAGTAACCCTCTGGATATATCACAAATTAAATGAAATATAAAAGAAAATGAAATAAAAAAGAAAATGGAGAGACTTTGAGCCCGAAGCCATGAGATGTTGATCAGCAGAGTCTGAGTCAACAGTTTCCTACTTAACTCCGTCCTCCTAGGTGTATGTACCCTGCTGATTTTAAACAGGGCCTCTATTCATGACCAAAATAACTGCACAAGGCAGTGGAGTTTCTGTTGTATTTGGATTTCAAGACAGGAATGCCACTATCTGATAATAAATACAACAGAAGCTCTTTGTTTCTGCAGAGACTGCAAATTATGAAGGGTTCTGTTACTGATCTGCTCAATGTTATTGTTTAGAGACCTAAAATGTACATTGACTAGTCTTTAATTGCTTCTGTATTTACATTTCCCTGCAGAGATTCGTTTAGCTGGCAATGCTGAAGACATTTGTGCTTGATGTTGCATAATTTTTATTTTCCTGAAACATACTGCCCTGCTCATTTTTTGTGAAACAAGTGCTTGTTATCTGAAGCCATAAGTTACTTTAACAAAATATTTGCTTCATACCATCAGCCCAAATGGGTTTTGCCATACTCACAGACAGTATATAGCAAAGGATGGCAATTTGGGCTTTCCACCGGTCTAGTAGCCCCAAACACTTTTCATTTACCAGGTACCTCAGCCTATTTTCATTTGAGTCAATCACAGAAAAGTATTATAGGCATTATATGTCTTTAGTATTATAGAAAAGGTAAGGAAACAAAACTCAGGCCTACAGATAAACCATTTTTTCCTGAAAATGACCTAATGACTCTGATGAAGACATGGCCTCTAGTCTTTGCATGAATGGCAGACAGCATGGATAAGACTCTCCTCCTAACTTGAGCTGAGTTATCAAACTTCCAAAGTGTGGTCATCTATAACCTGTTCAGATGGAAATTTTAGAATTCCTTCAATTTTATCAACCTGCCATTGACCCTCCAGAAAGTCACAGGACTCCTGTAAGACTTGTTCTACATCTCCTAGCTCAGCACAGATGTTCCAGGTGCACTATAACACCCATCTAGAATCCCTCTGCAGCTGAGCTAGGCACTCAAGCATCTATTCTTGATCAGAGAAATCAAACAGGTAGTTTTATACTATAATCCATTGTCCAGCTATATATCTCTAATCTAGGAGAACAAAACAGTACTGTGAGAGGAATTTACTTTCCATTGACTCCATTGAGAGGGGTATGGTTGACTCGTTCTGGTGACAGATATATCTGGCAGATGAGTCCTACACCCCATTTCTAATACTCTCCTGAAATGTGTTACTGTTACTGAGAATACCTACACCACAGCCAACACTTGCTTCTGGAAGCCTTGGTTTCTGTTAGGTCATGTCCCCTTTCAAATTGTGAAATTGATGGTGATAACACTGATCTGAAGCCAAAACTCTGTGCTGTTATCATTAAAACACTTTTGAAATTTTAATTTAAATAGTATCACAACACTTCTCCAACACAGGCTACTACATGTGAATAATTATGTCCCTTTTCCTGCTAATCACTAGTGAGTGCAAGAGCATAGAGTGCATCCATTAATTTTTGCAAATTTGATACCTGTCAAAATGTCTGGGATTTTTTTTCGCATTGACCTGTAGTAGGAAAAGAAAGAATTCCTTCTTGTCTAGCCCACCAAATGCTACTACTATATTTTTATAACATTCATCTTACTGTAAATGAGAGTTCCATACCTCTACAGCTGTAAGCAAGCAGTGACCAGTGCTCTGATTTGACGAACGAGATAACTGAGAGTTCATACAAGATCTTAGAATTTGGAGCAGCTCCTACATTTCATAGAATCATAGAACTGTTTGAATTGGAAGGGACCTTAAAGATTATCTAGTTCCAACCCCCCTGCCATGGGCAGGGACACATCCCACTAGATCAGGCTGCTCAAGGCCCCATCCAGCCTGGCCTTGAATACCTCCACGGATGGGGCAGCCACAGCTTCCCTTGGCAGTCTGTTCCAATGTCTCACCACTCTTATGGTGAAGAAATCTTCCTAAAGTCTAGTCTAACTCTACCCCTCTCCAGTTTATACCCATTCCCCCTCAACCTATCACCACGAGCCTTTATGAATATTCCCTCTCCATCTTTCCTTTCAGGTACTGGAAGGTTGCTATAAGATCTCCTTGGAGCCTTCTCTTCTCCAGGCTGAATAAGCCCAACTCTCTCAGCCTGTCCTTGTATGTGAGGGGCTCCAGTCCTCTGACTATTTTCATAGCCCCCCTCTGGACCTGTTCCAACATCTCCATGTCCTTTTTATGTTGAGGATTCCAGAACTGGACACAATATTCCAGATGAGGTCTCAAAAGAGAGAAATAGAAAGGCAGAATCGCTTCCCTCGACCTGCTGGTCACGCTTCTTTTGATGCAGCCCAGGATATGATTTGCCTTCTGGGCTGCAAGAGCACATTGCTGGCTCACGTCGAGCTTCTCATCGACCAGCACCCCCAGGCCCTTCTGTGCAGGGCAGCTCTCAATCACGTCACCTCCCAATGTGTACTGGAATCAGAGATTGCCCCAATCCAGGTGTAGGACCTTGCACTTGGCTTTGCTGGACCTCATGAGGTTCTCACAACCCCACTTCTCCAGTCTGTCCAGGTCCCTCTGGATGACATCCCATCCTTCTAGTGTGATTTCTCATATGACAGACTGAAATGTAAACCACTTTATATTGCACTTCAAAAACATCTGCCAAATATATGTGTTTGACTAATCTGTCTTTAAGTGCTGTTTCAGACTTAGAACAACATTCCTCTTCTGAGGCAGAAATTTCAGCACCTCATTGGTATCTTCTGAACAACTGCAAACCACTGAACAAAAGTACATTGTTTCCTTCTCTGGAAAGCCATCTGCCTGATGGATAATAGCTTGTGTCTGCTGCTTCTTTGAGTACGGTTGCAGAAATCTATGCTATTTGTTGGAAACTATTGTCCTCTTTACCCCAAGTCAGGGAGAAGAAATAAATGTTCTCCCAACAGACCATATCAGAATTTGTACACATAAAGAGCTGGAACAAAGATTTCTTGGTCTTCAGTATCTCACTGATTTTAAATGTTTGGGTTTCATGACATTTTGATCTTATTTTGATAATTATATGATTACATGTGTGAGTATGTGAGGTTGCCACTTGAGACACTTCTTTTGCCTGCAGAAGTTACCAGTTACTACAGCCCTGAAAGTCTCTCTGCCACGTATCTATTTATTGCATACATTTGTTCAAACTTTTATTAATTGTTAAGCTTAAATTGTTCAGATTAAAGTTTATGTTTCTATATGTAAGTCTCATAGCACTTAGCACATCTAAGCTGTGAAACATCAGAAGTTCTGCAATATAAGAAACATGTCATGCAATTATTTTTATACATTAGTGTTCATGTCAATGAGATCAGTTTTCTTGTACGTTAACAACATCAAATGGCATGCTCTCATAATGTTTAAATTTTCTTTCATTGTTTTTTTTTTCCACTTTGGACTTTTCAGTTCAATATTTATCATGACACTAAAACTGTCCAGTGCTGTGTTTCAGGATGTGAGTTGTGTTATTTTAATAAAATTCATAAGATCTTTATCATGCAATCACTGTAGACAGTATAGCTTTCTAACAAAGAATTCTCTCTTTATGCAACAGTTAGAGAAATAAAGATTGTTGTTGTAGTTGAAGTTTTGGGATGTTCCCATAACATTTGTAGAGAATACTAATATTTCTGATGGTGTTGCCAAACTGAAATGTAAAGAATGTCACCTTTCTTTTCCATAAATTCTTTTCATTAAAAACCACACTGAACATGTTTTTTACAAATACTGTGATAGTCCAGTAATGTTTCAGGTTTCTAGGTGCCAGGCACTCCATACCAGACGTATTTTTAAACTCGAATCTTATAGAGAGTGATTAGTTAACATCTTTTTAATGATGAATTAATGAGCAGTAAATGTATTGTAATTCCAATATGTACAGAACCTTGTGTTTAAAGACACAGGTTCAGTGAGAGTTGTTCTGTGACCTTTGTGCTGCCAGAAAAGGTTGGGTTCAGTGCAGGCAATGTCCAATCAGTCTTTCAAGGTTAACTACACATGCCAGGCTGGGAAATGAAACAATTACTAACAACTTTTATAGTTATATTCTGTCAAATTGAAAAGGTAATCAGAAGTCTGAATGAAAATTATGCCTGAGGAAAGCATAAAAAAAAAAGGAAAGAAATGAGGAAAGGCTTTGTTTCTTTTCTCTTCAATCTTCATTCTGAATCAGGCACTGAAAGTATTGGTGGAATTAAAAGAGGCTTGTGGGAGACACTTCACGCTGTTGGAGGGAACAACCCACAAAGGAAAGGGTAGGAGTGCTCAGAAAGGATGACATCAGTAATCATCTGGGCAACACTGGCACAGTGAGTGTGAATGATTCATTATACTGTAATTAACTTTTAATTAACTTTACCCTGCTTTCCCTATTTTAGCAAATTAAATAAACTTCATTTTATGGTTCTAGCTAAACCAATGAGCAGAAGCTTGAGTTCAGCTCTAATTAAACTAAGCAATATGGCAAAACTGTGTGTGAAGCATAATGAAGAAGTGTTTCTTTGCAACTGGTGCTGTTTCTTATGTTTTGTAACTATGATTGACAATTTTTCAAATATTTGTCATTGGATGCAGTACACTAAACTCCCACAAAATATTTCATCATAGGTTTGCATTTTTCAGGAAAAAGAACAAAGATGTTTGTTATATAACTAATGATTTCCCAAAATCACAAATTCTCATCTCCCCTACGTAATTGTTAAAACCCTCAAAAAAGTAACAATGAGAACAGCAAGTTGAAAAGAGCAGATCTAAAGTTGCTCTTTAAAATGTTTGAGTAGGGAGTAAGGAAATTGGGTACTGTCCTTAGCAAATTAAGGAAAATTATATTTCTACCTGTTTGTAGGTTGATTCTCAGCCAATGAATTCCACCTTTCATCTTTTGAGGCCTTCAAGACTGTGTTTTTCCATCTGGTAGCAAAATGAAACAGATTCTTGGGTTGAAATCTTGTCATAACAGTCAGTGGAGTTTTGCCATTGACCTCAACTGTAGATGAGTAGGCATGCAAGCTATTAAAATAGATTTAAACATGATCTTTTCTCACTTTAGAAAACCTCCTTAATTAGAAATCAATTTTATTTCACTGAACTTATTTGGTTTTAAAAATGTCACTGAATGACTGTATACAAGATGAAGCTCCCAGAGAGAAGTTGTTGAGACTAGCCTCTAGCCTATATCAAGTTGATTAGCACTCAGTTTTGGATTTCCCCAAAGGGCTTTCTCTCTCCAGGCTGTTGGCTGGAGTTTTATGGCTTATGAATATTTCTGAAAAATCTCACATTTTTCTTCATCAAAATCTCAAATTAAAATTAAAATACCTTCCTAGGAAGAAGAGAATTTATGTTTTCAAGCCAGTTCTGCTATCTGCATTTCTATACACTATCATCTGAGTCTGCCTTGCTGCGTGTTAAGTAAAGAACTAGATGTCTAGCTATGTGTGTAAAAGCAAAAACTTTATCTTTTTTTTTTAGCAGATAATGGGAGAAAGTCCTTTTCTTTTCTTACTGATTTTCCTTCTCTACCTGTGTGCAGGACTCCTTGCTGTTCCAGTTTACTAAAACACATCAGCAGTGCAGCATTCGTTCTGTGCTCTTCCTAACTACCTGCTATTCTGGTACCCTCTACAGCCATAACTGTAATGAAATTATACACCCTGTTTCATATACATGGGCAAAGAAGATAAACCTCTGAACCCAAAATCAACTAAGACAGAAGTAGAAGGACTATAAGGGAAGAAAAGACTATTAAAAATGGAGGAAAGAAGGCAAATTAGTAAATGCAAAACAAATCAAAGGAAGCAAAAGACATTTGAAACAGGAAGTGGGAATGGGGAAAACACTTATCTCTGTGGAGCAGGAGCTGAGCAGTAAGAGAAGAATCTGCTCAAATAGCAGGTAGAACACAGACGTGAAGGAGAGAAAGACAAATTCTTGTTGATGACACAGTCCTTGATTTTCATTTCATTTGCAAGCAAAAAAATGGCAATGAAATGTGAAAGAAAAGGCACAAGTCGTTGGTGACCTGCTGCTCTGGTTACTTTTTCAATGTCTTCACTTGCTATCAGCTGTTTGAAAAAGGGAATATCACACAATTCAACAAGTGAAATAAAAACATTCAATTTGACATCTATATTATTACTCTTCAGTTATGACATTTGCAATAAGATAAAAAGCAAATGTACTTAAGTAACATCCTTTTTATTTTCAAATTTTAAAAAAGATGAAAACTGTTATCCCTTTCTACATGATTACCTACATATTCCTTCTTCTCCCTAGGGCTGTCAGCCTTGAATTTCTATTTATCAGCTCCGCACTTCTTTCAGTATTACGCTGATGTATAGATTAACCTGTCAGACCTATCCCAAAGGCCTTGACCTCTACTTTCCTTTAGTTACTTCTTCACGATTTTCTTCTGCAATGGCATCTACACAAAGTCTATGGTAGAGAGGTTGTGGTGCAGTTAAGGAGAGCTAATTTTAATTAAATAATCAATTAATTAATGCTTTGGAACATTCAAGTTCTATAATGTCTCCATAAGAATCCTCATTATCTTATTTTCATTACTCCTCTCTCATTTTTCTCCTCTTTATTCCCTTCTTTCTTTTTGTGTCAGATTTACTTGCTCCATCTTGTACTAAATTAGATTCTTCAGGGCGTGGACATTGTCAGTCCTGGTTTGTATGGCAGCAGCTGTATTTGGGCCTCATCCTGACTGGAGCTTTTGGACACAACCATAGTTGATTAACTTTTACAGCTGAGCTGTAATGGTATTCAATGCCTTGTACAAGGTATCAAAGTACAAGATATCAGCAGCACAGCTGCAAATGAAACAATGTCATCTTTTTCTAACCACAAGACGACTGCTTGTTCTGTGGGATTGGTACACTGAAATAAGTTTTCTAAGGTATCACAAAATTTTCTCAAGAAGACGGTTGGTATTTTTTATTTCCCCAGTCTTCTCACAGAAAAGGCCCTCAGATACTTTTTATGTTACAATACAGATAATCTTTTCAAATCTATAACTTCAGAAGCCTGTCGTTGCCATAAAATGACTTCTTGCCTATTCTCAATACAATTTCATTGTTCTATTCTATCCAAACAAATTTCAGTATGGAGCGAGGATGCAAGGTAATATAATGGTCAGGCCTTGAAGAGTGGACTAGCAGTTGCTAAGGTAGGTATATTGTACTATAGGGAGATCACAGGTAAGAGTATTAGCTCTTAGATACATCTTTGCAATGTTTGAGGCCATGACCACTTCTGTAGGACGTGTCTAATTCAGGATTTGATTCTTATCTGTTAGTAGTTTAATTCTTCTACAAATTCAAGAGCTTAAAACTCCATAAGCTGACAAATACCCAGCCAAAGGTAGAAATCCACCATACTCCAGCTCTGAATTCCTTGAGAAATGAAGTTGAATCAATTAAACCATAGCCTTTCCATAAGGCTACCAAATTCCATGATCAGATTATTTTTTATTGTTTCACTGTCAACAAGTTTGGGACAATAACATTGTAATAGTGTTCTTACCAATTAGTTGACACAAAACATACCTGCTAAAGACTTACCAGCAAATAACAATATACATGGAAATGACTATGTGGGTCTCCAAAAATGAGTGTACTAGGGACAACAGCTATAAACTGGAGAGGGGCAGATTTAGACTAGACATAAGGAAGAATTTTTTCACCATGAGAGTGGTGAGTCACTGGCCCAAGTTGCCCAGGGAAGCTGTGGCTGCCCCATCCCTGGAGGTGTTCAAGGCCAGGTTGGATGGGGACTTGGGCAGCCTGACCTAGTGGGAGGTGTCCCTGCCCATGGTGGGGGGGTTGGAGCTAGATGATCTTTAAGGTCCCTTCCAATCCAAATTATTCTATGATTCTATATAGTGCGCTTTTTCAGAGATGAGGGAGAAACAGTTTTTGGTCAAACCAATTCTGGAAAAAAAAACGTTATTTAAAATATTTCTTTTAAGCCTATTTTAGTAAAACAATAAAGGCTTTATGAGATTAACTAAGTATCAGTGAACCTTAGGTTATAAAATAATAAAGAACCTAGCCAAATACAAGTTATCAAATGCTTTTTATAAAATATTCTGAGGCATGTGAGTAAAAATACTTGTGAAGCTAAAGTTCAGATGCAGAAATTATATCTAACACCTACAATGGCACGGAAAGAAATACACATATTCAAATGTGCAATTTAAAAAAATAGAACAAACCAAACCCCTGCTCAGTAATTTCTAGATATCTAAACTCGCCAGCTGCCTCGTTTAGGGCTTTGAAATTCCCTGGATACTGGTGCTTCTCCAGTGTGCATGCCCAGAGCCACTCTGCCTTGCACAGCTGCAATGCACCTGCTGCCTCCACTAGTGTCAGTGTGCCTTGTTCAGAGTGAGATAGTCCAATGTTAGCATACATGAAAGTTAGATATCTAAGGTGATTATGATAGGTGTCTAAGGCTATGGCTATGCAAGTCTTGTAGTGCAAAGCAGGAGTGCATTTTTTATGATAACCTCACAGTTATTTCTATGCAGTGTACTTTGGCTGGCATCATACAGTCACTTTGAAGCACAGGAGCTGCATCCATTCAAATGAAAATAAATCAGAATTTGTGCTCTAGGACCACACCTAGATATATACACCTAAAATTGGATGAAATTAATGGTTTGTGACCTGCAGTTTACTCTTGCCCCATCAGCCTGGAGTATGTGCATTTGATTCTTTTTCCCACTTGAATTGTCAGATCTGCCAAGAATGCCTTTTTTAAGCCTAATCTGACCCTCCTAATGTTCTTTGACATGGTCAGCCTGATTACAAAATCCAATTGTTCTTTTTCAAACAAAACTGCTAGTGACTGTGTCTTGCATATTAACAAAACTATTTCTGCTTTTGTTTTTGGTTTTCACTCAATTTCCATGCACCCTTTCCTTCTGCAGAACACAGCCTTTCCTAATATTCAGTTAAACATCTTCAGTCTTATTTTCTGATCATTTTTCTTTATCCTACCTATTACTTTAAGTTGTGAATACCTACTTCCCTTCTTTATAATCATTCTTTGAAGGTATTTATAGATTATTATCATGTTCTTCATTAATCTTTCTACTCTTAACTATATAAATGTAGGCTCCAAATTTCTCCATTTTCAACTTTTTGTCCAGTGTAATTACTGCAATTGTTTGCAAGATTTTTTTGCATTTCACACATATATTTGTTTATTTTTTAATGAAAAATTTCTGTAAATCTTTCTCTTGTGGTGGGTTGACCCTATTTGGATGCCAGGTGCCTACCAAGCTTTCTATCATTTCCCCTTGTCAGATAGAAAGGGGAGAGAAAATGCGAGGAAAGGATTGTGGGTCAAGATAAGGACAGGGAAATCACTCAATAATTACCATCATGGACAAACCAGACTTTTGTTGGGAAAATTAATTTAATTTATTAACAATCAAATCAGAGTAGGATAATGAGAAATAAAACCTAAATCTTAAAACAGCTTCCCCCATCTCTCCCTTCTTCCTAGGTTGAACTTCATTCCTGATTTTCTCTAGTTCATCCCCTCCAGTAGCACAGGGTGACAGAGAATGGAGGTTGTGGTTAGTGAATGACACATTTTCTTTGATGCTTCTTCCTTCTCAGGGGAAGGACTCCTCACATTTGTGCCCTTGTCCAACATGGGTTCCTCCCGTGGGAGGCAGTCCTCCATGAACATCTCCAACATGAGTCCTTCCCACAGTGTCTTTTCGGAGGGGTGCAGTCTTTTAACTTGCTTGTGCCTATAAAATCATTAACAATCCTCTTATTTCACCCCCCCTCCTCTGTCCATATTATTCATAGAAATTGTACCTGGTCACAGCTCATTTTTTTTAAGCTCAAACATTTTCAAGGGCTTCTCTGAATTGGGCCACCATGGATTTTGGTGATCTCTATTTTATTACTTATTTGTAAATTTTGAATTTTAGATCAGCATTATGGAGCAACGTATTCAGCTCACCCAAGTTGGCCCCAACTTTGCACATGGACAAATATAATGCCTAAGGTATAAATGTGAATTTTCTGGCTAATGCATAGCAGTCTAGTAATTTTCTGAACTAGTAGTTTTTAATAGTTCTGATTTTGGATGTAAATGCCTAAATTTTGCATAAATTGCACTTTTGATGATTATTTGTTTTTTTGGATCTACGTGCTTCAAAAACCAGATACTTCCGTCATGCATCTTTTATTGCCAAAAGTCAATAACTTGTTTTTGAGTAGGTGCTGTATTCCAGTCCTTAGCCATCTCCTAGGGAATTTGACAGACAACAGACTGCAAGTAGGATCAGAGCACATCTCTAGTATTAGGTCCAAAAGAACATTCTTTCTTACATTTTAAAAAAGCCCACTAATGGATTTCAAACTGAAATAGAGGTTTAAGCAAATAGTCAGCGTCTATACTTTGTCTGAACACAAAATCACAGAATCAGTACTTTGAAAATATTCTCAGCAGAAATGTGCTTAGAAGTACTTTGGTACTGCAGAAGTGGTGTGAGGGAGAAGGATTTGTTCGCATGTCACCTTTAACTATGAAAATATCTGTAACATCTGCATAATGGACTGGACCACTCCATTTAATCCCTTTAAAAATTTGCCTTTGTTGCCCAAGCACAATTAGTGAATCTTTTGTACTTTCCATGGTTGAGATAACAAAGTTGTCATTAGAAATAAGACGGATTCCAGCAGTGACCACAGTGATGCTGCCTGGCACTCCTAGATAATGCTCTCCCTTGAGAAGCCGTACCCTAGTAATTACTTTCTTCTCCTTTTTGTCAACCTATTTGAAATCTATCACTTTTAATGAGTATTTATCTCCAAGTCAGTAAATCTGTATTAGGAAGCACTTTGTGTAATGTCTTATTTCAGTCCATTATCCATGGTGATCCATCCTATCTATGTAGGCTTCAGTCCTATGATTTGCTCAGTTTTGACTGAACCCTTTGTTCATGCAGAGCCCCTTGGACTCCAACAGCATTCCATATGGATCTAAGATTCAAACCATGCAGATAAATTGTAAGATCTACTTCAGTAATTACAACAAGGAAAATTGTTGGATTTTTTTTAACATTGACTATTTTTAATAAGCTTACTTTTCATTATTAATTGGAATCTCCCTAAATATTCGCATATTGATCCCCTTGTATGCCTGAATATTATGCCTGAAATCCATGTAAAATTAATTGGCCAGAATCTACTCAGTTCTTGCTTCCTGATGTATATGGTTATCCTTAGTTTCTGACTTCCTAGCTTGATGAACATTATCTGCAGAAATTCACAAAGTCTCTTGGATAGTTCCTTAAGATGTCCAAGTGCACCATTTCTAAAAGTCCAGATGCATCTTACTTATTTTTGTCTAAGGCAAGGAGAAAAGCAGAGGAAATATTACAGGACATATTAAGAAATACCACTATCAAAGGTGGACAAGTCAGTGAACTGCAACTTGCAGGGTCAAGTACTGTCCATAGAATTAGAATCTGCATATTTTTATTAGTGTTAACAAAGTTTATAACTGATTTTATCCTTTTAAATTATCTAGCTCCAGTCAGGACAGGGGCCTTGTTGTGCTTGGTACAATTCAGATGAGAAAACGGCCCTTCTCAACAGGCTCAAGCTCATCCCAAAAATTGCCATGTGGCCGACTTGTTAATTTGGCAGAGATACCAGGTAGGGAAGTTTTACAACCAAGAAAAGGCTATACCCTTAGAAAAAAAGTTCTTACTAAACCAAGGTTGGAACTTTGAGACAATGGCCAAGCCTTTTGATTTGTTGACAAGGACTATCTTAGCAGCTCCTGGCATAAATAGAACTCACTTCTGGTTTCAGTCAACAAGAAGTGTGCTCAGGAAGGTAGTTATCTCTGATGGTGACAAAGGGAATCTGTGAAGGAATACTGCAAAAATCACTGTGAGACATGCATGTTCCTCCCTACGAGGGATGGCAGGCCAAAGATCATAACCCCTACAGATCAAGAGCAGACATTGCAATGACCTTCAGTGTGAGGGAAAGATAAGCACAGAGGCAGTGGTGTTTCATCTCTAATTGCTTAGCGAATACTTGGGAAAAGGCCATATAAGGAAGATCATCTGTTTTCTCTGCTCTGCCTTAGTCCACACATGGATACAATTGTATTCACACAGCAGGTTGCAGGAATGAGCCTGTAAATATATTTAGTAAGTTTGAGGCAGACATAAACTGAAACCATGTGTATTTGCTTTTAAGGCAATCAGCCTCAGTAGTGTTGTCAGCACCTACAAGAGCCTGCCTCAGGTGTAGACGACCTTATTCTCTATAAACACTTTCAGTGAAATAATTCTGATGTTATCCATTTATGGGGACATTAAGAGCTATGACACTCTCAGTTCTTAGGTGTTCAATGAGGAATTTTTGGAACCTGATTACACATGAAGCACTTTGACTGGAAAATCTTAAAGCAACTTTGTAGGATAATTATTTTTCTGTGTTATAAGTGAAGATTCATTCACGAAGAAACATATTTAGCTACAAGCAGCAAGTGAGTTTTAAGAATTTTCACTGCTTCAGGTGTCAAAATAGAGCCTTACCAGAATAGACACTGGCTTCTGTATGGCAGGAAGCTTCCTCTTGGAAAAATCAGAGCTGAGAACCGGTAATCTAGACTCAAATCCTGAAAAGCAGTTTTATGACAACATGAAACCCTGTAGCCTTCCTATGAATCACACTTCTATAGAAACCAGTAGATGACACTAAGAAAGGTTCAAGTTCATGAATCAATCAAGAGAAAGTTTCATTTCAGGAAGAACATAGGTATCTATATGTATCAGAATATTTCACAAGATCCCTTCCCATTGATACAAGTTTATAAGTATCTAATAGCACATATGCTTTTTTAAAAATTGTTTTTAAGAGCATAATGTCCTGCAATTGCAAATGGCCCAAGGACACTCATATCTTGGCAGTACTAAATGCTCTGGTAACTTCTTACAAATTGACTACATATTCCATATGGAATGATATTTCTCCTTAAAAAGAGGAAAGTGGGACCTTCATTCTCTTTTTTACTGTAGTTTTGTCTTTGACACAGAAGTATGCTTGACACAGAAGTATGTCATTGCCATCTGTCAAAAGCAAAACAAAAGTTTTTACTCTGGGAATATTAATTAATTTAATTTATTGACAAGAAACAAACTCTGCACTACTGGACTGGATATTGTCAGAATCTAAAATCAAGGAGAGGTCTTAAACGATTTCAAGTGGCTGAGATTAAGACTCAGATGGGGTCAGATGCAGTACAATCTTGTGAGCTTATTTTCTTTAACAACAGATAAGAGCGATAGCACAGAGAGGAAAAGAAAGGAAAAGTTAGAATCCCTAAGCAAGAAGACAGTAGAGATGCAACCTTTATGGTGGGAATGGTTGGACTCGACGATCCAGTGGGTCTCTTCCAACCTGGTCATTCTGTGATTCTGTGATTCTAATTACCACCACCACAAATCCAGCGATGTCCCGTCTGATCGATCTTGGTGCAGGTGATGATGAAGACACAGCCACAGAGTGACAATGATGCTCCAAGCTCCAGGAAGACTGGGGGAGGGCACACGCAGCAACACACACAAGGTCGAGTCCACCGAACATCGCAGCAAGCCGAGTACCCTGAGCCTACCGAGCAACGAAGCAACTGAACACCTCGAGTTCACCAAGCAACAAAGCAATCGAACACCCCAAGTTCACCGAGCAACGAAGCAGCCGAGTACCCCAAGTTCACCGAGCAATGAACAAGCAAGAGGTTCTCCCATTTATCACCCCAGTCCACAATTTCCCCAAACGGTTCACCCATTTCCAGGAAGGCATTGTCATGCCCAGGTGTTCAGCTTGATCTTCGGGTGGATGTCAAACAGTCCACCTATTTCCAGGCCTCCATGTGTGCATGCCCTGGTGTTCAGCTTGATAAACACGCTTTGGGTGGATGCCATTGTTTTTCCATTGGGGACAGTTCATCTCCGTGGTTGGTGGCTCTTACAAGATATCATTGTGGTTGATAGCTTATGTTGAGCCAAAGCAGTTCGACAACAACCTCTTACAGATATTGAGAAAAAAGAAACCATGAACAAATAAAGAAACACTTACGTAAATACCCTTCTCTCCCTCTCAGTAGGTTCAATTTCAATCAACTCCCAACTCCTCCTCTCTTCCTAGCCTCAGCGTCCCTCATTTTTTCCATGGGTTACATTTAGTCTATGTCAGTTCCTTTCATAAAACGCTGAGGGTCAGAGGAGGTTGGAGACTGCGTGATGGTTGCCTTTGGCAGCTCCTTGCTTGTTACTCTACTCCAGCATGGATTGCTCAGGGCGGCAGTCCCTCAAGGCTCTCCCTGTCCCAGCATAGGTTTTCCATACCTGAAATCCCTCAGGAGTTTCCCTTCCATGGCATGAGTTACCTGTGGGTGTCAGTCCTTCAGAGGTGACATCCTCTAGCATAGCTGCCCTCCTTCCAACTTGACCTATGACTGCAGCAATGTCTCCCTCCATGTATCATCTCCATTTCTTCTTATTTCAGAGCAGCTGGACCCAGCTCTGTACAGTACAAGGCAGTTTGTGGCCTCCTCCCACAAAGTTCACTCTGCAGCCCCTAGTAATACCATTGTATCAAGCTATTATTCTTCATTTCCAGCCTCTCTACTGCTATGTGTTTCACACCACAGATGAAGGGTTACATTCTCAAGAAGGGCCTAATAGTGTGACATCTAATTTTCAAGCAAACTGCCAGCCAGTTACCTCTTACTCCCAAAGCCACATTACATTACATGTCAATGGAAAAAAACTGAACCAGAAGCTATATGGTAGAAAACAGTGAGAAGACTAGTGGAGCTGAAGGGATTTTCCCTTTTTATAAGATGTCTGTTTGCTCACAACTTTCTTAGCTGTGAACTGTCTCCTGCAGTGAAGTACTTAAGTGATGTAATTTCTTTTTCACAGTGATAAAAGAACATAAACAAAATGCAAGGGCCCAGTCTAGTATCACTTGGTGATGAGGACATGCAGCCAAGACACCTGTTCTCAAAACCTTATTTCATCTGAGGTTAAGTTCTTCACAAAAGACATAAACATAAGGCAGTCTGCAAGTAAGAAGTTCACATCTCACCCTATCACTTGCAGTTGCTTTTCTATTAAAAATACAAAAGTGGAGGATTAAATAAGAGAGAATATTTAAAAAGTCAACATCATCTCGTGGTTAGGGTATTCTTCCACTCCAGGAAAGATCTCACATTAAATCACGGCTTGAAGTGGGTAAAGGAGAAAGAAGATTTTAAACATATACCTGATTTAAATCTATACTTCCCAGTCTCTCATTGAAAAGGAAGGAGAATCTCACTACCTTTTGCCAGATAAGCATACTCTGAAAATGGTTATTGTGATGGATCTGTCAAATAAAAATGGTGGAGAAGCTCAAGATTCATGAATCTCCTGTAAAACTAAGCATGAACTGGAGCTTCCAGAAAATGAGCAATAGCTAGGCAAAGAGGTGTTTTGCTTATACACACCTATCAAAATTTGGATATCTGAAGGGTTTCACTTAGTGTGTCACAGAAACCAGCTGAATTGACGGGATTTTAAGTGCTAATGATGACTAAGTGTTAAACTACATTCTTGGAGACTCTTTAAGACTTCTAAATCACTCTTGCAGAACTACCCTAAAGTGCTAGGTACGACAGGCAGCCAAAAAGTGAAAGTAAATTGGACTTTTTAAGAGAGCTACTATATAGACAGAAAAGGGATTAGTTAGTGAAGAAGATAAATGGAGTGAAAGACTGAATGACATTTACTAAAAGGAAAGGAAAGTGATAGGGAAAAGGGACAGCTGTAATGAACACTAATATGTAGTAGGTAGAGGAGTGGTGTACTAGATTTAAAGGACATCTGGTATAAGGGAGAGCTGAAGTATGAGTGACATGCCCTAGATATAAGGTTGGAAATGCTGAGCATGAATGACAGCTGGCTTAGCTATGATGGGTGACATGTCCTCCACAGAGGAATAGAGTGCTGGATACAGGTGACAGCTAGTGTGTTCTTTATGAGTGAAATATCTTTCTTACAGCAGACAAATATAAGGAAAAATTAGCTGGAGTGCCTGAGCAACATGTTCATGACCAAAGAAGGAAGAGTTAGACGCAACACAAAGGTGCAGTGCATAGGTAACATGATCTAGAAGGGGAAGAGAGCATTAAGTGGGTCAAGTGCAGTAGGACTAGATTGGATTAAATAGGCCTGGTGGGAAGATGTTTTAAGTGTAATATGTGACTGGAGTGTACAACTGATACACCACCAGTTGAAAGTACTGTCAGTGGCCAAGGCTAATAGCTAGCTGCAGACAATATGATGCAGTGATAGTCCTTGGTCTTTCTGATGTTTCCCTGAAGTGGGCCAAACTTTCTGTGAGGACTGTCATGAAAATTTCTATAACACATTAGTAGGCTGTTCCTGATTGCATCATAAGTAGAGATTTTTTGATGTTACTGTATTTTGTTCTAATTTGGACAATTAAAGGTGTCACTGAGGCTTGCTACAGTGGTCCACTTTGCAGTTTTTAAATGTAATCTCTCGACTTATATTTTTTATTTTTTCAGGTGATATTCTACTACAAAGGTAGACCGGTGAAGACACTAGTTTTCAGTCTTTGTGTCTTTTTCACATTAATTTCCTCACTCAACTTACATACTCCGTAGTTGCTCTGTGATCACAAGGAAGGAAGCCCTGATCACTATCAATGTTACTGGGAAACAGTCCTCATTTTTCTGAGACACTCTTTTTCTCTCTTTCGCCCCCTTTGTGTATAGTTCTAGTCCATGTGAGCCCATAATACTTATGTTGTCTGGTCTTATATTTGATATATCCATGTATTCAAAAATTGCATGCATCTACACAGTTTTTCTGTATCATTACTGCAACAGTCGTGATAAACTACAGCACAATTTGCCATACTGTGAATTATTACAAACTACCAAATCAGCAAAAGATGATAGATCTTAAAAAATAATCAATCAGGTAGGCTTAAATTTGAGGGTTGTAAATAAATAAATAAAAAATAAGACTACTCTGTATTCATCCAGCTGTGAGGGTGTCTCAGGCTGGCAGTCTTCATCCTTCCTTCTACACTGTGAGGACTAGAAACTTTTTTTCCTTCTAATGAAAACACTAAGTCTCAGTGAAGTATATAATTGCAGGAGCCAGGGATTAAGAAAAATATGAAATATCATCAGACATACAATAAAATCCCTATGATAGAATCACCTTTACTGGCAACAGTGAGGTGGAAGGCCAACCCTAATTTAACCTTGGAATGTAATGCAACACAGTCTCACAATGTAGGCCACATCTGTGAGGCAGAATGCAGCTCTCAAGAATACTTAAGTTCTCTTTTATTGAATATTCTTCATAAGTATATTGCAGCTTTGGACTCTGTGCAGACTTACAAAAACAAATACTGTGAAGTATAACACTGTAGAGTGCTGTATAGGAACAGATAGGTTTTAAAATGCTGAATTAACCAGTCTAGCCACACAAATTTCACCAAATACTGTTGCTAACGATCATCTTATACACTTATTAAAAGAATGTTGCTTCTTCTTACAACTTGGAATAGCTTTTATCTTGAACTGAATAGACTCTTTGAACCTAAGGCTCGAGTGTAGAAGAGTAAACGAAGCCCTGACTGTTTTCTCCCAAGTGGACAGGAAATGGCCAGATCCAGGACCTCCTGCTTACATCCACGTATTTGGTGATCAGAACAGCTAAGTCAGAATGAAGCAGTAGTGGCTTTTTGTTGGCTTAGTTATCAAAGGGCTCTTTGGAGCTCCAAGACGTCTGCTAGCAGCAGGACGTGCACCACAGCTGCCAGGCAGGTAAGCATGCAACGAGGTTGTACTTAGTAATGGGTAACACCAATTTATCTGTAAACCTCAAGCTCTCCAGGTGCTCTGGGCAGCGGAAGCTTGCAGTGCATCTTGTCTCTTTGAATTTTCAAAGCAAACATTAATCAGCGTGAGTGTTAAGAAAGCCCAGAAGAAAAGCTGCCTTTCTAAATGTGAAGATAAAAATAACATGGGTATAATGAGGAAATGAAGGGAGGGAAATAAATTTTATTGAGACCTAAAAAAACCTACAAGTCCAGTTTAGGAAATGAGAAAGAAGCCAGCAGACTTGCAGTTTGCTCAGAGCACTTGGACAGGGCCACCTTGTCAAAGCCTTATAGACACACAGCTAGCAGCTCTGAAGAAAAACCACCCATGTTGCTGAGCTGTGTCTCCTAACTGACAACAACCATGCTGGATAGTTGTGTTTCAATAATGTCTCAAAACACATCTTGAAATGGGACAGGAATTTTTACTCCCAGACGTGGTATTGGGAAGCTGGTCTTGGATCTCATTCTTCTCATCCGACTTTTTTTTCTCCTTTTTGAGCCTGAATTAATTCCTGAAATCTTTATACTCAGGTACTGTTGCACTGATATTTAGTTCTTTTCTTCCTTCCCAAAGCTGCTGCCAACATGCATTTGTAGCCTCATTCAATTTCATTTTGTCAGGTTATACCAGCTAATTTCTTTTAATCTCCACTTTCAACAGAGATCTTTCTTGCTTTGATCTTTTGGTTGACCCTTTTCTGCTTTTTCCAATTTGGATGGATATCTGCAAAGCAGCAGTGACCAAAGCTATGTATTGATATGTCCTATGATCACTGGATTTTCACTCTCAAAGCACTTTACTGGCTTCTAATCATTCAGTAATTT